>NIVC01000151.1:482500-555000 GCA_002269645.1 Macrostomum lignano | reverse complement strand
CTTGAGTACGCAAGTACAAAAGTATGCAAGTACTTGAGTACGCAAGTACTAAAGTATGCAAGTGCTTGAGTACGCAAGTCCTAAAGCATTCAAATACTTGAGTATGCAAGTACTTGGGTACGCAAGTACTAGCAGAGTACCAAAGCAAAAAATGATGGAATATTTACTGCGAGTTAACAGAATATAAACGAAAGTTTTTCAGCTCACCAGAAGCGCCACCTTCTTGGCCGTGTCGTCCTCCTCGTCATCGTAGGACATTTCCAGCAGGGTGTACTTCCCCTTGACGGGAGAAAACTTGGCCCGGTCCGCCCACTTGTTGCGCGTTTTGTCTGAGAATTTCTTTTCAAAGTCGGCGATTGCGGCAGCGGCGCTGCCGAACTGCTTCAGAGACTTCTGGCCCGGCTCGCCAACCCGGCCCCAGCGGTTGAAGGCGTAGTACACCGAGCCCCGCTCCAGCACCTGGATCACGTAGAACTTGTTGTTGTTCTGCCCGATGTTCGTCTGGTTCAGCATGGCGTCGTAGTCTTGGTGCACCTGCGGATTCGTGCGGGCGCAAATAGCAGATTCGAAATGAGTGAATAGCAGCTTGGAAATGAGTGAATAGCAGCTTGGAAATGAGTGAATAGCAGCTTGGAAATGAGTGAATAGCAGCTTGGAAATGAGTGAATAGCAGCTTGGGATTGAGTGAATAGCAGATTGGAAATGAGTGAATAGCAGATTGGAAATGAGTGAATAGCATATTGGAAATGAGTGAATAGCATCTTGGGATTGAGTGAATAGCAGCTTGGAAATGAGTGAGTAGCAGCTTGGAATTGAGTGAATAGCAGCTTGGAAATGAGTGAATAGCAGATTGGAATTGAGTGAATAGCAGCTTGGAAATGAGTGAGTAGCAGCTTGGAATTGAGTGAATAGCAGCTTGGAAATGAGTGAATAGCAGATTGGAATTGAGTGAATAGCAGCTTGGAAATGAGTGAATAGCAGCTTGGAAATGAGTGAATAGCAGCTTGGAAATGAGTGAATAGCAGCTTGGAATTGAGTGAATAGCAGCTTGGAAATTAGTGAATAGCAGATTGGAATTGAGTGAATAGCAGATTGGAAATGAGTGAATAGTAGTTTGGAATTAAGTGAATAGCAGCTTGGAAATGAGTGAATAGCAGCTTGGAAATCGCCCGCCTGAGGTGCGCCCGGCTTGTGTAACTTACGTTTAACTCTCGCTATTAAAACGGCCCATTTTAGGATCAAATTTTTCAGAAAAAAGCCATTAGAGTTGAAGCAATGATGGATGAATAGAAGTCACCAGAGTTTGTGCGCCAGAACTCAGCTGCAGCCCCCAACAACCACAGATTACTCAATAGCTTCATTTTTATATTGTATCTCGCAATTGTAGTGACTGCTATAAATTTATCGTGAAACCAACGCACCTTGTACATACTGGAATTGGGGACATGGATGTCCACCTTGATGTTCACTTTGCCAGAGCCTCCAGCAGCTGGAGAGGTGGCGGCCACCTTCTTGGCAACAGACAGGGCCTTCTGCAGGGTGCTTTTCTTCTCCAGGGCGGGCTTTGCTGGCTCTGTGGCTTTGGCCTTCTTGGCACCTTTGCCGGCTGCTTTGGCAGCTGCTGCCTTGCGCTTTGGTGGCATGATAAGAGATTGAAGATGCGAAGCTGCTGAGATGAATCTGGCTTTAACAAGAGCACGGGATCACCTGATACCTGCCAAGCAAATGCTCATGAAGTGTTGGACTGAATTTTAAGTTTGTTGTGATAAAAATTATATCATTTTAAACTTATATTACAGTGACTTAATAAAATAATTATACAAGTCCGTAACAATATCTTAGAAATGCTATTTCCAATTTGTAAAAGTCTAATTTGAAATGGAAAATATATCTTTAGAATTTTTCTGAAAGCTGACCATGACAGTACTATCCATGGCTTAAAATCTTACAAATTAATTTATGGCAATAGAAATTGGTCAAATTGCTAAATTAATGACAAATTTGATAGGCCTTGCATGATTTTTTTATTAGACAATATAGTGGAAATTCTAAACTATAATTCTACAACTTGATTCAAAAAAGCTATTAATAGTAGGTGAGATTGAGAAATAATGTTTTTCTAAATATTAAAGTATTTAATAATTTATTGATGAAAAGAATCCAATCTATGAATCTGATATACAAATTTTGCTTTTTAATTATCGAAACAAAAAACCTATCAACTATGTTACGGTCGAGTTTTTTTCATTAATTTATATCAAAATCAAAGCATAAATACATCAATACTATACAAAAACAAAAATACACTATACAGAATCAATGTCTTAAATTTTGCTAAGTTCTGATTTTTTTATTAATCAACCCCTTGAAATTTCAGTAGGATTCTAGAACTTCTTTTCCATTCTCCATGATCATCAATGTCTTCAAGTTCAAAGTGTGCATCTGGAGACAGGACTATACTTCAATCTTAAACGGTGGACCTTTACTAAGTTTACTTTCTCTACAAAACTAATTGATTTGAACCATTTTATGCCCAATTATCGATTGCAATAAAAAACTCCGATAGAAAGAGTTGAAACTTAAATACAAATATTCTTTATCACGCTTCAATCAAAATGCTACTTCGTAAATTGAAACGAAGATAGCTGAAAAAATCTGCACGATGACTAAAAAGGCGAAAATCACATAAACTTAAAATATCGGATTAATAACATACTCAACTTTGTGGTGCAGCAACGTTTTTACTTCTTTTTTCTTCTGAATTTTATTTTATAAATCTGTGTCCAAGGATAAATGTTATACAGTGTTATTTGCCGAATTTTTTTTGTTACGGCTATGTATTTTGATATAATTCATTTTCCAAGTCAGTTTGGTTTTTACGGATATTTTTCTGATCAATAGTCTTATTGATAGAGTCGGATAGACAACAGAGGATGAGTCTAAAACGAATGTATATTTTATTCCAAAGCTTAAAAAGCCCATAATTAGAATTATGATGGCAGACAGTGTTATGTTTTTCAACATAACTTTATGTGCAAGTCAATTAGGACACCCAAAAGTAGTAGGTACATAGCCATTGCATGCATCTTTTGAAGCCTCCGATCCAGCATGCAACGTGGACCACCAACAAAACTGGATGACAGGATCATTAATTTGCCAATAATTTGCAAATATGCCAATAATTTGCAAATATGCCAATTCTGCTGGCATCATTTACCGTCTCGTTTGAAACTGTTGTTAAATTATGCCCGCAAATTAGAGGCAGTTATTTATGTCATCTGCCGTAATGGCTGTTTGCGATGGCTGGACGTAAAGAGAAAAACAGATGCTTCGATTCATCTGGCGCTGCCTAAATTAGGAAGAAATTCTCTGAACATTGATCGGGTTTGATTTTAATCTGTCCAACATCGTTTTGAGAGACACGATTGTTCTCGCGGCTTATACTGTATGCCATGGTTTTGCCTTTGCCTGTTTTGATTGGTTTCTCTGAAATCAAAGTGTCAATCGTTTTTTGATATGCCATCTGTTTGCAGACGTTATTTCAGTGAAGTTATTCGTGAAGGATTTATGAGCACTGTGAAAAGGATTAATTGCGCGCCCAAGTTCTCAAATTGGTTGCTCTATAGACCCCCTTTGGGCCATAGACAATGAAATACAAGTTTTCAATAGCTTGATTCTCACAATAAGGATTAAATTCCTTCTCCTATAGACTCAATTGGCTTGGAAAATGCCATATTTTTTCAATTCGCAAAATAAGCAGTTTTGGCTATAGACATTTTTTTAGATTTCATTCTTTCTTTCTTTGTCAAGAGTGCTGGTGTGCTAATGTGGGGGCTCTGCCCCATACCCGCGCAAGGGGGCTCAAGCGCCCCCTTGATCCCGCTTTCTTCTGACTTTGCCATAGACATTTTCTGTGGGCCGTGAAACCGACAGAATGCATTGGAGTAAATGGGATTTTACCATAGACAGTCTCAGGGGGTCGTGAAACCGCGTTTCACGCCCGCTAACTATAACACTAAAATATGGATGGGCCGCATCGGGCAGAAACGAGCTAACACACCTCGGAGTTATAGCTCGTTTCTGCCCTCTGCAGCCCATCAATATTGGTATATTTTGATTTAGACTTTGTTCGATTTATGCGGGCTTAAATGTAGTCTATGGTATGAAAGGGATTAATTAAGTGCCCGCCGGGCAAAAAGGTCATGGTACAATCGATAACAACATGTAGCACATCTTTTATACATGTACATGTAGCACCCAAACTTCAATTCCTCCCTTGCCTCTCTTTAGCGCAAAAAGCTCAAACTGGGCCATAGGCAAATTTAGAAATCAGCAGTGCTCTGACTGAGAGAAAAAGACATTAAATAGAGGAAAAGAACGGGTTTTTTAATTTAATAAGAATTGTAAGACTCATGGACTGTTAAAAAACTCAGGACGCAGAACTTGAACGTTTGAAGTCGTGTTGCTTTAGAAAGTGTATGTATACGAGCATAAATATATTTGTATATGTGAAATTGAACTGACACCAACACACAACAAGCAATAGTAGATAGATAAGTGACTGGAAGGGGAGCTTTTTGACCAGTAGAAAGATGATGACAATGTACACACCCCCAGCAATATGCTCGTAAAATATATCCAACAGTAGGGGTTTAAATTTGAACTCAAAATGTCAGTACGTATGAAAACGGCAATGCAGAAGTCAGAAAGTGAATTTTATCGCACAGCATTTATGAGTAGATCGAAGATTTTTCTATTAATGCACTGCAAATAGACCTAACGTTATTTCTTTTTGCATGTAGTTACTGCATTTCCTTTTTTCGCAATTGCTCGTCTCAGGTGTTCAAAATAAACTGCTGTCTCCATTGCCTGCATCGGTATGTTTGCCGAAACATCTGCATGGCTCTGAAACAACTGGAAGTGGAGCTGCAACTTTTCATGAGCTGGTGTCTGGGGCCTTCATTCTAATTTTCATTCGCCATGCAGGTGAGAACAGAATTTTGCGCATTCTGCTCTTGTGTGCATCTGGAGTTATGAATAATTATCTTGGATGGTTGGCCTACAGTACAATAAAATGTGGACGTTTTGCGCGTGGCGTCCTTCTAACATTACTTAATTAGTCTGTGCTGTGCACGGGTGGGTAGTCGGGGTGGGTAGTCGGGGTGTGAGCAGTCGGGTTGAGCAGTCGGGGTGGGTAGTCGGGGTGGGCAGTCGGAGTGGGTAGTCGGGTGTGAGCAGTCGGGTTGAGCAGTCGGGGTGGGTAGTCGGGGTGTGAGCAGTCGGGTTGAGCAGTCGGAGTGGGTAGTCGGGGTGTGAGCAGTCGGGTTGAGCAGTCGGGGTGGGTAGTCGGGGTGTGAGCAGTCGGGTTGAGCAGTCGGGTGGGTAGTCGGGGTGTGAGCAGTCGGGTTGAGCAGTCGGGTGGGTACTGGGGTGTGAGCAGTCGGGTTGAGCAGTCGGGGTGGGTAGTCGGGGTGTGAGCAGTCGGGTTGAGCAGTCGGGTGGGTAGTCGGGGTGTGAGCAGTCGGGTGAGCAGTCGGGTGGGTAGTCGGGGTGTGAGCAGTCGGGTTGAGCAGTCTGGGTGGGTAGTCGGGTGTGAGCAGTCGGGGTGAGCAGTCGGGTTGAGCAGTCGGGGTGGGTAGTCGGGGTGTGAGCAGTCGGGTTGAGCAGTCGGGGTGGGTAGTCGGGGTGTGAGCAGTCGGGTTGAGCAGTCGGGTGGTAGTCGGGGTGTGGTAGTCGGGGTGTGAGCAGTCGGGTTGAGCAGTCGGGGTGGGTAGTCGGGGTGTGAGCAGTCGGGGTGAGCAGTCGGGTTGAGCAGTCGGGGTGGGTAGTCGGGGTGTGAGCAGTCGGGGTGGGTAGTCGGGGTGTGAGCAGTCGGGTTGAGCAGTCGGGGTGGGTAGTCGGGGTGTGAGCAGTCGGGTTGAGCAGTCGGGGTGGGTAGTCGGGGTGTGAGCAGTCGGGGTGAGCAGTCGGGTTGAGCAGTCGGGGTGGGTAGTCGGGGTGTGAGCAGTCGGGGTGAGCAGTCGGGGTGGGTAGTCGGGGTGTGAACAGTCGGGGTGAGCAGTCGGGGTGGGTAGTCGGGGTGTGAACAGTCGGGGTGAGCAGTCGGGGTGGGTAGTCGGGGTGTGAGCAGTCGGGGTGAGCAGTCGGGGTGGGTAGTCGGGGTGTGAGCAGTCGGGATGGAGATTTCATCTGTAATGTGCAGTACATGTATTTGAACAATATTGCTAACATGAACATTTGAGTAGTCTTGAACTGAGCAGTTGCAGTCCCAGAAAGGAACAAAGTCAAGGCAAACAATCTCCATACATTTTTGGTGCAATAAAACAGTGTTAGAAAAGAGGCTGCAGCGCGGAGTTCAGCTTATTAATGTATTTTTCAGGTAGATTGAGCGGCTGATCTCACATACCGCCTGCTCACAAGGAGTCCGAGGCACTTGCAGCTACAGAAAGGGCAGAAAAAGCGAACTCCTATATTGGATTGGCGTTTAAAGCAACTCAGGAGTAGAGGATAGCGACAGAGGCGAAGTCTACTAAGGTGACATGAAGCCGGCTGGCTGCTTCTAGCAGAAATTTGAATACAGACTGAAAGAAGTCGCATCATAAAGTCAGATGGGGCTGTGTAAGGCTGTACCTGATAGGCCACCACTACTGAAAGCAGGTTTGGGGTTGCGCGACCTGGGGGCTGAACACCAATTGCTGGCATTTTAACGACAGGTGGGTTCGGAGCCCATTATTTATCATCGAAATCTCACCCCACAGGAGCAGGGAGTCCCAAAATCTGTCCATAGGAGCAGGGAATCTCAAAATCTTACCCCACAGGAGCAGGGAATCTCAAAATCTTACCCCACAGGAGCAGGGAATCTCAAAATCTCACTCCACAGGAGCAGGGAATCTCAAAATCTCACCCCACAGGAGCAGGGAATCTCAAAATCTCACTCCACAGGAGCAGGGAATCTCAAAATCTCACTCCACAGGAGCAGGGAATCTCAAAATGTCACTCCACAGGAGCAGGGAATCTCAAAATCTCACCCCACAGGAGCAGGAAATCTCAAAATGTCACTCCACAGGAGCAGGGAATCTCAAAATCTCACTCCACAGGAGCAGGGAATCTCAAAATCTCACTCCACAGGAGCAGGGAATCTCAAAATCTCACTCCACAGGAACAGGGAATCTCAAATCTCACCCCACAGGAGCAGGGAATCTCAAAATCTCACTATATCAAATGTCACCAATTAGTGCCTGAATTACAACAGAGTCACCTTAAAGAAGACAGCATGCTCTCAAAAAGAAAATTAGTTCAAGTAAGTGAAAAGTGTCAAAGCTGTATAAGTACTAGAAAAAACAGGTGGGAATGTTCTCAGAAACGGATAATTAGTAAGCTTTCTTGTGCTCGAACGCATCGAGGATCAGAAATGTCTGGCAGCGCTTCCTGCAGTCTTGCAGGCGTTCAGAATTGGAGCCGAAAAATCTTTTGCTGCACTAATACGCACAAATTAATAAATAAGTGAATAAATATAAACGAGCGCTGAAAATCACAGAGAGGCAACGCCGACACAAGAGACTTATGCGGCACGAAATCTTGTTGGTTGAGTTTGGCCAAGCCCGGATATGACCTGGACAGTGGCGTGACTTCTCACTCTGGGACAATGCAGGTGTTTGCGCTGGGGCACAGATTAATCGGGGAGGGAGGTGGGAGTCAGTGTACATTGGGGCACAGATTAATCGGGGAGGGAGGTGGGAGTCAGTGTACATTGGGGCACAGATTAATCGGGGAGGGAGGTGGGAGTCAGTGTACATTGGGGCACAGATTAATCGGGGAGGGAGGTGGGAGTCAGTGTACATTGGGGCACAGATTAATCGGGGAGGGAGGTGGGAGTCAGTGTACATTGGGGCACAGATTAATCGGGGAGGGAGGTGGGAGTCAGTGTACATTGGGGCACAGATTAATCGGGGAGGGAGGTGGGAGTCAGTGTACATTGGGGCACAGATTAATCGGGGAGGGAGGTGGGAGTCAGGGTACATTGGGGTAGGGTTTGCAGCAGGATATCATTAGCATCACAACAGCGGATGCACCAGAGGTGGACAAGTGACTGCCACTAAGAAAAGCTCACACACGTAGTAAACATTAGTCAGGCGCAATAAATATTTTTACGAGTTGCAGAAAAATCTAAAAGTGCAAAAACGATAAGAATGACGGGATCTGCACGCGCACACAGACAGCGCAACATGCATAGAAATAAAGATAGTCAGGTGAGCAGGCTAATTACAGATACATGTCTCAGAAACAGATTGATCGCGGCTGTCGCAGGCTTCTAAACTTCAATAGAAAATGTGCGAACGCGGCGACCTCAACGTGGCCGAGCAGCTGGCCACAAATAGAGGCCGGGAGATGCAAGCAAGCAATTACTGATTCTCTCAGCCCTTCTCACTGCTCAAGTCGGCAGCAAGCAGAGCATGGCCGCCGCATATAATCATAAAAAAATTGAAATAAAAAAAATAATTCTGGTTTGAAGGGCAGCGGCAGTTTGTGCCGATATGTAGCGATGCTTCAATTAAGCATTGCCGGCTGAATAAAATTTGTTGTACTGCCTGCGGCTTCGCGTCGCAGCAGAGCTCGAATAATGTTAAGTCTGAGCCAGAAGGCCGAAAAAGTACAGTTAAAAGTACAAATTAAAACGACAGACAATAAATAAATCTTATAGCAATAATATAAGCCTTTTAACGGAGTAGTGATGGGGAGACGTGAAATTGAACTGGATAATTGGGTTACAAAATTTCAAAATGAACCCTAAAAACGGCTTAAAAATAAACAGGTGACTCAGTGAAATTCCCGGAAAATTTCCCAATTATGGAGATTCACAGAAACAAATTGTGCACCTCGAATGAGCAGCCCAGCCCGCGGTGTTCAGAAACGGCCGAATCCCAAAGAGTTTTGGCCAGCCGCGACGCCCCAGAGTCTCCTTCATAGTCGGCAATTTTCACGCCTCGGACGTCCGGCCGAAGCTCACGACGCCGCCGGAGCTGTCGAAGCGCACCGGGTTGTCGAACAGCTGGTCCGGACCGCCGCCTCGGCCACCGCTGCCGCCGCCGCCGCCGTTGCTGTGCATGTAGCCGCCAGAGCGGTAGTTGGCGTCGAAGCAGCGGCAGGCGTCGCTGTCCACAATGGACAGCACGCAGGGCAGGCGGCTGCGCACAGACGAGGGCACGCCGGTGCGGCGCCAGTAAAACACCAGCGCCAAGAAGGCGGCCGTCAGCGTGCAGGCCAGGGTGATGATCACCAGCACCACGGCGCCGGTGGCCCTGGCCGAGTTGTTGTCGCCGCTGCCGCTGGTCCAGTAGTCGTAGCTGGAGCCGCGGCATTCGGGGCCCTCGGAGCCCGTGTTCAGCCGCAGCGCCGGGTCCGATGGCGCCGAGTCGCCCCAGGCGGCGCTGATGGCGCGCACCCGGATGTAGAAAGTGCTGCGCGGCAGCAGGCAGCGCAGCACCACCTGAGTCTGCTTGGCCGGCACCGAAAGCGAGAGGCTGCGGCCGCTGGACAGGCTGGCGTTCACCTGGTTGAGAGGCGGGGCTCACCTGCCATTTCTTGCGTCTGCACTGGCTGCTCTGACCTCCAATTGTGCCCTATTACTGACCACCCCCCCCTATCTAAACCACTGACCTCCCCTATCTAAACCACTGACCTCCCCTATCTAAACCACTGACATCCCCTATCTAAACCACTGACATCCCCTATCTAAACCACTGACATCCCCTATCTAAACCACTGACCTCCCCGATCTAAACCACTGACATCCCCTATCTAAACCACTGACATCCCCTATCTAAACCACTGACCTCCCCGATCTAAAACACTGACTCCCCGATCTAAAACACTGACCTCCCCTATCTAAACCACTGACCTCCCCTATCTAAACCACTGACATCCCCTATCTAAACCACTGACATCCCCTATCTAAACCACTGACCTCCCCGATCTAAAACACTGACCTCCCCTATCTAAACGACTGACCTCCCCTATCTAAACCACTGACCTCCCCTATCTAAACCACTGACATCCCCTATCTAAACCACTGACCTCCCCTATCTAAAACACTGACCTCCCCTATCTAAACCACTGACCTCCCCTATCTAAACCACTGACCTCCCCTATCTAAACCACTGACCTCCCCTATCTAAACCACTGACCTCCCCTATCTAAACCACTGACATCCCCTATCTAAACCACTGACCTCCCCGATCTAAAACACTGACTCCCCGATCTAAAACACTGACCTCCCCTATCTAAACCACTGACCTCCCCTATCTAAACCACTGACATCCCCTATCTAAACCACTGACCTCCACTATCTAAATCACTGACCTCCCCTATCAAACCACTGACCTTTATCTAAACACTGACCTCCCCTATCTAAACCACTGACCTACCTATCTAAAACACTGACCTTTATCTAAACACTGACCTACCTATCTAAACCACTGACCTACCTATCTAAACCACTGACCTTTATCTAAACACTGACCTCCCCTATCTAAACCACTGACATCCCCTATCTAAACCACTGACCTCCCCGATCTAAAACACTGACTCCCCGATCTAAAACACTGACCTCCCCTATCTAAACCACTGACCTCCCCTATCTAAACCACTGACATCCCCTATCTAAACCACTGACCTCCACTATCTAAATCACTGACCTCCCCTATCAAACCACTGACCTTTATCTAAACACTGACCTCCCCTATCTAAACCACTGACCTACCTATCTAAAACACTGACCTTTATCTAAACACTGACCTACCTATCTAAACCACTGACCTACCTATCTAAACCACTGACCTTTATCTAAACACTGACCTCCCCTATCTAAACCACTGACCTCCCCTATCTAAACCACTGACCTCCCCTATCTAAACCACTGACCTCCCCTATCTAAACCACTGACCTCCCCTATCTAAATCACTGACCTACCTATCTAAAACACTGACCTTTATCTAAACACTGACTCCCCTATCTAAACCACTGACTTCCCTTATCAGTTTCCCAGCTCCAGCTTAAGCAGTGTCGCAACGAGTTAACAAAGCTTTGACCCACCTGGAAGGAGTCTGGCGGGTGGTGCCTGGGATGACCACCCAGGCGATCTTCGCGATGTTGTTCCCGGCGCTAACCAGGTGCACATTTTGAGGCACCCCGGGCGGTCCCGGCGTGGCCGCCGAGGCGGGCAGCGAGGCGAGGCTGTCGCCGTTGTCTCCGCCGATGGCAACGACGGTCACGGAGATGGCGGCGGAGGTCGGCACGGGGGTCTGCAGGTGGCTGAGCTTCGACCGGCCGACAGAGGCCTGGATGAGCTTGCCGGGGCTGCCCGCCACCCGCATGAGGATGCGGTAGCCGCTGACACTCTCCGGATTGCGCGCTGGCGGTTGCCAGGTAACCAGCAGGCCGTGCGGCGCCTTCGGCTGGGCGGTGACGGTGAGCGGCGGGCCGGGGACGCCGGTCTGACGCAGGCAGCCGGCCACCGTGGAGTCCACCGCGGCCGTGCAGCTGGCAACGTCAGCCGGGGCGGGCGGGTCGCCCCAGCACAGCGGCAGGCAGGCGGGCGGCACCGCGTGGCTGCGCTGGCAGCAGCGGCTGAAGTTGCGCGAGTCGGCCAGGCAGTGGCTGGCGTGGTCGGCGAAGGCGTCGGTACAGTTGGCGCTGACCGGATGGGCGACGCTGGCGCTACAGACGCCGATGCAGGCAGCTCCGACGCCACGATTGGCGCAGCAGACGGCGCTGGCGGATCCGTTCCCTGTCGTGGCGCCGCCACTGCTGGTTGGCGCGGGGCCCGCGGTGGGCGGCGCGGGGGTGGCGTCGGACGCGTCGTAGAGCAGGGAGCGGGCGGAGTGGCTGCCCAGTGGGTTGAAGCCGGTGCAGGTGTAGTGGCCGAGCTGGCTGGCCGACACGGCGGAGAACTCCACCGAGCTGTAGGTGAGCAGGTCGGAGATCTGCGGTGGGGGTGGGCGATTTGCGTTAATGAAATATTAATGAGAGCCGCAAATAAGAGGGAAAACTCAACCCTGCTAGGACGGAATTTGCTTTGCCGTGACCGACAAAAATCACAAAGCCCAATAAAAGTGGGCCAACCACAGAAATTCTAAAATCCCAGACAGGACGGTCAGACATGGGAATCCCTAATGCCACAGAGGCAAAAAGACATGGGAATCCCAAATCCCATAGAGACAAAAAGACACGGGAAATCCCAAATCCCATAGAGGGAAAAAGACACGGAAATCCCAAATCCCATAGAGGCAAAAGGACTCGGGAAATCGCAAATCCCAATTGAATTAGGGAAAAAGACATGGGAATCCCAAATACCATAGAGGGAAAGACACAGGAAATCCCAAATCCCATAGAGGGAAAGTCATAAAATTCCCGAATCCTATAGAGGCAAAAGGACGCGGGCAATCCTAAATCCTATATAGGGAAAAGACACGGGAAATCGCAAATCCCAATTAGGCAAAAGACACGGGAATTCCCGAATCCCATAGAGGGAAAGACTCGGGAAATCGCAAATCCCATGAGGGAAAGACTCGGGAAATCGCAAATCCCATGAGGGAAAAAGACTCGGGAAATCGCAAATCCCATAGAGGGAAAGACTCGGGAAATCGCAAATCCCATAGAGGGAAAGACTCGGGAAATCCCAAATCCCATAGAGGGAAAAAGACTCGGGAAATCGCAAATCCCATGAGGGAAAGACTCGGGAAATCGCAAATCACATGAGGGAAAAAGACACGGGAAATCCCAATAAAAGAATTTCAAATCCATTCCGACTGATCGATAAGAGAAATCGTGAACGGAAGCACGGAAAATCTGGCCCGCAGTGACTCACGCTGAACACGGGAACCCGCACCGAGCCGTCGCGGGTTTGCACCACCGGCACGCCGCTGCTGTCGCGCCATTCCACGCGGTCTGGGAAGCCCTCGAAGGCGCAGCTGAGCCGGGCGGCGCTGCCCAGCCGGACGGGTACGAGGCCGGTCAGGGAGGCGGCGGTCACCGCGGACTGGATGTGCAGCGAGGCGCTGACGGAGCCGGACTGGCCGGTGCTGAGCTGCAGGGCACAGGTGTACAGGCCACTGTCGCGGGCCTCGGCATGGGGAATGGTGTAGCTGGATGAGCTGCCAGACTGCAGCAGGTGGCCAGACCGGAACCAGCGGTAGGTTGGCGTGGCCACCAGAGGCCACCAGTAGTAGCAGTTGAGGATCAGAGGCCGGGAGCTCTCCAACACGCGGAAGGTTTTGGCGTTGGTGTTGATGTACATGCTGAGCGGGTCGTCGGGCAAGGTGCGCACGGTGCGCACCGGGCTGGGCTGGCTCGAGCCGTTGGTGTTGGAGTTGAGCATGAACAGGGAGAAGCTGGTGTTGGACGGCACTCGGAACACGGCCGGGTTGGAGGGGTTCAGGAAGGCGTACCAGTGCGAGGGCGTGTCGGCAAACCGGATGTACAGAATGCTGCGGGTGTCGTTGTCCAGCGTGCCGCGGTCGTAGGTGACGGTCAGGCGGTTGGAGAACACGTCGACTCGGTGAATGACGGGCGCCGGCGGCACGCTGATGATCCCCTCCTCTATGCAGCCGTAGATCTGCGAGTGGTTGGGGCGATTCTCAGGGCTGCTATGGGGCGATTCTCAGGGCTGCTCTGGAGCGATTCTCAGGGCTGCTCTGGGGCGATTCTCAGGGCTGCTCTGGGGCGATTCTCAGGGCTGCTCTGGAGCGATTCTCAGGGCTGCTTTGGGGCGATTCTTAGAGCTGCTCTAGGGCGATTCTCAGGGCTGCTCTGGGGCGATTCTCAGGGCTGCTCTGGAGCGATTCTCAGGGCTGCTCTGGAGCGATTCTCAGGGCTGCTCTGGGGCGATTCTCAGGGCTGCTCTGGAGCGATTCTCAGGGCTGCTTTGGGGCGATTCTTAGAGCTGCTCTAGGGCGATTCTCAGGGCTGCTCTGGGGCGATTCTCAGGGCTGCTCTGGAGCGATTCTCAGGGCTGCTCTGGAGCGATTCTCAGGGCTGCTTTGGGGCGATTCTTAGAGCTGCTCTAGGGCGATTCTCAGGGCTGCTTTGGGGCGATTCTCAGGGCTGCTCTGGGGCGATTCTCAGGGCTGCTCTGGAGCGATTCTCAGGGCTGCTCTGGAGCGATTCTCAGGGCTGCTTTGGGGCGATTCTTAGAGCTGCTCTAGGGCGATTCTCAGGGCTGCTTTGGGGCGATTCTCAGGGCTGCTCTGGGGCGATTCTCAGGGCTGCTCTGGGGCGATTCTCAGGGCTGCTTTGGGGCGATTCTTAGAGCTGCTCTAGGGCGATTCTCAGGGCTGCTTTGGGGCGATTCTCAGGGCTGCTCTAGGGCGATTCTCAGGGCTGCTCTGGGGCCATTCTCAGAGCTGCCTTGAGGCGATTCTCAGGGCTGCTTTGGGGCGATTCTCAGGGCTGCTCTCGGGCGATTCTCAGGGCTGCTCTGGGGCCATTCTCAGAGCTGCCTTGGGGCGATTCTCAGGGCTGCTCTGGAGCGATTCTCAGGGCTGCTTTGGGGCGATTCTCAGGATTGCATAGGGGTGATATTACTCTTTAGATATCATTCATTTTCACTGGCTGTTCGTTGAAATCGGACTCACCTCGCGCCACCACAGCGGGCAGGTGAGGCTGCCGGACGGCACGGAGGCGCCGGAGCAGAGCCCCAGGCAGACGTCGGGGACATTCTCCCGGCGGCAGCAGGGCTCGTGGTTCTTGCCATCAGCCAGGCAGAATGTGATGTCAGGGAGACTGTCGGTGCAGTTATTGTAGACTACAGACAAGCTGCTGTCCGTGTGGTTGAAGTTCGTCATGTTGCGGGGGTCGCACAGCAGCTGGCAGTGGCTGGGCACTTTGCGGGCCTGGCAGCACTGGGAGATGCCTGGCAATGGGAGCGAGTTTGAGACCCTGCCAACCTGACTGTCGCCCTTCTCCCACCATGCCAACCTGACTGTCGCCCTTCTCCCACCATGCCAACCTGACTGTCGCCCTTCTCCCACCATGTCTACCTGACTGTCGCCCTTCTCCCACAATGCCAACCTAGCTGTCGCTCTTCTCCCACCACGTCAATCTGACTGTCGCCCTTCTCCCACCATGTCAATCTGACTGTCGCCCTTCTCCCACCATGTCAATCTGACTGTCGCCCTTCTCCCACCATGTCAACCTGACTGTCGCTCTTCTCCCACCATGTCAATCTGACTGTCGCCCTTCTCCCACCATGCCAACCTGACTGTCGCCCTTCTCCCACCATGTCTACCTGACTGTCGCCCTTCTCCCACAATGCCAACCTAGCTGTCGCTCTTCTCCCACCACGTCAATCTGACTGTCGCCCTTCTCCCACCATGTCAATCTGACTGTCGCCCTTCTCCCACCATGTCAATCTGACTGTCGCCCTTCTCCCACCATGCCAACCTGACTGTCGCCCTTCTCCCACCATGTCAATCTGACTGTCGCCCTTCTCCCACCATGCCAACCTGACTGTCGCCCTTCTCCCACCATGTCAATCTGACTGTCGCCCTTCTCCCACCATGTCAATCTGACTGTCGCCCTTCTCCCACCATGTCAATCTGACTGTCGCTCTTCTCCCACCACGTCAATCTGACTGTCGCCCTTCTCCCACCATGTCTACCTCTCACTGTCTGACTATCTCACTCTCCGTCTCACCTCACTCCTAACCCCACCACCCGTGTTCCACCCCCTCACCGTAGGGCAGGCGGGAAGTATTGACGCTGGCGGACCAGTTGCTGGGCAGGTCGGGCAGCAGCCAGACGGTCACGGCGTCAGACAGCACACTGGAGCCCGAGTCGGAGACGGCGGCCAGGCGGAAGGAGTAATGGCCTCCGGGCTGCAAGCTGACCACGTGGCCCACCGTCACGTCGGCGGGGAACTGCGACAGGACGACCTGTTGAGGCGAGTAGTTTGTCAGTTTCGATTCTGGTGCAGAGATAGTTGGGATGAGACAATCTGACAGGGCTTCAGAATGAGTCTTAGATACTGTCCCTGGGCGAGAGCACATAGGAGAGTGAGTCCAGGGCGGTCTCAGGGAAAAGTTAAGGTTAGTCTCATAGGGACTCTAAAGCAGTCTCAGGGATGAGTCCAGAGCAGTCTCAGGGGAGAGTCCAGAGCAGTCTCAGGGGAGAGTCCAGAGCAGTCTCAGGGATGATTCCAGAGCAGTCTCAGGGATGATTCCAGAGCAGTCTCAGGGGAGAGTCCAGAGCAGTCTCAGGGATGAGTCCAGAGCAATCTCGGGGGAGAGTCCAGAGCAGTCTCAGGGGAGAGTCCAGAGCAGTCTCAGGGATGATTCCAGAGCAGTCTCGGGGGGGGGAGTCTAGAGTCTCACGAGATTCCAAAGCAGTCTCAGGGGGAGAGTCCAGAGCAGTCTCAGGGGAGAGTCCAGAGTCTCACGAGATTCCAAAGCAGTCTCAGGGGGAGAGTCCAGAGCAGTCTAAGGGGGGCAGCCGATAGAGGTCATAGAGGGAGTCCAGAGCAGTCTCAGGGGAGAGTCCAGAGCAGTCTCAGGGATGAGTCCAGAGCAGCCTCAGGGGAGAGTCCAGAGCAGTCTCAGGGGAGAGTCTAGAGTCTCACGAGAGTCCAGTCTTACCCCAGTCTGGACGGAGCCGCCCGCGCGGACGTCGGCCACCAGCTGGTAGCGGAAGTCGACGGGCCGCCTGACGGGCAGCTGCCAGGCGAGGTCCACAAAGTTGGTGCCGTAGGACTCCACCCGCAGTCTGATCGGCTCCGATGGCACCTTGTCGTAGGCGTCCCGGGCGCAGGCGGCCGCGGAGTCTAGAATGTCGAAGCAGTGGGCGGGCGGCGGCGGGTCGCCGGGCCTGGCGACGCAGACGGGCAGGCAGGAATCGGGCACGCCCTTGGCCCGGCAGCAGGCCGTGTTGTTGCGGCCGTCCACCAGGCAGGCCAGCAGATTGAGCAAAGCGGAGCCGTTCCGGCAGGCCGGCGACAGAGCGGCGGCGTTGAAGGCGGACGGGCTGGCGCACTGGCCGCTGCAGTTAGTCGGCACCTGCAGAATGTTTGCGATTGAGAATCAGGGTTGACCCTTTTCTATGACAGGGCGACTCACCACAATGCCAGGACGTCCTCGCTCATCCCAGGGCACCATCATCGCACAGGTGACTCACCCCAAGGCACCATCATCGCACAGGTGACTCACCCCAAGGCACCATCACCGCACAGGTGACTCACCCCAAGGCACAATCACCGCACAGGTGACTCACCCCAAGGCACCATCACCGCACAGGTGACTCACCCCAAGGCACCATCACAGCACAGGTGACTCACCCCAAGCAGTCCACAACAGACGGGCATGTCGGGCTGGCCGGAGGTGCCAGTGGGCCGGGAGCTGCCAGGCGGGGAGTCCATGGTCATGACGGTCATGCGGTTGCTGGGCAGGCTGCTGCCATC
Organism: Macrostomum lignano; assembly: GCA_002269645.1. Taxonomy (NCBI): domain Eukaryota; kingdom Metazoa; phylum Platyhelminthes; family Macrostomidae; genus Macrostomum; species Macrostomum lignano. The sequence goes on along the minus strand of NIVC01000151.1, from coordinate 537,555 downwards.
GCTGCCCACAGCCACCACGGCGAGCTCGTAGAAGCGGTCGCTGGCCAGGCCGGAGACCGTCTGCTGCGTCAGCGGGGTGCTGACGGCGGTGCGCCAGCCAGTGACCTTGTCCAGCACCATTAGGCTGTAGTTGAGCACCTTGTCGGGGTTGTACAGCGGCGGCTGCCAGTGAACGGAGACGGACCGGTCGGTGATGCCGTCCAGCACCAGCTGGCGAGGCGGGGACGGGATGCCTGCAGCCCCGGTGTCGTAGCACCTGGCGATGGAGTCCAGGTGCGGCAGGCAGGCCACGGTGTCGGCGACTTCAACGTGCGGCGTCTCGCCGGTGCAAAATTTGCCGCAGGCGGCGAGCGGCACCGCCTGCGCCTGGCAGCAGCCGGTGTGGTTGCGGCCGCCTGCGGAGAGGGACGGATTAGAGAGCTCGGGCTGGAACTCCTAAGCTAAGGTAAAACAGGCTCTGAAATACCAGGGCTTAGTGAGAAACAGGCTCTGTAAACCAGCATGCACAGGAAACAGGCTCTGTAAACCAGCATGCACAGGAAACAGGTTCTGTAAACTAGCATCCACAGGAAACAGGCTCTGTAAACCAGCATCCACAGGAAACAGACTCTGTAAACCAGCTTTATGTAAACGCAAGTGTCCAGCAACTCACCAGCGTAGCAGGCGAAGGCCTCCGAGACGTGCTTGCCGCAGGTAGAGTTGATAATCGTGTTCAGGTCCAGGATGGGTCGCCCCGAGCAAAGCCTCTCAGCACACGAAGCGCTCATCAGTTTGTTCAGACAGCACTCTGCGGAGTGGGGGTTTCAAGCAAAGCTGAAGGAAGGCCAATCATTTCATAACTTAATAAAGCAGGGGATATAGGGGGAGGGAGCGAAAGGGGATCAAGGCAACTGGCATTATTGCTCGCGAAATCGCAGCTGAGGTCCAATCATCGCACCCAGGTGCATGACGCGAACAATAAAATAATTAACTGTACTTAATCGGCCGGCCAGCCATTGGCCGGAGTGCTGGGCTGTCAAGGCCGCCAAGATCAAAGGCTGCCGCGTCAGCAATTACCAAAAATACTGGGAAAGCGGCTGGGAAAGCAGTGGGGAGCGCCAAACGTCTCTGCTGCCACCTGCATCAGGCAAACCCGAGTGCGGATCCGACTCAGCCAGTCTGCCTGCAAGGCTGAGGGCACAGACTGGATTGCTAATCTAGCCTGCATGGCTGAGGCACAGACTGGATTGCTAATCTAGCCTGCATGGCTGAGGGCACAGAGCGGATTGCTAATCTAGCCTGCATGGCTGAGGCACAGACTGGATTGCTAATCTAGCCTGCATGGCTGAGGGCACAGACTGGATTGCTAATCTAGCCTGCATGGCTGAGGGCACAGACTGGATTGCTAATCTAGCCTGCATGGCCGAGGGCACAGACTGGATTGCTAATCTAGCCTGCATGGCTGAGGGCACAGACTGGATTGCTAATCTAGCCTGCATGGCTGAGGGCACAAAGTGGATTGCTAATCTAGCCTGCATGGCTGAGGGCACAAAGTGGATTGCTAATCTAGCCTGCATGGCTGAGGGCACAAAGTGGATTGCTAATCTAGCCTGCATGGCCGAGGGCACAGACTGGATTGCTAATCTAGCCTGCATGGCCGAGGGCACAGACTGGATTGCTAATCTAGCCTGCATGGCTGAGGGCACAGACTGGATTGCTAATCTGTAAAATAACAAATAACAAATAAACAAATAAATGGATTGCAAATCTGTCCCACAGCTAAACGGATAGATTGGGGTGCAAATCAATGAAAATTGACGCAGGAAATCGGGTATTGAAGTGATCATCAATAGCATTCACTGATGCATTTGAATTTCACAGCTCCATCGGCAAAAATCTGCTTGAAAATTGCCCCGACTCCGAGGGCACAGCATCCATCAGGCAGGAATTATATGTAGTACAGGCACTAATTATGAATCTATTAAATAAATCATTAGCAAACCGCTCCCACACTGATCGGCGCCCCCAGCAACAACAGAGAACAGAGACCACTCCTCGCAAGAGTGCACTTACAAGTCACCGCAACTCATCAGTGCCTCTAAAATTGGTGAATTCTCGACCGTTAAAACTAATGGAATGCAGCCAGCGGATTAACGGCTTGGTGCGAGACAGAGCAGGTTTAATGTACTCGCATTACAGGTTATAAGTGCATAATGTTAGCATTGTGATGAACTTTTATTTAGTTATTAAAAATGCACTTTTATTTACGAGCCGTCAACGGCTGAGCCGCAAATGTCTATGGCATTTCGTACAGTATTAGCTATGCTCACTAACTAAAAGAGCCGCGGAATATCATGAAAGGAACACTAAGTGTCTGTTGAGATGAGCTCAAGGCTGCTACTCAAAATAACTAAAGGACTGGAAATCAATTTTTAAAGAAAACCGACACAAAATATCTGTTTTCACTCCATTGCCGCATATTAAAATATCAGCTATCTGCTCATAAATTAGTCACGTTGCAGGTTCTGCGGGATCTGGAGATGGCATCCTCAGTGACAGACCTCGTCTAGGAGCTGTCACACCCTAGTCTATGAGCTGTCACACCCTAGTCTATGAGCTGTCACACCCTAGTCTATGAGCTGTCACACCCTAGTCTATGACCTGTCACGCCTGGTCTATGAGCTGTCACACCCTATTCTATGAGCTGTCACACCCTAGTCTATGAGCTGTCACACCCTAGTCTATGACCTGTCACACCCTAGTCTATGACCTGTCACGCCTGGTCTATGAGCTGTCACACCCTAGTCTATGAGCTGTCGCACCCTAGTCTATGAGCTGTCGCACCCTAGTCTATGAGCTGTCACACCCTAGTCTATGAGCTGTCGCACCCTAGTCTATGACCTGTCACAAGTGGTCTGGTCTATGAGCTGTCACACCCTAGTCTATGACCTGTCACACGTAGTCTATGAACCGTCACACCCCAGTCCATGAGCACTTACTCGTCACGGGTGTCACGCTGGCATTGGGCACCGCAGGCGGCAGCACGGTGGTGACGGTGGGCGAAGGCGGCGAGGTGCCGTGAGCGCCAAGGCTCTGCACGTACACCGAGTACTGTGGCGCTAGCGGCGCCGCCGGCAGGTTGATGCTGGCGCCAACCAAGATGCTCATGCTCACGTTCTGCAGGCGGTGCAATAAATCATTTGTTTTTCTTCATTGGTGCGGCAAGAGAGGCGGCTGAATATCAAGATAGTAGTCTGAGAACTTTGACACGACATATTGTCTCGTTACGCTAATGTTTTTTTGTAAACTCTACGCGGTACATATATATGGTGATTATGGTTATGATTAACTCAAAATGATTAACGGCAATTTAACTGCTTAACTGCCTCTGTACCTACCCCTCCCTCTGTACCTACCCCTCCCTCTGTACCTACCCCTCCCTCTGTACCTACCCCTCCCTCTGTACCTACCCCTCCCTCTGTACCTACCCCTCCCTCTGTATCTACCCCTCCCTCTGTACCTACCCCTCCCTCTGTACCTACCCCTCCCTCTGTACCTACCCCTCCCTCTGTACCTACCCCTCCCTCTGTATCTACCCCTCCCTCTGTACCTACCCCTCCCTCTGTATCTACCCCTCCCTCTGTACCTACCCCTCCCTCTGTACCTACCCCTCCCTCTGTATCTACCCCTCCCCCTGCATCTACCCCTCCCTCTGTATCTACCCCTCCCTCTGTATCTACCCCTCCCTCTGTATCTACCCCTCCCTCTGTACCTACCCCTCCCTCTGTATCTACCCTCCCTCTGTATCTACCCCGCCCTCTGTATCTACCCCTCCCTCTGTACCTACCCCTCCCTCTGTACCTACCCCTCCCTCTGTATCTACCCCTCCCTCTGTACCTACCCCTCCCTCTGCATCTACCCCTCCCTCTGTACCTACCCCTCCCTCTGTACCTACCCCTCCCTCTGTATCTACCCCTCCCCCTGCATCTACCCCTCCCCCTGCATCTACCCCTCCCTCTGTACCTACCCCTCCCTCTGTACCTACCCCTCCCTCTGTACCTACCCCTCCATATGTATCTACTTGTGCCTCAGCTTCTCTTTCTAGCTTTTTCTTTAATCTCTTTTCCGTCTAACTGTATCAGTCTCGTACTCTACATAATTGAAGGCAACGAGAAGTACAAATTAGATAACACAGAAAGTTCCGACCACCTCAGTTTTTCCTGCCCAGCTCAAGTAACCCTTTATTTAGTTAATTAGTTGTAGGACCAGCTTAACTATAAACCGGATAACATCTGTGCTCACGGGCCAATTCTGAGGCAAAGCCAAGCAGGACTCACGCTAGAGAAGTAAGCATCCGAGTCCGCCTTCCAGTGCACAGAATAACCCCTGACCAGCTGCGGGTTCCTGGTGGGCTCGGCCCACTTCACCGAAATCTGCCGCTTCTCCTTGTCTAGCGAGGCGCTCACGTCCAGTGGCGGCCCGGGCACGCTCACTGAAAGTTGCGGGCGGCTGGGCGCTTGAGTGCGGGTAACTGGGTGACCAGGGGAAGGGGTCACTGGGTGACCAGGGGAAGGGGTCACTGGGTGACCAGGGGAAGGGGTCACTGGGTGACCAGGGGAAGGGGTCACTGGGTGACCAGGGGAAGGGGTCACTGGTTGACCAGGGGAAGGGGTCACTGGGTGACCAAGGGAAGGGCTCACTGACAGAACGGGAGATGGATCATTGGGTAACCAGTTGAAGGGGCTACTGGGTGAACAGGGAATATTGGGAAGACGTAGATGAGTGATGATGAAGAGGCTGGTGAATGATCATGGAAAGAGGTCAGTGAATGATCATGGAAAGAGGTCAGTGAGTGATTATGGAAAGAGGTCAGTGAATGATCATGGAAAGAGGTCAGTGAGTGATCATGGAAAGAGGTCAGTGAGTGATCATGGAAAGAGGGTCAGTGAGTGATCATGGAAAGAGGTCAGTGAATGATCATGGAAAGAGGTCAGTGAGTGATCATGGAAAGAGGTCAGTGAATGATCATGGAAAGAGGGTCAGTGAATGATCATGGAAAGAGGTCAGTGAGTGATCATGGAAAGAGGTCAGTGAGTGATCATGGAAAGAGGTCAGTGAATGATCATGGAAAGAGGGTCAGTGAATGATCATGGAAAGAGGTCAGTGAGTGATCATGGAAAGAGGTTAGTGAATGATCGCGGAAAGAGGTCAGTGAGTGATCATGGAAAGAGGTCAGTGAGTGATCATGGAAAGAGGTCAGTGAGTGATCATGGAAAGAGGTCAGTGAGTGATCATGGAAAGAGGTCAGTGAGTGATCATGGAAAGAGGTCAGTGAGTGATCATGGAAAAAAGTGGCAGAATGGTAAGGGTAGCGTTAAACTATTCAATTGGACCGAGCTCTAACACCAGAAACTAAAAAAAACTTCGGGGATATTTCTCCCCATTGCTCACCAAGACCCTCGGCATGACAGACGAAAATGTCCTCCATCACTGTGCCGTTAAAGCAGACGGGGTTGGTCAGCAAGGCAGTGGAGAGCGCCGAAGATGCGCTCGAGGCCGCCTGGCACATCGGCAGGCAGGGCGTTGGCACTTCCTGGCGGGCGCAGCAGCGGCCAACGTTGCTGGAACCTGCGGGTGGGATATAGGAATGGGATTTTGGATTTGAAAAGGGGGAAATGAGGGAGTTGATGTCTGGTAAAGGGGACACATTGGATTCATGGGAAGCATGGGATTCAGGGATGCAAGGGATTCAGGGGAGGCATGGGATTCAGGGGAGGCATGGGATTCAGGGACGCAAATGATTCAGGGGAGGCATGGGATTCAGGGGAGGCATGGGATTCAGGGACGCAAATGATTCAGGGGAGGCATGGGATTCATGGGAGGCATCGGACTAAGGGAGCATGGGATTCATGTGAGGCATGGGATTAAGGGAGCATGGGATTCAGGGGAGGCATCGGATTAAGAGAGCATGGGATTCAGGGGAGGCATGGGATTCAGGGGAGGCATGGGATTCAGGGAGCATGGGATTCAGGGGAGGCATGGGATTCAGGGAGCATGGGATTCAGGGGAGGCATCGGATTAAGGGAGCATGGGATTCATGGGAGGCATCGGATTAAGAGAGCATGGGATTCAGGGGAGGCATGGGATTCAGGGAGCATGGGATTCAGAGGAGGCATGGGATTCAGGGGAGGCATGGGATTCAGGGGAGGCATGGGACTCATGGGGGGCATGGGACTCATGGGAGGCATAGGATTAAGGGGAGGCATGGGACTCAGGGGAGGCATGGGATTCAGGGAGCATGGGATTCAGGGAGCATGGGATTCAGGGGAGGCATGGGATTCAGGGAGCATGGGATTCAGGGGAGGCATGGGATTCAGGGAGCATGGGATTCAGGGGAGGCATGGGACTCAGGGAGCATGGGATTCAGGGGAGGCATGGGATTCAGGGAGCATGGGATTCAGGGGAGGCATGGGATTCAGGGAGCATGGGATTCAGGGGAGGCATGGGATTCAGGGAGCATGGGATTCAGGGGAGGCATGGGATTCAGGGAGCATGGGATTCAGGGGAGGCATGGGATTCAGGGAGCATGGGATTCAGAGGAGGCATGGGATTCGGGCGAGGCATGGGATTCAGGGGAGGCATGGGATTCAGGGGAGGCATGGGATTCAGGGGAGGCATGGGATTCAGGGAATATGGGATTCAGGGGAGGCATGGGATTCAGGGGAGGCATGGGATTCAGGGGAGGCATGGGATTTGTAAAAAGTGTAAAAAAGCGTCTGGGTCAGTTTGCAGCTCACCAAGTCCGCAGCTGGCGACCTTATTGTTGAGGTCGGATAGGCAGTTAAACAGGGTCGACAGGGTGCTGCTGTCGGCTGTCAGCTTCCAGGGCTCGCAGAAGACGCGGCATTGGGCTGCGAGGTCCTTGGCGATGCAGCAGTCTGGGCGGGAAGCGCGGGAATTCGAATTCGGTCAGGCTGCTCTGAGCTGAGGTACGGAATCTCTGTGAAAAAACAGCTCACGGTCAAAATCATAGAGCATTCTGTTTGCTTCACAGATCAGACTGGAATCTCACATATCAGACTGGAATCTCACAGATTAGATTGGAATCTCCATAGATCATATTGGAATCTCACAGATCAGAACTGAATCTCACATTTTAGACAGGAAATCTCAAATACCAGACTGGAATCTCACATATTAGAGTGGAATCTCACATCAGACTGGAATCTCACAGATTAGACCGAAATCTCACAGATTAGACTGGAATCTCACATATTAGAGTGGAATCTCACATCAGACTGGAATCTCACAGATTAGACTGGAATCTCACAGATCAGACTGGAATCTCACAGATTAGACTGGAATCTCCCAGATCGGACTCATAATCTCACAGAACAAACTAGAAAATCTCATAGATCTGTCTTTCCGCACTCAAACGCGCACTACTAGAACAAAGACTCATTATAGAAGCCGCTCTGCAATCAAACGCACACTACCTAGAACAAAGACTCATTATAGAAGCCGCTCCGCAATCAAACGCGCACTACTAGAACAAAGACTCACTATAGAAGCCGCTCCGCAATCAAACGCGCACTACTAGAACAAAGACTCACTATAGAAGCCGCTCCACAATCAAACGCGCACTACTAGAACAAAGACTCACTATAGAAGCCGCTCCACAATCAAACGCGCACTACTAGAACAAAGACTCACTATAGAAGCCGCTCCACAATCAAACGCGCACTACTAGAACAGACTCACTATAGAAGCCGCTCCACAATCAAACGCGCACTACTAGAACAAAGACTCACTATAGAAGCCGCTCCACAATCAAACGCGCACTACTAGAACAGACTCACTATAGAAGCCGCTCCACAATCAAACGCGCACTACTAGAACAAAGACTCACTATAGAAGCCGCTCCACAATCAAACGCGCACTACTAGAACAAAGACTCACTATAGAAGCCGCTCCACAATCAAACGCGCACTACTAGAACAAAGACTCCTATAGAAGCCGCTCCACAATCAAACGCGCACTACTAGAACAGACTCACTATAGAAGCCGCTCCACAATCAAACGCGCACTACTAGAACAAAGACTCACTATAGAAGCCGCTCCACAATCAAACGCGCACTACTAGAACAAAGACTCACTATAGAAGCCGCTCCACAATCAAACGCGCACTACTAGAACAGACTCACTATAGAAGCCGCTCCACAATCAAACGCGCACTACTAGAACAAAGACTCACTATAGAAGCCGCTCCACAATCAAACGCGCACTACTAGAACAAAGACTCACTATAGAAGCCGCTCCACAATCAAACGCGCACTACTAGAACAGACTCACTATAGAAGCCGCTCCACAATCAAACGCGCACTACTAGAACAAAGACTCACTATAGACGCCGCTCCACAATCAAACGCGCACTATCAGAACAAAGACTCACTATAGAAGGCGCTCCTGTTCAGTTCGGGCCCCAGCGAGCCGTTGATTCTCAGGTAGATGTCGTGCACCTGCTTGGAGGCCGAGCCCAGGCTGGCCTGGCACTGGTAGTGCCCGAAGGTCTGCTCGGACACCTGCACTGTCAGGGTCAGCGCCAAGTACTCGTTGGTCAGGTTGCCCACAGCGGCAGGGGTCAGGGACTGGACAGAGTAGGCGTGTCCACTGGACAGCAGCTGCTGTGGAGCGGAGTCTCCCGAGTAGCTGGACACGAACAGGTGCTGGTCAGTGAAGTACCAGGCCACCTGATGGGCAGGGGGGCTTCTGAGTTGATGGGGTGGTCTCAACTCTTCACATTGCACTCTCTGACCCTATCCTCCTCTATCCTAACTATCTGACCCTATCCTAACTACCTGACCCTCTATCCTAACTACCTGACCCTCTATCCTAACTATCTGACCCTCTATCCTAACTGTGGCCAATTCTCTCTGTCAATGAATATCCGACTCTGTCTCCCAACACCTGACCCGAAACACCCAACACCTGACCCGAAACCCCCAACACCTGACCCGAAACCCCCAACACCTGACCCGAAACACCCAACACCTGACCCGAAACACCCAACACCTGACCCCAAACCCCCAACACCTGACCCGAAACACTTAACACCTGACCCGAAACACCCAACACCTGATCCGAAACCCCCAACACCTGACCCCAAACCCCCAACACCTGACCCCAAACCCACAACACCTGACCCCAAACCCCGAAGACCTGACCCCAGAACTCCAAGACCTGACCCCAGACCTCCAACACCTGACCCGAAACCCCCAACACCTGACCCCAAACCCACAACACCTGACCCCAAACCCCGAAGACCTGATCCCAGAACTCCAAGACCTTACCCCAGACCTCCAACACCTGACCCCAAACCCCCAACACCTGACCCCAAACCCCCAACACCTGACCCCAAACCCACAACACCTGACCCCAAACCCCGAAGACCTGACCCCAGACCTCCAACACCTGACCCCAAACCCCCAACACCTGACCCCAAACCCCCAACACCTGACCCCAAACCCCCAACACCTGACCCCAGGCCTCCAAAAATGATTAGGGATAGCCCTAATCCCCAAACAGCATCCCAATCCAAGTCCCGAACAAAATCACTGCTTCCAGCACGGCTGTCTCACGGAGGCATTCCGCAGTGCCACGCAGGTGAGATTGACGCTGGCGCCTAGCGCGGCGGTCAGGTCGGCGCCCGAATTGGCCTCGCTGATGAGCGGCAGGTCCTGGGCGCCAGTCCGCTGGGCCAGAAGCAGGATAAGCAGCGGCGGCAGGCAAAAATGCAGCCAAGCTGAAATTCAAAAACATTGGCAACAAAATGAAAGACCCGTTGCCATGGAGACAGGCAGTAAACTGGCGTAACTTACCAAGCGGTTTGCTGCGCATGTTGAGCTTCAAGAATTCAGCCTTGCTTCGATTGGCTGTTGGCTGTCAGGCAGATATTTGGGCTGTAAAAGAAGAGCTGAGAGGCCTGGAAAGGCGATGCTTGATTTAGAGCGCTGTTGCTCTGTCGGCTGAGCACATGCATGAGATCGGTCTAAATCATTCGCAATCATCTTGAGTTCCTTTTGGATACTGCAGAGGCTACTTAAAACTGGCAATTTCTCCGTGGGATATGCCTGTCTTATGTGCAATACTTTCCATCTCTGGGATACATGCCTCCTCTGTAGGATAGATCCTCTGTGGACATATTCCTTGTGGGATAATCCCCCTGTGGGATATTCCCCTTGTGGGATACTCCCCCTTGTGAGATATTCCCTTTGTGGGATATTCCTTGTGGGATATTCCCCTTGTGGGATAATCCCCTTGTGGGATAATCCCCCTGTGGGATATTCCCCTTGTGGGATACTCCCCCTTGTGAGATATTCCCTTTGTGGGATATTCCTTGTGGGATATTCCCCTTGTGGGATAATCCCCTTGTGGGATATTCCCCTTGTGGGATACTCCCCCTTGTGAGATATTCCCTTTGTGGGATATTCCTTGTGGGATATTACCCTTGCGGGATAATCCCCTTGTGGGATATTCCCCTTGTGGGATACTCCCCCTTGTGAGATATTCCCTTTGTGGGATATTCCTTGTGGGATATTCCCCTTGTGGGATAATCCCATTGTGGGATAATTCCCTTGTGGGATAACCCCCTTGTGGGATAATTCCCTTGTGGGATAACCCCCTTGTGGGATATTCTCCTTGTGGGATAATCCCCTTGTGGGATATTCCCCTTGTGAGATATTCCTTGTGGGATATTCCCCTTGTGGGATAATCCCCTTGTGGGATATTCCTTGTGGGATATTCCCCTTGTGTGATATTCCTTTTGGGATATTCCCCTTGTGGGATACTCCTTGTGGGATATTTCTTGTGGGATATTCACCTTGTGTGATATTCCTTTTGGGATATTCCCCTTGTGGGATACTCCTTGTGGGACATTTCCCTTGTGGGATACTCCTTGTGGGACATTTCCCTTGTGGGACATTTCCCTTGTGGGATATTCCCCTTGTGGGATAATCCCCTTGTGGGATAATCCCCTTGTGGGATAATCCCCTTGTGGGATAATCCCCTTGTGGGATAATCCCCTTGTGGGATAATCCCCTTGTGGGATAATCCCCTTGTGGGATAATCCTTGTGGGACATTTCCCTTGTGCGATACTCCTTGTGGGATATTCCCCTTGTGGGATAATCTCCTTGTGGGATATTCCCCTTGTGGAATAAACGCCTTGTGGGATAATCCCCTTGTGGGATAATCCACTTGTGGGATAATCCCCTTGTGGGATAATCCTTTTGTGGGATAATCCCCTTGTGGGATAATCCCCTTGTGGGATATTCCCGTTTTATTAGAGTATCGCACCAACAAAAAAGCAAACGGGATAAGGAACTGGATTACTAATCTCTATTGCGCTGTACAAAATCGATAATGCAAATAAGTGAGAGATGGAGCTAAGACTGGATTTGTTAAAGTAATTTATTTTCACAAACAGGTGGTATTAATAAAACACGAGGCACAGGCATCCCAGACACATGGAAAGGGAAAATTCTGCGCACACCGACAAGTTGCCAGCAGATAGCATCTATATATGGTGCCTATTAATGAGACAAGACGGTTAAAAACACGAAATACAAAAGCACACTTGTACGGAAATAATAATTCACGCAGTAAATATAAATATTGGAAATTCTTCACAATTGGCACGCCATATTGTTAACACAAGAGAAGGTGCAGAGTAAAGCATAACACAGCAAAGTTAAATATATGATTGGTGGGTTGGCGGGAGTGTACATTTGGGGTGAGGGATGATGGGGTTGGCCGGAGTGTACATTAGGGGTGAGGGATGATGGGGTTGGCCGGAGTGTACATTTGGGGTGAGGGATGATGGGGTTGGCGGGAAGTGTACATTGCGGGATGATGGATGAAGGCAGTGATCAGCGCAGATTCTGGAAGATCGTACAAAGCGTTAACATCAGTTTTCAACCAGGAAAATCACAGCAGTTCTGCTCTGCCAGACAGTAAACAATCAGTTTATAAAAATTGTGACTGCAGATTTTGAACTTAGGGCGGCTCATAGTTGACTTAAAATACCCAATAGACGCTATGATGAATTCAAATAGTAACCATGGGTTAGATTAACGATGTATTCAAGCAATGTTATGCCTATCATTTAAAAGTACAAAGCTGAACTGATTATGTTAAAGAAAAATGCCAATTATTCCTATTATAATAAAAAGGGAAACAAAAACTTGTTAATAGGTGCACAATACAGAGTATGCAAACCAGACACCAACACAAATAAATAAGGATTTTAACAAGGCCGTTTATTTAAATAGCAGCTTTAAAGGTCAAAAGCGAATATCATGAAGCTTTTTTAAAACTAAATTTTTTTCTAAACCAAGGTAATCAGAACCCAGCTCTCAGCTAGCCAATCAGCACCCAGCTCCAAGCCAGCCAATCAGCACCCAGCTCCAAGCCAGCCAATCAGCACCCAGCTCCAAGCCAGACAATCAGTACCCAACTCCAAGCCAGCCAATCAGTACCCAGCTTCAAGCCAGCCAATCAGTACCCAACTCCAAGCCAGCCAATCAGTACCTAACTCCAAGCCAGCCAATCAGTACCCAACTTCAAGCCTGCCAATCAGTACCCAGCTTCAAGCCAGCCAATCAGCACTCAACTCCAAGCCAGCCAATCAGTACCCAGCTTCAAGCCAGCCAATCAGCACCTAACTCCAAGCCAGCCAATCAGTACCCAGCTTCAAGCCAGCCAATCAGTACCCAACTCCAAGCCAGCCAATCAGTACCCCACAACGTGTTCGCCGCCGCGGTAGTCGATGAGCGGCTTGGTGAGCTGGCAGAAGCCCGGCATGAAGTTTTTCTCCTCGGCGAACTTCTCGATGTGCCGCCTGACGGCCTCGAAGCGACGGCGCAGCTGCTTGTCGTCCAGGCTGAAGGCGTCGACCAGTGCCTGAGCGTACTCGTCCTCAGTGGCAGCAAGGAAGCCGAGCTGTGGGTCCGTGACAATGTCCATCTTGGGGCCGCCGGAGTTGTGGGCGATGACTGTCAGCCCGGCCGCCATCATGTCGACAATGCCGATGCCAAAGTGCTCGTCGCGCATGGAATGCAGGCCAATGCGGGCCTTCTCTAGCCAGGTGCGCAGCTCGGAGTGCGGGGCGTTCACCTGCGGCGGGACAAGGAATTGAAGCTGATGGGTCACACGGAGAGCCAGACAGACAGACAGACAGACAGACAGACAGACAGACAGACAGACAGACAGACAGACAGACAGACAGACAGACACAGACAGGCAGGCAGACAGACAGACAGACAGACAGACAGACAGACAGACAGACAGACAGACAGACAGACAGACACAGACAGGCAGGCAGACAGACAGACAGGCAGACAGACAGACAGACAGGCAGGCAGGCAGGCAGGCAGACAGACAGACAGGCAGGCAGACAGACAGACAGACAGACAGACAGGCAGGCAGACAGACAGACAGACAGACAGACAGACAGACAGACAGGCAGACAGACAGACAGACAGGCAGACAGACAGACAGGCAGGCAGGCAGGCAGGCAGACAGACAGACAAACAGGCAGACAGGCAGGCAGACAGACAGACAGACAGACAGGCAGACAATCCAAGCCTACCTGGAATCGAACCCGGTCCTCAATGCTCAGCTCCTCGGCCAGGCAGCGCAGCCGGTCCACCCTGGCGCTGTCTTCGTCGTTGCGGCAGCCGCCGATGAGCACCAGGCTGGCCTTGTCGGCGACTTCTTTCGGCGCCAGCTGGAGAAACTTGGCGAAGGCGCGCAGCTGCAGCGGGTGGTCCTTCTCTGGCCGGAACTGCGCCACGGACAGCACGATGGGAAGGCGGCCGGCCAGGCTGTCCGGGCCGAGGTGGGCGAACTCTTTCACGTAGACCGGCGGGTACAGCAGGCGAGGCAGCTGGCAGCCCCACAGGCTGGCGATGTGCCCGGTGGTCCAGCTGGAGTTGGTCATTACGAGGTTCCAGCGCCGGCCGAACCAGCCGTACAGCAGGGCGAACAGGCGGTAGTACACCAGCTTGGCCAGCCGCTTGAACGGCGAGTTCGTTGTGGGATTGTTGACCGCCACTGAGTTGGCGTTGACCACCTCGATCATGTCGGTGGAGATGAGCGGGTAGTGCACGTAGCAGGCGGTCTTGCAGCCGCCGAAGTAGCGGAAGACGGCGCCGGCGAAGTGGCAGCCCATGGTGTCGATCATGACGTCCGGGTTGGCCAGGCCGATCGCCTCCAGGCCGAGGACGGCGCCGCCGATGCTCTGCCGGAGCAGCGTCAGGCGCGGGTAGCGGGCCGGGTTGATCCGGTCCCGGCCGGACAGGAAGGCGAAACGGATTGAGTCTGGGTCCGGCATGCCCACGCCAAGCGTGCGCTCCACCTGCGGGAGCGGCGGGCCAGCGTGGCGGGTGCTTAGGAGTGGTTGGGTGGTGAATGCTTGCACATTGCGGATTGTGAATGTGTGTAGATTGGGGTGGCGGAAAACTCGGATATGTACATTGGGGTGGCGGGAAACTCGGATATGTACATTGGGGTGGCGGGAAACTCGGATATGTACATTGGGGTGGCGGGAAACTCGGATATGTACATTGGGGTGCGGGAAACTCGCATATGTACATTGGGGTGGCGGGAAACTCGGATATGTACATTGGGGTGGCGGGAAACTCGGATATGTACATTGGGGTGGCGGGAAACTCGGATATGTACACTGGGGTGGCAGGAAACTCGGATATGTACATTGGGGTGGCGAGGAAACTCGGATATGTACATTGGGGTGGCGGGAAACTCGGATATGTACATTGGGGTGGCGGGAAACTCGGATATGTACATTGGGGTGGCGAGGAAACTCGGATATGTACATTGGGGTGGCGGGAAACTCGGATATATAAATTGGGGTGGCGGGAAACTCGGATATGTACATTGGGGTGGCGGGAAACTCGGATATATAAATTGGGGTGGCGGACCCACCTTAGCCAGGTGGGTATGTACATTGGGGTATGTACATTGGGGTGGCGGGAACACCCTCAATACACCCCAATATGTACATTGGGGTGGCGGGAAACTCTGATATGTACATTGGGGTGGCGGGAAACTCGGATATATAAATTGAGGTGGCGGGAAACTCGGATATGTACATTGGGGTGGCGGGAAACTCGGATATGTACATTGGGGTGGGTATGTACATATGTACATTGGGGTGGCGGGAAACTCGGATATGTACATTGGGGTGGCGGGAAACTCGGATATGTACATTGGGGTGGCGGGAAACTCGGATATGTACATTGGGGTGGCGGGAAACTCGGATATGTACATTGGGGTGGCGGGAAACTCGGATATATAAATTGGGGTGGCGGACCCACCTTAGCCAAAATGGCCTTCCCAGCCAGCCGTTCTTTATCCGCCTGGCTCATTTCCCCCTCAGCGGCCGGGTCGAACTCCGGCGAGTCTTTGTACGCGTCCAGATCTCCGGTGTAGACAAAGAGCTGAACCTTATTGCCGTGCTCGATCTGCAGGGCCCGCACGGCCAGCCACAGCACCCGCTCGCCGCCGCCGCCAGCGTTGCAGTTGGGGTGGAAGAAGCCCACCATGACTTCGCCCTCGGTCAGCCCGAGCTCCTGCCGCAGCTGCTCCCGGCTCTCGTGCAGCGACCGGCGCCGCGTCATGAAGGCAACCAGCAGGATGAAGCTGACCAGCTGCATGACGGGCGCGTACATGATGAGTAGGAAGTTCACCGCGATCAGCAATATGACGGCAATCATGCTGGCTGCAATGAGCGCATAGATGAGCTGTGAGCGCTTGTGAGCTCCCGCCCTGGATCTCATCTCAAAAAATATTACCTAGCTTATTCTTATCGCCACAATCTCATCCTGAATCTCTCATCTTATCCAAATGTCTCATCTTATCCTAAATCCCAAATCTCATCCTACATCTCAAATCTCATCCTGAATCTAATGTTTCCTCTCATTTTACAAGTATTCTAAATCTTCCATCTTCTTATAAGTCTCTCATTTCATTCTAAATCTCTAATCATCTTTAACAGGATCTGTCATCTGCAGAAATGCATTAAAAAGTTTAGATCTAAGCCGTTGTGAATATTGTGAACAGCGCGTTATCTGTTTTACTCAGTTTTATTGACTTATTGGAGCAAAATTTCCTGTTGCGAGCAGAAAACTGTTTAAAAAATTCGCTGCGAAAACTTCAGATTATTGTTAATACAGCACCATCATAATAATTTGATTCATCAATAACTTTAATTAACTTCATCCCATCAAGATAGAATACATGTATTTTAAAGTAAATTTAAAATCTTTCAAATCACAGGAGGAAGCACCAGAGTAGAAATACAAATAGCTGGAGTACAACTCTGAGCACTGCAATGTAACGGCTAGCACGATTGGTACAGATATCTGATATAATTGATACAAATACCTAATAGGATTGGTACAGATACCTAATGGAATTGGTACAGATACCTAATAGGATGGGTACAGATACCTAATGGAATTGGTACAGATACCTAATAGGATGGGTACAGATACCTAATGGAATTGGTACAGATACCTAATAGGATGGGTACAGATACCTAATGGAATTGGTACAGATACCTAATAGGATGGGTACAGATACCTAATGGAATTGGTACAGATACCTAATAGGATGGGTACAGAACCTAATGGAATTGGTACAGATACCTAATAGGATGGGTACAGATACCTAATGGAATTGGTACAGATACCTAATAGGATGGGTACAGATACCTAATGGAATTGGTACAGATACCTAATAGGATGGGTACAGATACCTAATGGAATTGGTACAGAATACCTAATAGGATTGGTACAGATACCTAATGGAATTGGTACAGATACCTAATAGGATGGGTACAGATACCTAATGGAATTGGTACAGAATACCTAATAGGATTGGTACAGATACCTAATGGAATTGGTACAGATACCTAATATGATGGGTACAGATACCTAATGGAATTGGTACAGATACCTAATAGGATTGGTACAGATACCTAATAGGATTGGTACAGATACCTAATAGGATAGGTACAGATACCTAATAGGATAGGTACAGATACCTAATAGGATTGGTACAGAAATACCTAACAGGATAGGTACAGATACCTAATAGGATTGGTACAGATACCTAATGGAATTGGTACAGAAATACCTAATAGGATGGGTACAGATACCTAATGGAATTGGTACAGATATAACTAATAGGATTGGTACAGATACCTAATAGGATAGGTACAGATACCTAATAGGATTGGTACAGAAATACTTAACAGGATAGGTACAGATACCTAATAGGATTGGTACAGATACCTAATGGAATTGGTACAGAAATACCTAATAGGATGGGTACAGATACCTAATGGAATTGGTACAGATACCTAATAGGATTGGTACAGATACCTAATAGGATAGGTACAGATACCTAATAGGATTGGTACAGACATCTAATAGGATTGGTACAGATACCTAATGGGATCGGACCGATTGGTACATCATTTTAAGGTTCTCCAGCATTAATTGCACAAGGAGACGTCGCAAAGCCAATGAAACAGAAGTGAATAAATCTGTTGGGTTTTATAGCGCATTAAAAATTGAAAGAACTCGCGGAATATCATTGTATGGATGGGCAATCAGCCAGCAGATTGGGGCAGAATTTGATAGCAAAATTTAACGGCTTAGTGAACCCGCAGCGTCAGTACAACACGATGAGACGCGCTTCGCCAAGACATTTACTGATGACGCAATGAGTATTTCGATATTCGCAATAGGCAATAAGTTTGCGCATAAAGGGATCCTGCTCGGCCATTTCGAAATTATGCATCTAATCAGAGGTCATTGTTCCGAATGAAGCGATTGCCCTCCGAGTGCTTGCCGTAGTAGATGTAGCGGGACTTGCCGAAGGCCGCTGCCGTGTGGGGTGGGCGGTGCGAGCTGGACTCTGATCTGGATAAGCTGCATCTAATCTATAGACCTGATCTGGATAAGCTGCATCTAATCTATAGACCTGATCTGGATAAGCTGCATCTAATCTATAGACCTGATCTGGATAAGCTGCATCTAATCTATAGACCTGATCTGGATAAGCTGCATCTAATCTATAGACCTGATCTGGATAAGCTGCATCTAATCTATAGACCTGATCTGGATAAGCTGCATCTAATCTATAGACCTGATCTGGATAAGCTGCATCTGATCTATAGACCTGATCTGGATAAGCTGCATCTAATCTATAGACCTGATCTGGATAAGCTGCATCTAATCTATAGACCTGATCTGGATAAGCTGCATCTGATCTATAGACCTGATCTGGATAAGCTGCATCTAATCTATAGACCTGATCTGGATAAGCTGTATCTAATCTATAGACCTGATCTGGATAAGCTGCATCTAATCTATAGACCTGATCTGGATAAGCTGCATCTAATCTATAGACCTGATCTGGATAAGCTGTATCTAATCTATAGACCTAATCTGGATAAGCTGCATCTAATCTATAGACCTGATCTGGATAAGCTGCATCTAATCTATAGACCTGATCTGGATAAGCTGCATCTGATCTATAGACCTGATCTGGATAAGCTGCATCTAATCTATAGACCTGATCTGGATAAGCTGTATCTAATCTATAGACCTGATCTGGATAAGCTGCATCTAATCTATAGACCTGATCTGGATAAGCTGCATCTAATCTATAGACCTGATCTGGATAAGCTGCATCTACTGTAATTTATAGACCTGATCTGGATAATCTGCACCCTCTGAACTCCCGCCCCCAGCTCACCTTTGTCCACGGAGTCGGGCTGGGCGGCGGCCAGGCTGGGCAGCGGGCTGTATGGCTGCCTTGCCCCGTCTTCCCCGCCAGCCGGGCCGTCGCTCTCGGCCAGGCGCACCTTCAGCAGGTAGCGGCCGCGCTGCCGGGCCTCGAGCCTCTCCCGGTCGGTGACGGGGCTGGAGTCCAGGTAGCGCAGACTGGGCAACAGATGCGCCACCAGTAGTCGGTAGCGAGCGAAGTCGTCCTCGTCGAAGTCTGGCGTCGCCGAATCGACAAAGTCATCAGCGTCATCAGCAGCGGCAGCGGCGTCAGCCAGGCGGCTGATGTGCTGGAAGATGGCGTCCGGAGCGGCCGGGTTGCCCATCAGGCTGAGGAACTCCAGGCGGGGCGCCCGGCGGCCAAGCTCGGAGCACAGCTGCTCCAGGTCAGAGATCTGGCGGGGGCGAGAGTGCGTGCTGGGCGTCATGGACAGCTAATTTGTATTTAGAGAGCAGTCCTAGGTTATGATCAGCGGTGTCTGAGACACTGTGGATCCGTGCGTGAGGGCCAGAAACTGAGGATCTGGGAGATGGGAAAGTAACTGGGGATCTGGGAGGCTGGCCTAGCAACTGGGGATCTGGGAGGCTGGCCCATCAACTGGGGATTTGGGAGGCTGGCCCATCAACTGGGGATCTGGGAGGCTGGCCCATCAACTGGGGATCTGGGAGGCTGGCCCATCAACTGGGGATCTGGGAGGCTGGCCCATCAACTGAGGATCTGGGAGGCTGGCCCAGCAACTGAGGATCTGAGAGGTGGCCCAGCAACTGAGGATCTGAGAGGTGGCCCAGCAACTGGGGATCTGAGAGGTGGCCCAGCAACTGAGGATCTGTGAGGTGGACCAGTAACTGAGGATCTGGGAGGCTGGCCCATCAACTGAAGATCTGAGAGTTGGCCCAGCAACGGGTCTGTGAGGTGGCCCATCAACTGGGGATCTGGGAGGCTGGCCCATCAACTGGGGATCTGGGAGGCTGGCCAATCAACTGGGGATCTGGGAGGCTGGCCCATCAACTGGGGATCTGGGAGGCTGGCCCATCAATTGGGGATCTGGGAGGCTGGCCCATCAACTGGGGATCTGGGAGGCTGGCCCATCAACTGGGGATCTGAGAGGTGGCCCAGCAACTGAGGATCTGAGAGGTGGCCCAGCAACTGAGGATCTGTGAGGTGGACCAGCAACTGGGGATCTGGGAGGCTGGCCCATCAACTGAAGATCTGAGAGTTGGCCCAGCAACGGGTCTGTGAGGTGGCCCATCAACTGGGGATCTGGGAGGCTGGCCCATCAACTGGGGATCTGGGAGGCTGGCCCATCAACTGGGGATCTGGGAGGCTGGCCCATCAACTGGGGATCTGGGAGGCTGGCCCATCAATTGGGGATCTGGGAGGCTGGCCCATCAACTGGGGATCTGGGAGGCTGGCCCATCAACTGAGGATCTGAGAGGTGGCCCAGCAACTGAGGATCTGAGAGGTGGCCCAGCAATGGGTCTGTGAGGTGGACCAGCAACTGAGGATCTGAGAGGTGGCCCAGCAACGGGTCTGTGAGGTGGACCAGCAACTGGGGATCTGAGAGGTGGCCCAGCAACGGGTCTGTGAGGTGGCCCAGCAACTGGGGATCTGGCAGTGCATTCGGCCATTCAAGCGCTGCACACTCGCCTTATTCTTATTGAGGCTGAGGGTTTCCAAATGCGGCAAGTCAGGCAGCCGCAGCTGGCTGTCCAACTCGTTGTCATCAGCTATGAGCACCTTCAGCTGCTTCAATGGCGCCAAGGAATCGAGGCTCCTGCAAAAATAAGAAAACCTGCCTGCAAATTGTGTGAAGACCTATTAGTAGAAGACAAAAGTTCATCATACAGAAACAAAAGCAAGCCATACCTGAAGTGGTTGTGTGAAATATCTAAGATTGTCACTGCAGCATCCGCATCTGGAGGCAGCTGTGACAAGTCCTGCCAACAGAAGCTCATGGGCGACAGCTGGCATGCATTCCATATTTTGCCATTGAGGCCATATTTCTATGCATTCAGAGTAAAACAAAATGTTATTAGGATAAGATTGGACACTGTATTGTTAGGCCTTAAACTTATAAGTAGTCCTGTTCTAAAATGGCACAATATTAAATACTTGCTTGACTTAATCATTTTTCAAAAGGATGTGATAAAACAATTTTTGGAACTGTTTTAGAAGGCTATCAATCATGTATGTATTCAAGAAAATATCAGTTTTATATCTAAAACTCATTTATACGATATACAAAGTAAACATTAGGCAGACAAAAATCTCTTAAGTGATTTTATCATTTTCTATTAAAAAAATTTTCACAAAATTTATATGTTGCTTTTAAAATTATGCTCAATACTTAAATAAAAAAACAGTTAATTCTTTTGAAATTTCCCATATTAAAAATATTTAAAACAAATACCAACCATGATATGCATTTGCTTATCATACAAATAGGAAAAAATGAAAAACATAAACATAGATTCTTACTATAGCCAATGCATTTTTCTATATATCTTTAAGGTACATATTTCAATAAATATGAGAGCACAAATATACATGTAAGAAATAAGGGATAAACAATACATTAGTTCAAGGTGAAAATCAGTCTAATACAAGTGCAAAATAAAAAATCAATAATCACTATACAAAAAATATGGAGAAAGTTTAACCCTCAGTGACTACTCACACAACTTTAAGTTGGTGCTCCAGCTGCATATTCAAGCTAGACTGCTGCAATTTGGTATATGAAAGCTTCAACAGTTCTTAGTTGAAAACATGCATGCCCAACCTTAAAATTTCACCCATCCAGTGCAACTTAGTTTTGTTCAGATTTGCAACTTAGTTCCCCCATGGCAACTGCAACTTAATTTTCACTTTGTATATGACTTTCTTGCCTTTTTCTTTTCTCTTCCTTCTTTCCCCTCTTTCTCTTCTCTCTCCTTTTTTCTTTTTCTTTTCTCTTCTTCTCCTTTCTTTTTTCCTCCAATCTCCCAATTTTTCATTTTTCACATTTTTTATTTTGCAACTTACCTTGGCTGGCAGCCATTTCACCCATCCGGTTTGGACGGGTCAAGCGGGTATTGGGCATATATGGTTAAAAATCTATTTAGTTTGGACCCATATAATTCCTTCAATAACTGCATTGGATTATTGTACAACATGCATGCAACCTAATAATTGCTCTTAAATCATAGAACTTAATTAGCCAAAGCTTTACGTGCCTTTATAAATAGGCATTGCTCTATGTTATTATCAATTCTATTACTCTATTGATCAATAGTTCCTATATAGGAAAATGGGTATAATGACTATTGATTATTAACTTTTCATTTAACTACATTGGATTAACTTGCAATAATTATTTAATTTATTGGACTAATTTATTTTATTTAACTAAAGCTATTTAGTATCTTATGTCTAAATTAAGGAACCAAACTGAAAGATACTAAGATTACTTAAACAAATAATTAAAAATAAAATAGCCAACCCTCCAAAAAGTTTTTATGCTCATTTCTTAGGCTCTGTTAATTTATCATTTGAAATTTAGGTATCTAATAGAAAATTTGTGGTCTTTTAAGGAAACAGTAAATTATATTAAATATCATTAATTTTTACTTTTAGTATGCAAGATTTAAACACGGTCTATCATTTTTAATGGATGCATGCAAACTCAGTGACAAACAAATTTGGCAATAGGAATTTAATATAGACAAATTTGGCAAAAGCAAATTTTGTATCAATCTAAGCAAATTTGGCTATCAATAATTTTAAGTCTGATTTATTGATTGCAACCATGGCTTCAGATATAAGCCATCTATTAGACACACTTCATCCCCTTGGTTAATAATACATGACTTAAACTTAAGCATGAGCCATGAGATGTGGGCATCAACTAAGTGGACTATAGTAGGCACTTCAGTGAGAAAATTAAATTTCAGAAATTGTTATAGGCTGCTATTTCACTAGATAGATCTTACTTTCCCATTTCCAAAATGGCCAAACTTTAGTGATTTGGTTGAGTAATAAGGAAACTACAGCTATTTTAGTAACCCCGATTTGTGCCTTTAGCCAATGGAATTTTTACATTACGGTTTGTGATCATTTTTGGCCAAAAAGTTGGCTTTTTGTCTTTGAACACTTGTAATTAATTTTCTAGCCAACCAAAATGACTGTGCTTGGTGTCATTTTGTTCAGTTTTTTAGTGTTAATTGTATGAATTATATATTTTAATATTATTTTATATGCCCAAGTTGCTAAGCTAATTGAAACAGGATGGGTGTATGAAATTTTGACTATTTTAACCAGATACGCAATGATTGCAATTTTAAAAATACAATAGCATCTGTTCTGCTTGCTTAATTTATACAAGGCTAGTGTCATTTTGTTCAGGTTTTTACCTACTATAATACTATTCTACTTCTTGCCCTAAATTTTTAATGCATGACAGACACCCCAACTGCAATGTAATGTGCTGTACAGGCTTTGCGCATGGGTTTATTAAAAAACGGTTTTGCCTATCGTGTTCAGCATAGCAGAATTAGTTAAATGACACAGAGAACTAGTTTGCCGGAAGGCAGAGTCTCACAAAAAACACGAAATACACGTTTCAATGGGTATTTTACATGTAAACGTATCAAAAAAAGAAACCTCCACAAAATTTTTGCGCCTATAGCTATTGGCAAGCGGTTTTTTTTACTGTGCTTGTATTGTCAATAGGTAATGAAAAATATAAAGAGAAACAATGCAGGAAAAGGATTTCATGGAAAATTTTGGATTTGAAATTTTGCATAGAGCCATATGGGCATTAAAAGAAAAAAAAATTTTTTTTTAACACCAGAAAAATGTTTCTAAATTATCCCTTTACACTATAAAACCTTTGTTTCCATTATAAGAAACACATTGCAGCTAAGAAAAAGCATTTTCTGAACCACTGTTTTTTTATTCATTTTGGCTTCAATTTTATATTCCTCCTAAAAAATGGTCAACTTTAAAAATAGACAGTGCAAAAAGTATAACAAAGCTAGACTTGCAGTTGGTGTCATTTGAAAGAGCTCCTTTTTACCTTTTAAATGCATATTTTACTTTCATCCTGGCTTCTATAGTTTCTTTAAAATCGCCCTTGAAAAATTGAACTTTTTTGTTACTTTTTTGCCATTGGCACGCACTTCTTATAACTCACTGAAGTCCCTAACTATAGTCAAATGTAGAATATTTAAAGATATTATATAACTATTTTTTTTATTTCACTAGAGCTATCATTCTATTAACTTGTTTAAGTACAAATAATTACATAAGTTAACAATTCCTTAATTTAGGCCTATGATTATGTTTAATAAAATTTGCTTTAACTATGGTATAGCCTAATTGTATTTTGGTCAAAATTTTTGCAATTTTGAGAAATATAACAGGTACGATTTTGGGTCCTGCCTGCACCTTTTGCTCACATTGGATAACAAAGAGTTGAACTAGAAGCATGGTATTTCTGGGCCCAGGCTGCTGCGGTCTACAGCCCAGCTGGCAGCTGAGGCAATGGCCATGCCTTTGGGCCTGCAGATGTGGGCAAGAGAAAAGTGAAGCAAGCACCTCTACTGTCTCTCCATTTTATTTGAAAAACTGAAGAACATGCACATGGGAACATAAAATTTTATAGGCTACATAGAACAAAATTCAAATTACGCAGCAAGTTTTAGGTGTAGGGCCTAGCTGTCCTTCACAAATATGACTGCATTTTATGTAGCTTATAGACATAGGAAATGTGCTAAAATGGAAGTTTGTCACCTAAATTTTCATTTTCAAGAACTAGAATTCCATAGTCAGCAGCGCATGGTGTCAACACTAATATTTAGTACGCCTATGCTAAATTGAAAACTAAAAAAGCAGTTGATTAGGGGCCTAGTCAAAAAATATACTATAGTCTAGATAAGATAAGATGGGACACATTACTAATGTCTATACCCTAGGCTACCTATATTTATAATATAACTCTTAGAGCCTCTGCCTCTAGCTCTAGCTAGGCCGTAGTCCCCTACCGGGCCTAAGACTGTGTTAGGCCTAGGCGGCGCCGTGGCAAGGCTAGACAGATATGCCTACAGTTTAATTTTAAAAATTGATATAAACTTGCATTTCAGAAAATTTGTCTTATAATTTTAGTTTTATTCGTCTATTCAGATCTAATTAGGCCTTAGCACAGCAGGTAACGAAAAATGTATTGAATATTTTTGTTCCTGGATGCTAGCTGGCAAGCAGGTTTTACCGAGTACTAAATGGTTTATATTTGGCTGTGTTAAATAATGTATCTACCTATGTTTAAATATCTTTTAAAAATAATTTTTTGTGAAATAAAACATTTTTGGCTTTTAATGATGTCGTACAATTTATTTGTTTACTGTTTTGGTCCTTGCCGTTAAAAGTATTTGTTATTATATACCAATTTGAAATTTTGCTTTTAAAACAAAGTCGATCATAGTGCCGGCACGAGTGCGGGACAGGTGGACGGAGTGGCACGATGCAAAAAAAAATTTTTGAGGGGACATGCCAATTATTTATCCCCAGCCCCACCTTGTGACCCGTAATGTAATTCAATTAATTTTGATTCAGGGGCCGAAAAATACCTGCAGCGCCAAAATAATGAGTGTCCGCAAGCGTAAAAATGAGTGATATGAACACTGATTTCGAAAATAACCTAGGAATTCAGTCATGTAGAATTCTTGAAATTATCCCCCACCATAGAATCCGGGGTGACGACGACCCTGCTAATAGTCACCTAGCGCCTGTCATGGACTCTCAAGGGTAATGATGAATGATTGAGAGCCTACATGCAAGCTGAGGATGTCAAGCAGTTGAGGTTTTCTCGCTGCTTGAGGTCTTATCAGCCAAACTAGAGAGACCACGAGGCAAATATATGGGGCGCGCGTCTGGATGACGACCGGCGCGAATTCTAACTTGAGTACTACATGTATAGTTGAGGATACCTTGCGAAATATTTTTTTATTTAAATTATTCACTGCGTGCCAATGTGGCAGATTCTAAGCCTTGTTCTAATACCCTCAGTTGTAAAACGTTGAAATTCCTTATTAAAAATCATTAAAAATCCTGCCAGTGAAAAGAATCGGGTCCATGGAAACAACGAGCTTCGACCATGGAAACTGAAAGCCATCACATCACATACATGTAAATTAAGTTTCTTAATTGAAAATGATATAATTAAATAGTCAGAACCTCTCTCTGATCTCTTTGAAAATTTTACGTATGTTGGACTTTTTATGGAATATGTGTGTGTGTGTGTGTGTGCATAGAGTAGATACTGAGATCCAAGCTTGGACTCTTGGTAAGCAAACAAGGACACAGTTCCAATGTTCTATAGACATATCAGATGTGCGCCCGCTAAAAAAATCTCCAGCAAAGCCAACAGAGCATCAGTCAATTTGAATTTGACCGCAGCCTACAAGCAGCGCTCACGCAGGTGGCTGTAGCCAACTGAGTCATTGGAGTCGACGCGCACGCAACTCAGAGGCTGGCAGCAGCGGTAGGACGGCAGCTTTTCGTCGCAGAAATATCCTTTTGGGAGGCATTTGGTGCCGGCGCAGGCCGCTGCGCATCCTGTCAGGAGTTCATGGGATCAATTTCAGCTGATTCTGTTTCAGGAAAAGATGGGTCGAAGTGCGCCGAGTGGCCAAGGGGTTGGTCAGCATAGGGACAAAATCCCACAAATTCCTAATGCATCGGGCGCTACCCAAGACTGCAGCAAAGTGGTGTCTGGGGCGTCACTTGGAATATTTTGAGTATCACTTTGTGTCAAGAGCGCCACTTCCGGTGGCAGGAGCGCCACTTTTGTGCATCAAGAGCCAAACAGGTTTCGGCGCCAAAGTGACACCAACATGCGCGTAGCCAGTAAAAGCCTCTAAAAAGACGCACTATTCTTCCCCAAAATAACTCACCCATTATCAGAGAGATGATCGCAGCCAAACTCGCAAGCCTCATAGTTTTGTTTTGTCGTACATGTAAAATTAAATTTGCGGTTTTTGTTAGTACACAAACAAGCCAAAATTTATCTGTTTATCTGCTCATGGGCATGCAGCAGGCCCGGGGATTGGCTTAGTTCAATAAAGCTTTTTGCAGCCCATTTGGGCTTACGATCGAGC
This sequence comes from Macrostomum lignano, assembly GCA_002269645.1. Taxonomy (NCBI): domain Eukaryota; kingdom Metazoa; phylum Platyhelminthes; family Macrostomidae; genus Macrostomum; species Macrostomum lignano. Next base: position 510,570 of record NIVC01000151.1, on the reverse strand, counting down.
TACTACGTGCATTGAATTCAATCCAAGATACGTTTGCCGATGTAACGGAGCTTTTGTCTATGGCAGCAAGGCTGGCACAGCAACTTATTGTAAAAAAATTACGATACGAAAACATGCGCATGGTACATTGACTTTTGCGAGTACGTATAAGCTATTCCATGGGTTTGAGGTCGGTATGTAATTAAATCCCGAGAGCTGAAGGCTCGAGGGATTTAAGTGAAATACCGACCGAAAAACACAGAATATCTTATTTAAACTACTTTAATTTTGCGGGATGTATTTAGATAAATCCCGGAGCCATACTTGTATGTCTATGGTTGAAGTTGGGGATGGGGGTGTGGGGGCGAAGCCCCTGCTGGGGGTGTGGGGACGAAGCCCCCATGTTCTTACCATAGACGAAACTTCATTAAGAAATTTCTCGAGTCACGAAGGAAGAGAAGAGAGAAGCTCGTTTATTTAGATACATACAATAATCCTTGCAATATGTCCGGGAAAGTAATCGATTGAATCCCGCAAAATAAAATCTATGTCAACAACCTCCCTGAAAGTGAGCTTTAAAGTGGTTTAAATGTAAATAACCATGAGATATTGCCGGCTGCATGGTTTCATTTATTGTGGCCGCGAATGGCCTTGAGGAGTTGTTCATGAGTCGAGACCATTGATCTTATTTTCCTGCTTGATTTTGCGGGCAAGACTATAGTATTGAGTAGTATTGTAACACGATATATATTTCTCGTGCATTAAATGACTCCAGCCAATACGCGATCACGAGCCATTTAAGCACGCTTTTAGCGTTTTAATGCACGCTTTTACACATTTATATCGTGTTACAATGCTTAAGAAACGGCCCATTCTCTGCCCGATATCGGGCTGGGCCATAGACGAAGCCAAAACGATTGTATTTAAAACGTTAAAAGTGCAACATTACAAAGAGGACAACAGTAACGATTTAATATAGTCTTGTGGTGTAACCCACGCCGTCTTTATAGTACATGGAGTAGTTCAATGCCCAAGTGGCGTTCAGAGGTACTCACTTATAGAAAAAATAGAACACAGGATCCATTTTTCTCTAGCACTGCAGTCGGCAGAACTCCATTAAAGTCCCTTTGTTCGCAGTCCGATTCTCGGCCATGGAGGAAAGAATAGAATGGAGTGCTAATCTGAGCCAGTTATTTTTATCTCGCTCGATTTTCGCTTTTAACATCCCTCTCCCCCTGTTCCTTCCTATTGGCTGAAAGCATATTTTGATGCGAGCTCGTACTATGCTGGGACAGACCTTTCAGAGTGGAACAAAAACGAAAACGAGACGAAAAATACTTTGTCTATGGCAGTCACGAGCCAATTGGAAAGAACGGGGGGAAAGGGATGTTAAAAGTGAAGATCGAGTGAGACAAAAATAACTGGCTCAGATTAGCACTCCATTCTATTCTTTCCTCCATGTTCTTGGCCCGCAAGAAAATGGAATTTGTCTATGGCACAAAATGCAAACTGTATTTCATTTTAGCTCTGCGCCTAAAAGAACGACTGACAAAGTGCGTTCTGAGAACATGATAGAAGGAGGCGAGATTTCTGGGTTGCAGCGTGAAGAAATCGACTTTGTATGCCAACTCCGTGGCCGTGGGCGAATGTTCAATCAGTACACTGGCTTGCCTGTGTCTGGAATTGGATTCAGTAAGGCGCTCGGCAACGGCCTGTTGGATGCTCTAGTAGACTACTGACGAAATTGAGTTCAGTAGTTTATTTTCACGCTGTCGCGAGATGCAAATTTTTTTACATTAGCTTCTATGACCACATAAGCGGTTAATGCTCATCTTGTGTTTACATGATCTTTGGTCGAGACGAAGCAAAGCCTCAGCCCAAGCGTGTCCGAAGCATGGATGAATTGAACCTTCCGCAATGAAGCATGAATAGTTTTATTCACGTACGTGGACGAGCTGGCACCATGAAGCATGCTTGTGCGCTATATGGCTCTTTGAGTCCTCTGCGTCTATACTACTACTACTATACTACTGTGGAAGCGTTTATAAGTTTCTAGGAAAGTTCATTAAATTCATTATCAGATTAATAAGTGTTAGTCATTTTGCAGTGAGAAATCCTAATAAGCATCCGGAGATATCCGCTAAGGGAAGGGAACTGGGAGTCAAGGGGATACCAAGAGTAACGCCGTGACCTTCTAATCTCGGTAACGCCCAGACTGAAGAATAGTGCATGTACCAGAAGACCGCTCAGGCCTACCAGAACTATACTAAGACGCTACCAGAACTATACTAAGAAGCAGGCGCGTCGCCACCGGTGGGGGGGGGCAGGGGGATGGCCCCCCAGTAAAAGATATGGGGCATGGCAATGCTTTGGCCCCCACCCCACCTTGTGAGTCGTAGTAATCAATAATTTTCTTCAGGGCGCCAAAATATCGCGCCTTCGGCGCCAAAATGAGTCTTGTGGCGCTAAAATGAGTGCCTGCGGCGCTAAAATGAGTGCCTGCGGCGCTAAAAGGAGTGCCTAAGGCGCTAAAATGAGTGCCTGCGGCGCTAAAAGGAGTGCCTAAGGCGCTAAAATGAGTGCCTGTGGCGCCAAAATGAGTGCCTGTGGCGCCAAAATGAGTGCCTGTGGCGCCAAAATGAGTGCCAAAATTTAGTCATGTACATGTTGAATTCTTGGCTTTGTCCTCCCCACCATAAAATCCATGGCGACGCCCCTGCTAAGACGCTATCAGAAATAGATTAAGACGCTACCAGCGCTATACTAAGACGCTATCAGATTTTTTTGGCCCGGAAGTAAACCACAGAAGAGTAATTTCTGGCCTGGCAATAGACTTATGAAACGTATTTACTTGGCCTGACGCAATAAAACTCCAAATCCTCAGAAATACGATTCTGCACAGATTATAGCCGGAAATAAATATGCTGCACATATGATCCACACTGGGAAATAAAGTAAACCTGCTTAGCAACTTGAAAAATGAAGCATCGCTGCCAATTGGTCCGATGAGGCGCCATCTGCAGCATTCGAGCCTCGCACCGTCACTGAGCCCCTCATCATGCAAGCAGACACAGTCCCCATCGACGCCAGACCACATAGCCCCTCATCATGCAAACAGACACAGTCCCCATCAACGCCAAACCACATAGCCCCTCATCATGCAAACAGGCACAGTCCCCATCAACGCCAAACCACATAGCCCCTCATCATGCAAACAGGCACAGTCCCCATCGACGCCAACCATCATAGCCCCTCATCATGCAAACAGGCACAGTCCCCATCGACGCCAACCATCATAGCCCCTCATCATGCAAACAGACACAGTCCCCATCGACGCCAACCATCATAGCCCCTCATCATGCAAACAGACACAGTCCCCATCGACGCCAACCCAATTACATTTAATTGGCATCACCGTCATCGCACTGCATTTGTATCGCCTACAATTTCAATCGCATGAGTCAGCCAAGTTGAGTGCATGAATGCCTCCACTGGGCTGCACAAGGCCGTTCGTTCAGTTATTCCGCCGCCCACTGAACCCATGTTGCTAATACGCGTTATGAATTACTCTAACTCGAAACGCACTCCAAACACGTCACGGCTGAAAGCCTCGGCAAGTCGGACTTCTTGAAGATTAAGCCAGTAAGTTGGGAGGGGTTAAATAAAGTCAACCTCGTTAGCGACGCTCGTTTGCGGTAGCATCGCTACAGACTTGGCTGAATTATCGAATCGGCCACTGCTTGATGCTTCTAAGTTTGCAGCTTGAATATATTATGAAAAAGTTAGGCAACACTTTGAAATTTGTAGTCTAAACTTTATTTAGAATGAATTCTGGTGCTATCATTAAGAGATGGTTATAATATCACTATTGGTGCCATTAGTTTTTGCATGACGTGATTACTTTCAGAACGCTGAATGTAGCATCTTTAGGCCTGGGTACCAGTACGCAGTAGAAGCCAGAGCTAATGAGCAGATCAACTGACCGGCAAGCCCAGAGCAGTCCGGGCCCGCAGAACCTTAGCAACCAGCTGCTCCCGGTACTGCAGCATCAGCGGATCCCGCACGTAGTCGTCTCGATGCATTTCTTTGGACCCGCCAATCGAATAGTGATGTAGGCCAGCTACGTTGTACTTTATAAACTCCGTGTTTCGCTCGTTCAAATACTGCCATACATAGTTCACGCCAAGCATTAGCACAAAGTGTGGCTTGATGATCATCTTTGACCGGGAGCCATGGACGTGCACCTCAGCCTCGCGGTTCAGCTTCAGCAGAGTGTTTAGCTTCAGGCCGGAGATTGTAGTGTTGGCCGATACCCCGGGATCGCTGGCCCATTCAAGACGGAAAAAAGAGTTCTGAAACAACAGACCACCGATGCTACCGTCCGACATGAAAGCTCGGGTCAGGTCCCGCCAGCTGCGAAACCCCTCTCCTCTCGGCACAATCACTTCGTCCGTATCGGTGGAAACCACGAACTCGTACTGTGCTGCAGTTCGCAGTACACAGTCCTGCAGCATTACTATGGTACCGTAGTACTTCACTTCTTCTGCGGAATCCGACGATTTGGTCTTGCCGTCAACTTTTTGTGGTGGGTGGAAGGGAAGTACTGTGACGTCACTGGAGAACTGCAGGTGAAGATGTTTGTTATGATGGTTGGCTTCATACACTTGTAGGCGAAGTAATATAAGAGGTACGTGTAGCCATGGATATACAGAGCTACAAATGTATGCATATTATGTATATTATTCTTCAACATTCGAGGGAAAACATTGGAAGTCAATATTTATAAAGTCAAAATTACATGTTTTGTTTGAATAAACAGTTAAGAAGCACTGCAAAGGTTTAAGGCCACTCACATGCTTATTTGAAAGCAGCTCGGTCACTCGCCTGCTCGTTGAGTGCTTGTACACAAAGAAATGGTCGGCACCGAAAAGGCGGTTCAGTTCCAGCGTCTGCACCAGCTCGTCTACCTTGTCGTACTTGGACTTAAGAGGTGACATGCACACAGCGAATCTGCCGTTGCGCACCGGCTCGGACGGCAGCGGAATCACCGGGTGCACTGCGTGGGGCTGACCACAGGCCGACCTGCGGGCAAATGCGACCAGTTGGGGTTCTGAGCTTCAGTTTGTATTCTGAGCTTCAGTTGGGATTCTGAGCTTCAGTTTGTATTCTGAGCTTCAGTTTGTATTCTGAGCTTCAGCGTCTATTCTGAGCTTCAGTCGAAATGCACTCAGATTTAGTCATAGTCTGGAAACCAGATAAGACACTACGCTTGTTCCTTGAGCCCAGAATCTCAGCGAATTCATCATTTAGGACCTTTACTCAAGACTATCAGAGGATCAATAAAAACTGTTGGGACCAAAATTTTCTCTCTTCACTTTCCCTTTGATACAATGTGAGGCTTTCCCTGTATGAGCTGCGGATCACGATAGTGCGTTGCTAACAGCCTTTTATGCACCTTATACATGTACGTGATGAATAAACTGCCGTTCGGTCTGTAAGATTATCCGGAGCAACAACAACAAGATACTCTGTCAGGGTCATTAGAAGGAAGCGTCACAGGGCGCGCCTCTGCGCGAGGTAGCGAACGAATGGCAGTCGCCGAAATGCCAAGTGCGCGCCTGTTGCCGCCGGTAGGGTGTCTGCAGCGTCAGCAGCAGCATCTCCTGCATCGGCTGTGGGCAGTACGACGGCGTGGACGATGTGGCCTGCCATTTAGAGTCGCTGACGGCGCAAAAGGTCGTTTGGACGGACCAGGCAGGCGCGGTGAAAAAGTGCCGCGTTTGAAAAAAAAATTGCTCGTCGCTGATCCTGAAAGTGGCGAGCAGCAGGCCAGCATGAGCCGCATCTACTTTTCATTCGAGCGGGTCCGTCAGCGTCTCTTCATGTACCATTTATTAAAAATCGGTTAAGGCATTCCGGCTGTAGACTGAAATACCGGTCGGATCTAAGAGATTTAGTATATTGTAAATGATTTTTGACGTAGCCCTAATCAAAGATTTTTATATTAGCATTTCATATCGAGGTTTCAGTAGGTCTGGACCATAGACTGTTGATATGAAGTGGACTTTGTCGAAAGTGGAAGTGAAGTCTTTAATCTTTTAGACATGTGCCTATCTCTGTGGTGTAATTTCGTTTTCCAAAATTTTAGTTTGCTTTGGTGCGAAGCTATCTGTACAGAAAGGAGATTCTGATTGTACACTGCTTTAATGAACAACTATAAAAAATGGGTACAAATATGAACACAGAGAAGCATTTTCTAGAGGTTAGAATTGACCTTCACTTTCAGTTGTGATGAAAGGGAGTTTGTCTGAATTGGATGCAGTTTCAGAGATGCTAAGCTTGAAGTGTGGAAGATGAAGTTCCCATTGTCGAAAGAGGAGCTGCTTTTGAATGAAAATTGAGGTAAAATGGTGTACCTTCAAGCGGCAAACAGTGGCAGGACCAAGCTAGGGCAGCGGAGCGAACGAACGTGCGTCGGCGTGAGCGAAATCGGCGCGGTCGGCTACGTGGTGCCGCCCGACGAGCTGCTGCTGCGCTGGCCCATGCCGATCTTCTGGTTGGCGCCAGCGACTGTAAAGCTTATTTCAACGGTACCACAAGGCACAAGGTCGGGATGCTGAACACCCTCAAGGTCGCCTTGCGGAGAGGAGCTCTGCCAAAGCTAGCGCTCGACCTAAGCTGTGATATAATCTCTGCAGGAGGTGTATCAAGGCTGACCCGGGGATTCACTGTAAGGACCAGTGTGCCGGATGGATCCTTTTCTACACATCGGCGGACCAACCAGACGTGGAGGTGTTGGAGCGCTGATAGGACCAAAGCTGCAGCAGAGCTGTCGCTGCGTGACACAGCGGTCGCCCTCGGAGACCTAAACGCGGTTTTTGTAGGTCGTGACTGTTTGTGACGTCTCGTGAGAACGGCAACAGCAGAGCACTGGAGGACTTCCTGGAGAGGCAGGACATGGTGTCTGCCAACACCCGCTTCCGAAAGCCACTGCCACATTCGTGGGCTGCAAGCGGAGACGGCGGAACTCGCATGCGCGAGTAAAAATGACTCATCGTCTGTTCTGTTTTAGCACAGAAAAGCACGTGACTGCCACATACGCAAGTGACCCTGAGTCACGCGACCAATGTATGACAATCCTACTTTATTTAGCATCTGACCTTGGATCACGCAGGCTCCCATGATTTTCAGGTCCAAATAGGTAAGTTTCCTTAGGCTAATGGCGCGATTTTCACGCGACTTACGAGGATCTTGACGCTATCAATGCGGGCTAGCTGAGCTCGATTCTTCCACCGTGAACTCTTACCCGCTACTAAGGAGAGCCAGCCGCCTCTTTCTCCATTTCACGCTTTTGAAAGTTTTACAGATTCGAGAAGCGCGCAGCACTTCAACAAGAGAGCGACTGCTTCGAAAGATTTTTTCTACTCGTAAAAGTCTTCGTCGAGTCAGTCAGTCAGTCCACATTTCAATATCGAATTTAGTAATTGCAGTGTCCTACGTGTCGAAATTGTGAAACGCTTAGTAGCAAGGAGCATTGGAAAGGGTTTACGAGCTATTTACCATCTATTTACAAATTTTACAAAAATCAATTTCAATGCACTTGTAGTGAGCCGCTAGTTTAATGTTAGGCGTCGCACTTAGGCAGCAGTTTCTCTCGCCCGCGCCCTCGCCCTGGGTTGCTCTCTGCCGCTGGTCAGCTTCCCGCCTCCCTTTTGTCTGTCTGTTTGCTGCCCTCTCTCTCTTTGCTGTTCGTTTTCTGTGCTCCTGTTCTCAGCCTCCAGCTTCTCTGCTGCGGGCTGTCCTTGTTTCGTTCCATTCCCGTTTCTCCTGTCATGTGACTTGCTCACATGACAGGCCTTGTTTTCTTGGAGTCCTAAAGAAACTCGCTGGTCCTGTTTGCGGGAGAATCACGTGCCTAAGACCCTTTCCTAAGGAGAGGAGTGACTCATGTTTCTAAAAATAGACACTGAGTCACAGCCTGGCGCACTGTGCCCGCAGACCTCAAGTGACGTCAATTCTAAGGTCTCGTGCGGAGGTCTTGTGCGAGGTCTTGTGCGGAGGAGAATCCCGCTCTATAAATAGGACCCTTCTCCCCTTGTTTCCGTCAAGGAGTTTTCCGAGATTTGGTCTTCTGAGAGTTTCGTCTTCTAAGACCCCGTGTGCGCCCTTGTCTGAGATTGAACACCCGTTCTCTGTCTGCGTACATTGAGTTCTCTGCTATTGGTCTGACTGAGACCCATCTAAAGCAAACCCCAAGCCTGTGAGAGGCTAACAAAGCCCTCCCATCCACCAACCAAGCCCGGCAGGTACTGCTGACGAGACGCCCTGCCCTGTACGTTGAGCTGCAAATCTGCATGTTGTGCTGAGTTCGTTGACTTCGTTATTTCGTTCCGACGGGAAGCTCACCTCATCGAAGGCCGAGACCTGAAGGAACTGGTGGCAGCACTACCTACGCGTCTGAGAGCTACGAAGAAGGCTTACGAGAGAAGAGGCTCATGACTTAAGGTAAACTTAAGTGCCTAAACCGGGAACCAGAAGCTCTGTACTTCACTGGTAGCAGCGGTGGGATTCAAAGACCTACCAGACCACCTCGAAACAACCCTAAGTACTTCACACTTGACATCTTGGTTCTTTTGAATTTAATACAGACTCTAAAATAAGATTTGGTCAGTTTTTTCTTCAAAATGGAACCGTGTTCAGTTTGGTCACTCACCTGACGAATGACACGGCATACGGCACCTCCCATCAGCGGCCGGGTTCTTGCAGCTGATTAGCCACGATTCGTAGCTCTGGCCCTCACCATCGGGCATAACTTCGATTTCAGCCGGCACGGCCGCCATGACTGAGGCCGCTCGCCGATACCACAGCTGGCAGAGCACTTTGCCTCCGCCTCCTAACAAGGCAACGGCAAGCACTCGTACCACTGGCCTGCTCGAGCTGTCCCTCCGGTCATGGAAGGCTGAGTAGGTAGACAAGTTATGATCGCCTGGTCTGATGCTCTGGAAGCGAAACTCCTTCATTGGGTGCGTGAGGGCGATGGTCTTGTGTTAGGAAACTGAATTGGCCTTTGGAATGAATTGATGGAACATGCTTCAATTTCTATGGGGGATGATCTTTAGCTTCTGGATCGCCAGAAAACTTGGCTAGTCAATATTTTATGGTGGCTAATTTTGATCACCTGCTTTAACAGAAACTGGCAAGCATCCTGCTATGCAAGACAGTTATAGAAGCTATCAATTCAAGAGGACTCAATTAGCCGCTCAAATCGTCTTAATTTTAAGCCACTGTTACAGGCGTCAGAGCTTCTAAACCTCACTGGCCCGAGCGATTGAGCCTAGAAATCTGATGCGGTTTCCGGTTAAAGACTGCAGTGGCCTGCACTGTATAGAGCTCAGCGCAAACTTGAATAAATCGCTCGAATGAAAGAGGTATAAGCAAGGAAAACCACAGAAAACCTTCAATTCACATGTTATAAATCAGATGCTGCATAATTCTAAGAAACACTCAATCTTTTAAAGTATAGGTACACGTAATTAGCGTCTGCGATTGCGGTACAGCCGTAGAATCGCATGAGGGGGCATTCAAAGTCTCTGTCTGCATATTGTGACACGATTTAAATGTGTAAAAGCGTGCTCAAACGGATCGTGGTAGCGTATTGGCTGGAGTCATTTAATGCACGAGAAATACGAGCGTATAATCAAGATTACAATGTAACAATGTATACTGATGTGGGTCCATGAGAATTGTCCGCAGACGAATTGCCCGTCGAGGTTTGCCCGCCGAGGTTTGCCCGCAATGCTTTGTTGCTGCAGCAAATTTGGCAGCTGGATTCTGTCTGCATTGCCTCCCCCCCCCAAAATATGCATTGGATATGCAGTTACTATCAAAACGTTTTGATCGGGTAAATCTCTTTATTAAGACTTCTGAGCAATGGAGAGGCAATCAGACAAAATCTGCCGCGTGGCCAAATGCGCTGCAGGAAAAAAGCTTTGCGGGCAAACCTCGGCGGGAAAAACTCGGCGGGCAACTCGCTCGCGGGCAAATTGCACTGCGGGCAAATTTCAGAGGGAAATTCTCGGCGGGTCACTTGCACTGCAGGCAATTCTCGTGCTCCCGTACTGATTTTTTTTCGGCAGCAATTGGCAGCTACGCGGCTTCAGCTCAGTAAAGCAATTGCTGCCGTTAAAAAATCTGTCCATGTCGTTATTGTAACCCTTTAAAATAAGCTACACTAAAGTGCTGCCTGAGCTAACGAAGATTTGCAAATGCTGGACCGGATTGAGAATGAATGTGTGCCTGAATCGACCGAGACTCGACGAAAACTTCACGTGGCAAGGTTCCGCCAGTTCCTCAATGAGAAGGGGCTCTGCCAGGAGTTTGAGCGCGTACCGCGGATCGATTCCTGAACGATTAACTGAGGCTTTTCTATTTGTCTCTTCAAAAGCAGAATGGAACATACTACGCGCCGAAGTCTCTATCTGTTTTCGTGGGGCCATTCACGGCACCTGGAATCCCCGTCCGTCAATCGCTAGGTGAACATCATTACCGGAGAACCGGAGCCAAATACATTCGTTATTTTCCGGTAAAAATCTAAAACTGCCGGCAAGCAATTGAGTTGTTTTCGAAAGTCTTACTGCCGAAAACCATAGACAAAAGGGTACAATACTACTCAATACTTGGCTCTTCTTACTGAAATGTCTATGGCACTCAAAACCAAGTATTGAATCATATATCTACGCTCGTACAGCATAACCACAACCATCCTTCGAAGGAATAGATGGGCTGCAATCATTGATGAAAGAATAGAAAGGATCGCTCATCTTCACGATGTTTAACGTTAATCGGGACTTTGGAATTTCCCCCGCGTACAAGCTGCAGCCAGTAAGAACTTAGGGGGGACTATTATTAAACTCCACCAGCCAATGAAATTCATGGGGGGAATATCCCAAATTTAAGGAAGTCTTGTCCAGACTCGCTTTCAGATGAGCGATCCTTTCTATTCCTTCATCCATGGCTGCAATCTGTGCGCAATTGAAATGGGAAAGTTTGTTTGTCAGGAGAAAGTAAAAAAACTTTACACTTCTTAAGAGTTTACCTGGCCAAGTACAGGAGAATACAGCCAATTTATGCTGCACCATGGCACACGACGCACCTCATGCGTCTCAGCCATGGTCACGTGACTAACGTCCGCTAAAGAGTCGCTAGCCTTGTTCAGTGGGCTGATGAAGCGCAGACCCGCTATTAAAATCATTAATACTGCGAAACACAGAAGGCAGTGACGCCCGGAGTTGCCAATCGAGTGTCGGCCCAGCCTGATTGAAAGAGCATTTCTGCCGATTAGGAATTCCAAACAGCTGATAGCGATGCTTGATTCTGCCGTGGCTCTCTGCAAAATCTGTTGAGCACCAGCTGTGATGCTGTGAGCTAGCCTCTCTCGGTGTGCTAGGTGTGCTCAGAATAGCCACTAATATATAGTGAATGCAAGCCTTGCTGTAAGTGTTGCGAAGTTCTCAAGCTGCCGCTGCAGCGAGGCTGTCCTGACCAATTGTTCGGGAGAACAATGCAGACTCTACCTTCAGTACGTTTAAATTCTTGCGGTGGATTTAGCAGTACAATAGCGAGAACAGAGAAAAATTGCTTTGATAATTTAGCACAGTTCTTTGGCCCCAAAACCCGTACGCCAATATACTCTGCTGCTTACGACAACTGCGCAGCGAATTTCAAATCGTTGTGGCCAGTTTAGAGGTTTGTGGCAAGATAATATAGAGCCAATTCACACAAGGGCCGGTGCATCTTTCATTGTGCTTCTCTGAGAGAGTAAAAAACGTACTGAGAAACTCCACGCATTAGAAGGCTGACTGGAAATAGGGTAGAGTCTGCATTGTTCTCCCGAACCATTGGTCAGGACAGCCTCGCTGCAGCGGCAGCTTGAGAACTTCGCAACACTTACAGCAAGGCTTACATTCACTATATATTAGTGGCTATTCTGACCAAACCCAGCACACCAGAGAGAGGCTAGCACACAGCATCACAGCTGGTGCTCAACAGATTTCGCAGAGAGCCACGGCAGAATCAAGCATCGCTATCAGCTGTTTGGAATTCCTAATCGGCAGAAATGCTCTTCTCAATCAGGCTGGGCCGACACTCGATTGGCAACTCCGGGCGTCACTGCCTTCTGTGTTTCGCAGTATTAATGATTTTAATAGCGGGTCTGCGCTTCATCAGACCACTGAACAAGGCTAGCGACTCTTTAGCGGACGTTAGTCACGTGACCATGGCTGAGACGCATGAGGCTCGTCGTGTGCATTGGTGTCGCACAAATGCATCGCATTCTCCTGCCTTTGGCCAGGTAATTTTTTACCCTTTAAAATAATTTTTGAATCACACGCGCTGGGGTTTGAAATTTTGGCTGAGACATGGTATGACTTTAAAAGCTGACATAAATTCAGCAAATCGCTATTTTTGCTAAAAAGCTTCTGAGAAATATACATCACTTCAAAACGACTGTCGAAGTCATGTCAGGTAAAAGCCGTGTTCAAGAATTTGTGGCCTAACAAAAATAAGTCCGTAATAAATATCAGAAAATCTGGCTTGGAGAGTACGGAAATTGCAAACATGTTCAGAAGTATCGCGAAAACTGGAACTTTCGCTATTTCAGTATAGTGTTACAGCCAGAGTTACTTTTTACGTCCCCATGTAGCTTCAGCTCTGGTGGAATTTACCGTGGCGATCGATCCACGCCCTTAAACTGGCATTGCGATTCTCCGAGGACTCCAGAGCGCTTCTTCGCTTCCCCCGGGGCGGCAGGCAAATGGTGTTGCGATCAAAGCGGAATATTTGAATCCGCATCAGCGCTGCGCTGGTGTGGGCTTGTGAGCTAATAGGACAATTGCCGGCAAGTACGTGCGATATGCCAGAAGCAGTTGGATATTTTAGTACAGCGTACACTGTGTCCTACGCGCATACTCCCTGCTCATGATCCACTCCTCCCCTCGAAAAAACGCGTGTTTATTTTATATCCATTTGCGACAACTTCCCTTAACGTACACGCAACCCATGGGTGTATAACGTTACAGTGTCTTATTACTCTCTGGTCGTGACACTGGAGTCCTTGATCGGTGCGGGTGTATCCGGGATCGCTCGTCCTCCCCGTACGTAAACAGGTAGCCCAGCTTTTGCCCTACTTTCAACTGCATGAGGAGCTGATACGCTCGTAAGCAGACGTTCGCTCGTAGTTCTGAGTTAACTAACCATTCTGCATAACTCTCTGTTTATATTCACCTGCGAATAACTCTGGAACGAGTCGGAGCCTCAAATTAGAATATTTTCAGGTAACGTTTTCAGCTGTTGGAACTTTGTTTCGGCAATAAATATAATAATTAATAATTGATTGCACCTGACTTAATGGCCAGATGTGCAACCGACAGCTCAGCCGCAGCTATTGCGCGGCGCATCTGAATGCTGCGTACGGCTGTTCAGTCCAAGGACTGGGGGGTCGCCACACACACCCTCAATTACCCCAGCTAATGCTGGCACCCATTTTACAGCTGGGTGAACTGAAGCAATGCAGAGTTAAGTGCCTTGCTGAAGGACACAAATTGTTCCGAGTAGGTCGAGAATCGAACCCTCGACCTTTCAGTCGTGAGTCCGATGCCCTAACCTCTAGGCTACAACCCCTCTAAAGGTAGACAACAACCCGCGTATTTACATGGCTAACTTTGAAAGGTCAGTGAATGTCAAGGCAGGCAAGCATTTCATCTTAAAGGAAATATGATGCTCCTTTGTCCAATACAGGAGCATCAGTTTCTGAGCAGCAATCCCGCGGACAGAAGTTTGTTTACCTACTCGGCCTTCTATGACCGAAGAGACAGCTCCAGACGGCCTGTTGTCCGAGTGGTCGGCATCGCCTTGGGTGGCCGGGTAGACGGCCAGCTTTGCCAACTGTGGTATCGACGAGATACATCGGCGTGGTATCAGCGGTCGGCGATGGTGGCCGTGCCAGCCACTGCGGAGATTGTGCCTGGGGGGCACGCCTGGCCCTACGACTCTGTGGTCATCAGCTGCATTAATCCGGCCAGAGATCGGGAGGTACCGTATGGCGTGTCCTTTGCTAGGTGAGTACACAGATACTGGAATAAACGGATAGGTCACTTGAAAAAATGATTTCATCAATTCTTTCTTCAGTAGCAAAATTAGTTTTTGCCTTTAGAACAAATATATATATATTTGGTTATTCTGTTGTACAAGATATGTAAAGTTTTGGAAGCTGCAAAAATTGCCTTTCCACAAGCAGACCCATCAAATGAGCATCAGATCTCTTCTCTGTTGACACTGAGCTCTCGACTGCCCCAATCGGATGCACTGAAACCGAACTGGCGGGATGTTTTGTGGACCTGGCACTAACGCGAGACCTCTGATCCTCAGGTCTCTCGTTGTCCGTCTTGGTACATTCTAGATCCACCAGCTTCCTAGTCGCCTGGTGCAGATCATCGGCGCTCCAAGGCAGTGTTGGCCCGACGTAGATACCATTTCTCGTAGTTTTCAACCACAAGCTAGCTTGATCAAGGAGTCCGTGTTTGCCTACCTCCGCCATCACACTCCTCCGCTGCCACAGCTTACTTTTCGGGTCGTGTAGAACCACAATCGAGCCGATTCGGATTCGGTCGAGACTCTTCTTAGACTTGTGGCACTGCTGCATCACTCACTGTCTTGTGAATTTCAGATGCGGTCTGCTCAATCTGCTGAATTGTGCTGTGCCATTGGGGTTACAGCTTCGTCAATGAACAGGGATGGAATTCCTCCATCATCGGATGTCCATACAGAATGATGAAGGGAACAGTATGCCTTTTGCCATCTTTTCCTGTCTATGTCATATTTCGATAGTCCCAGGATCAACTGATATTCTTTTTTTGGCAGACTTAACTGCAGATTCAGTCCTTCCATTGCTTTGGTGATGGTAAGGCGATGAGAATCTGGACTCAATTGACAAAGGCGTTGACTTTGAATGGAGAGCCTGAGAACCCGAGTCTGATAGCTCACGGCACGCGTTGATAAACTTGTGAGCCGGAGCTCAGAAGCTCAGAATACAAACTGAAGCTCAGAATTCAAACTGAAGCTCAGAATCCCAACTGAAGCTCAGAATCCCAACTGAAGCTTAGAATCCCAACTGAAGCTTAGAATCCCAACTGAAGCTCAGAATACAACTGAAGCTCAGAATACAAACTGAAGCTCAGAATACAAACTGAAGCTCAGAATACAAACTGAAGCTCAGAATACAAACTGAAGCTCAGAATACAAACTGAAGCTCAGAATACAAACTGAAGCTCAGAATACAAACTGAAGCTCAGAATACAAACTGAAGCTCAGAATACAAACTGAAGCTCAGAATACAAACTGAAGCTCAGAACCCCAACTGGTCGCATCTGCCCGCAGGTCGGCCTGTGGTCAGCCCCACGCAGTGCACCCGGTGCTTGCTCTGCCGTCCGAGCCGGTGCGCAACGGCAGATTCGCTGTGTGCATGTCACCTCTGCAGTCCAAGTACAACAAGGTGGACGAGCTGGTGCAGACGCTGGAACTGAACCGCCTTTTCGGTGCCGACCATTTCTTTGTGTACAAGCACTCAACGAGCAGGCGAGTGACCGAGCTGCTTTCGAATAAGCACGTGAGTGGCCTTAAACCCTGGTTGTGCTTCTCAAGTATATACTTTCTGGTGTATAGTTTATGAAAAAAGCATCATCCTATTAGATGTGCGTACAAACATCATCCACCTAGACTTGTCCAACTGACCATTTCTTGATTTTAGCGTTGTGAGCCTTCCTCCAGTTCTTAGTATGTATCAATTCTTTTCGACCCTTGGTGATTTTAATGTGTACATGTATGTATACGTTGTTATAAAACCTACCGCGCTGATGATTTGTCATGCCGGCGGCTTGGCGGCTGTCTCCTGGGTGCCAGAACCTGAACCCGGCGCCCTAACGATGGGACAAGCACTTATGTACTTGTATCTGTGATTCTGACTCCTCAAAAATAATGTTTCTATTTGTTTACTCACCTTTTTAATAATATATCTTCACTTGCACCAGCCTTCATACTCATATCTCGCCTATTCGCACCTGCAGTTCGCCAGTGACGTCACCGTCCTTCCCTTCCAACCGCCATTGAAAGTAGACGTCGACCCGCAGCCTCCAGGCTACGTTGTAGAATTGAAGTATTTCGGCCAGTGCGCGATGCTGCAGGACTGTCTGATGCGCGCTGCGGCTCAGTACGAGTTCGCGGTTTTCACCGACATGGACGAAGTGATTGTTCCGAGAGGAGAGCGGTTTCGCAGCTGGCGGGACCTGACCCGAGCTTTCATGTCGGACGGTAGCATCGGTGGTCTGGCATTTAAGAACGCATTCTTTCGGCTTGAATGGGCCAGCGATCCCGAGGTCTCGCGTAATGCCACCATCACTGGTCTGAAGCTGAGCGCTCTACTCAAGCTGCGCCGCGAGGCCGAGATCTATTCGCCGATATCCAGGTCGAAGATGATCGCCCAGCCCCATCATGTCCGCATTCTGGGGGTGCACAATGTGTGGCGCTATTTTAATGGGAGAAGCACCGAATACGTTAAATTCGAAACAGCAGGACTGCACCACTACCGCAGCTGGGGCCGGGGTCTGGAGAAAAAGTCCGTGCGGGATCCAGCCATGCTGCTCTACAAGGAGCAGCTGATTGCCAGGGTGTTGCGAGCCAGGATTGCCCTGCGTCTGCCAGTGCAGTGATTTTGCTTTCTAATATACTTCAGCGAATTTTTATTGGTGGAATTGTGATCGTAAATTGCTTTTGCTCAGCTTCTACAAGCGTTGAATACTCTCACTTGAATTTAAGACGAAACGTTAAAAAACAAACGCTTTTAAAGCTAACGGGTTTCGACGCAAACCGTCATATTCAGAGCATGCCATAATAATCACAGCAAATATTTAAAAGCAAAGCAGAAACAGGGTAAACAGAATGATATATCAGTTCAGTCCGGTCCGGTCGATTAATAAGGGTACGAGTACCATATAATACAGAGAGAGAAAGTCACCACTACAGCAGAGCCAACTCACAGCACTCTGAGTTGGTGTCCCCCCACCGCTAGCAAGCTGAATTCATTCAAACTAGGCCTAATTAATTTGATGTACATATAGGCAAGCTTCAATAATTCCTAGAGCTCGTGGTTTAAACTTGTTTAATTAGTCATTAATTTATCAATTACCTATGGTTATTTGCCACTCAATAGTTCTCTCGGAATATTATTGTTGATTTTAGTTCAAGTGCACCCTTGCATCGGGGATTGGAGTTATCCAAATTAATTTACTTCTCAAATTGACTCTCTCTCACTCTCGGCACCCACCACCCCTAATCTCTGTCTATTACTCGTAATTTATGCTGACTCGAAGAATTCAATTTAAATAAAAACTACAACAACGCGCACAAGGGTTTTGCGTGTTTTTCCAACTTCCAATTGCAAACATTTGTCTCGTCTCAGAACCCATAATTTCACACTGTGGGGTCGTATACAACGCTCGTATAAAGCTGTCGCGTTAGCGTAAGCTGGATCGTACGTCGGAACTTTACACTGCGGAGATAGGAGCTAAGAATGATCTTATCTTACGATGGCTTTATAGAACGGGCCGTTCCGTAACCGCGTTGCAGTTATGTGATCTTGCGCTCTTGTCGAGTCATGCAAAAAACCAGTCTTCACAGAAATGAATCGACTTTAAGGGCCGCAGCCCAATGCAAATTTTAACTAACAAAAAAACCGCAGTTGCACACTCTCGAGCGACTGAGACTGCAAATATATATTAGCACTAGCACTTACGTAAAAGGGGCTGGGTGCTGAGCGCACGTCCGAGCTACATGATTCAGAGAGGGGGGTTGGACTTCAATGTACACAGAAACAAAAACTAAATAATATATAAATATCTTAAATCAGAAATAAATAAATGTACCTTCTCTTGCCAACACCCCCCCCCTTCCTGACAGAGCAATGTCAGCAACAAAGACCGGAAACACTGAGCTTGAGTACCTAGTAACCGAACGGACAAACTATGACCATAGCAAAAAAACATACAACGCCTGGGAACAGCACGAGAAGCGTGAGGGCTCAAAAGAGCTCAAAAGCCAAACTAAAAAAGAAATGCTTCGCCACCCGCCACCAAGACTCGCGAATGAAATGAATGAAAATGCGCAAGACCGCAAACTGAAATTAGTTACTACTGAACATTGAAAAATATTAAAAAATTGCAACTCAGCTTAAACTCGCAATTTTAATAAAGTCGAAAACGGTTGACTGAAAAAACCCATCACCATAACTTAACAGAAACTTCAAACAGCTCAAACTCAAAGGAAAAAAATGCGCCAACTGCGCTCGAAATGAAAAAAATCTGATTTCAAAAACCAGAAACAAAAAACAGACACAAACCAACAATCAAAAAAGGCAACGGCTTGAAAAGCCCAAAACTGGCAGAAAGCCTACTGAACGCACACGATACAGTACAAACAATTTGAAAACTCAACGTAAACTCAGAAAAGTCCGGAAAAGAAAACAAACAATTCTTAAGCAAATAATCAACTCCTCTCACTCGAGATAGCACAGTTTGCTCACAGGCCGCACGAATACCGTCCCACCGACCTGGACCTTGGCCACCCAGACTCGATTGTCTGGACCCGGGTAGACTTCGACTACTCGTCCCAACGGCCAGTATCCACGCGGTGAGTCTGCTTTGATGACGAGGACGACATCACCTGGCTGTAAATCACGCTGTGGTCCCGCCCACTTGGCTCTCGGCTGCAACCCTGGCAGCCATTCGCGCATCCAGCGTCGCCAGACGTGCCTCACGAGTTCTTGGACGCGCCGCCACCGCCGCCTCGGGTCAGCCGCGACGTCGTCGGGCACATCCGGCGCGAATTGTCCACCAGCTTGACCGTGCAGGAAGTGGTTTGGCGTCAGTGGCTCTTCGTCTCTCGGATTCGCCGATTGGTAGGGGTCCATGAGAATTGCCCGCAGACAAATTGCCCGCCGAGATTTGCCCGCAGGAGATTTGCCCGTGGAAATTTGCCCGCCGAGCTTTTCCCGCGGAGATTTGCCCGCAGTGCATTTTGCCCGTGAGCGAATTGCCCGTGGAGATTTGCCCGCCGAGAATTGCCCGCCGAGATTTGCCCGCAGTGCAATTTGCCCGCGAGCGAGTTGCCCGCCGAGTTTTTTCCCGCCGAGGTTTGCCCGCAATGCTTTTTTCCTGCAGCGCATTTAGCCACGCGGCAGATTTTGTCTGCATTGCCTTCCCAATGCTTAGTAAATCTCAATAAAGAGATTTACATGATCAAAACGTTTTGATAGTAACTGCATATCAAATGCATATTTTTTTTGGGGGGGGGCAATGCAGACAGAATCTAGCTGCCAAATGCGCTGCGGGAAAAAAGCATTGCGGGCAAACCTCGGCGGGAAAAAACTCGGCGGGCAACTCGCTCGCGGGCAAATTGCACTGCGGGCAAATCTCGGCGGGCAATTCTCGGCGGGCAAATCTCCACGGGCAATTCGCTCACGGGCAAAATGCACTGCGGGCAAATCTCCGCGGGAAAAGCTCGGCGGGCAAATCTCCACGGGCAAATCTCCTGCGGGCAAATCTCGGCGGGCAATTCGTCTGCGGGCATTTCTCGTGCTCCCGATTGGTAGGTGATGGGGCGCGAGTTGATAAGAGCCTCCGCTCCAGTGATCGCTGACTGAAGTTCCTCGTCGGTGACATCTGCGCTGCCCAGAATCGCGTGTAGCGCTCGCTTCGCAGCCCGAATCATCACCTCGTGCGCTCCACCAAAGTGCGGGGCGGCTGGCGGCTGGAAGTTCCACTTGACTCGCTGCTTGGATGTCTCGCGACTGATCCTTGTCCTGTCCAGCTCCTCCAGAAGTCGCAGCTCATCTGCACCTTTTACAAAGTTACCACCGTTGTCAGAATACATAGCCTTGGGTAAGCCACGCCTGTTCACCATTCGGTAGAAGGCGTTCAAGAAAGAGTCCGCGTCAAGGCTGTAGGTCATCTCGAGGTGTACCGCTCGCGTCTCGAGGCATGTGAACAGCGCCAAATAGCGTTTCTGCCTCTTCTTGAATCGGCCTTGAATAGTGACGAACGGCCCTCCCATGTCGACGGCTACGTTCGTCAAGGCTTTTAAGGATCCTGCGACACGGGCATCAGGCAGTGGCGCCATCTGTTGCACAATGGGACGAGCTTTCTCTCTTTTGCACACAGCACATTCAACCTCCCACTCGCGAATAGCTTCCCGAGCACAGATAATCCAATACTTGGCTGACAGCGCCGCCAGAGTTAGTCCCACCGTCCCACCGTGGTTAGTCCCACCGTGGCTCTGCTGCTCGTGATATTGTTTGATGATCAGTTTGGTGATCCAATGCTTCCGCGGCAATAATATAGCTGGATGTCTTGCTGCAAATGGCGCCTGTGGCCTGAATTTCAACCGGCCATCCACTCGTAGGACTCCTGATGCATCACGTACCGGCTGCAAGCATCGCAGCTTCTTCTCGCTCACTGCATCCGTCTTGAACGCTTCCTCCTGAGCTAGCCTTACTAAACGCTCCTCGACCTCCTCGAGCTCATCCACTAACAGCTCACCGCCGCTCCGCTGATACTTCTCCTTCTGACAGTTCCGAATGTACCGCAACACCCAAGCGAAGACGCGCTGCAGTCGATGGAAGCTAGAGAATTGCTCTGGCTTGAGTCGCCAGTCTGTCTTGTCTTCTTCATCGGTGGTGACCAGACATACGGGCTCTGCACTACGCTTCTGGATGCTTGCTAGCTCTCTTCGACGGGTATTCGCCTCAGTCGTTTCTGGCGCAACTGGAATCGGCATTTCTGGCCAATCGTTTGAGCACATCGCCAAGAATCCAGGGCCGTTCCACCACAGCTCGTTGTCCATCAGCTCTTGCACACTGCAGCCACGGGATGCCACATCCGCTGGATTCAGACCTGTTGGAACGTACCGCCATTGATTTGGCTGCACTTGCTGCTCGATGAAGGCGACTCGGTTTGCAACGAAAGGCTTGAACGCTCTACTCTGCCTGCGGATCCACCAAAGTACATTGTGACTGTCACTCCAAAGCACCACAGACTCAATCGCGATCTCCAACGCCTCGGCCACTGCCCTTGCGAGCCGAAGTCCTAGGACTGCCGCCATCAACTCCAGTCGAGGGATGCTCACCGCCATCAATGGGGCTACCTTAGCCTTTGCAGCAACGAAACGGACCGTCGTCTTACTCATCGTTTCGCTCCGTAGATATACGACGGCTCCGTAGGCCTCTTGCGATGCGTCTACAAACGAGTGAAGTTCGATGGATCCGTTGTCCGGACGCAGACACCGAGGCACGGCTAGTCTCGTAGCTTTGGAGAGCTCACTGGTCCACCGAAACGCTTAATCAGCCAACTCAGGATCCAACGCTTCATCCCACCCAACACCTTGTTGCCATGCCAACTGCAGCATTCTCTTTCCTGTGATAACTACCGGAGCTAGGAAGCCACAGGGGTCAAACACCTCGGCCACACGGCGCAAAAGCAGTCTCTTTGTCATCATCTTGCCGCTAGCATTCGACTCGCTGATGGAAATTCCTAGGACGTCCTCTTTCGCATTCCAATTCACTCCAAGCGCCTTAGCGGTTCGGGCCTCACCTTTCAATAGCAACTCGGCGCGTTCTGCGCGGTCCTCGACTGGAACTTGTTGCAGCACTTCTAGCGAATTCGACATCCATTTGCAAGCTCGCATTCCTGCCTTGCTCCATAGTTCTACGAGTTGTTGGAAGAGTTCCACCGCTTGGCCAACGGTTTCTACGGAGTCTAGACTGTCGTCCATATAAGTGGAATGCAGCACGGTGTTGGCCGCCAGCGGCAGCTGTTGCTGATAGTGTCGCGCATTCTCCTGTGCCACAAACTGAGCCAGAAATGGAGAGCAGTTTACGCCAAATACCACACTGCAGAACTCATAGCTCTTCGGCGGTTGCTGCAAGTCTAAGTCTCGCCACAGAAATCGGAAAAATCTTCTGTCCTCCGGCGCAATTCGAACTCTCAGATACATTTCCTCGATGTCGGCTGCTAGCGCCACGGGATACTTCGGAACCGTAGGAGCACCTTTAGCAGATCCTGCTGCAACTTCGGTCCCGTATGAATGGTGTCATTTAGGCAGACCCCATTGCACCGAGCCGCTGCATCAAACACAATTCGAACCTTGGTCGTCTCCTTATCGGCCCGCACTATCGCGAAATGCGGCAAGAACCACTGGCCAGCCTGACTTGGTTCGCTGATGCCGACCTCCCGCACATAGCCTTTTGCCCGATGCTTGTCTATCACAGCCTGGTACGCCTTCGCTAGCTCCGGGTTCTTCAGCAAGCGCGTTTCTGTGCTGACGAGACGCTGTAGGGCGGCTTCGTTGTTCATAGGCAGTTCCTCCGGATTCTTTTTCCAAGGAATCGCCACTTGAAACATGCCGTTCTCCATCTTCAAGGATGCTCGTGTCGCTTCTACGATCTTTTGATCTTCAGCGGACATTCTGGCCGGCTGTCCTCCGTCTGGCACTTCATCGATCTCCCACATCTTCCGCAGAATATCAGATGCCTCGTTCTCCGCCGTCACCGTAAAGAATGTCTGCTGCTGCCCTTCCGCAGTTCCTGCTTGATTCACTGGTCCAACGCAGGTCCACCCAATTGGCGTCAGTCTGGCAATCGGCTCTCCAGGTTGCCCACCTACTTGGCGACAGGCAAAGTGCAAGTCTGCATTGTCCACACCGATGAGCATATCCACAGTCTGCTTCCCTTCAATTTTTTCGAACGGCACGCCCCTTAAATGAGCCCAACGCTTTGCAAGCTGGCTCCAATCTACGGCTTCCATCCCACCGGTCACTTTCTCGGTTGTGTGGGCCGTAACTGTGGCACGAAAGGCGCCGTCCAGACTGCGGATGTCGACCTCGACTGGAACCGTCTGAAAGGTGCTCACCTGGCCGTTCAGAACCTTTACCGTCATCGGTTCGAGGTTGCCCTTCAAGCCGAGTTCCGCTGCAACGTCAGAATTCAGGTACGACCGGGTGCTAGCGTCGTCCAGCAAGACATTCACTCGGACTTCCCGACCGCCGTTAGATAAAATCACTGGCACAGTCCTCAGCGCTATTGACGACGGTGTTCTGGCCAGTAGGGTGCATGCTTCTTGCGGCTCTTGAACTGCGCTCTTCTTCTCCTGGAAGGACTTTGGTCTTTCGATCGTTTTGGGCGACCCCCTTCATGCGGATTTGCCGTTGTCGCCGCCGGCCCTCGTTGATGCAGCAGCCGATTATGGTTTGCTTTGCAGCCCTCAACACCACACACTCTCGCTCGCTTGCACGCACCGGCTAGATGGTTTGCTCCCAAGCAGCAAAAGCACAGGCGCTTGTCACGGACCATCGCCCATCTGGCTCCAGGTTCCATTCGTTGAAACCTTGGGCAGCTCCAAACTCCGTGCTGTTCTCCGCAGAGACCACAACCTTTTCGCCCTTCCGCCTGTTCATTGTTTTGGCTATTCGAATCATCCGTCTTCACAAAGAACGAGCGTGCTGTGGCTGCCCCTCGGGAAACAGTTTTCTTGGCTTTTACACTGTCGTGCCGTCCGGTCTCACCTGAAGAAGCCACGCCTCTTACCGCCTCACACGCTACTGTCATGTACTCTGCCTCCGTCAGAAGCCATCGATGCAACGTTCTGAGCGAATCTTCTTTCCTAGCTTCTCCGACCCACCGATGAAACGAGCTAGTGTTTCGGCTGGCAGCTTCTTTTGAACTCTCAAGTACATAAGTCCATTGTTGCTTAGCTCACTCTCTCGCCCTGCAGCCTGTAGATTAACTACTGTAACATCCAGCAAGTCGGCCAGCTTTTTTAATTGACCTGCATTCTCTACCTGAATAGGTTGGAAACTATCCAAGTCCTCCAGTGCCAGCATCAGTCTTCGTCTCTCTCCCCCGTACTCCCGTTCAAGCCGCTCAAGCGCTGCTCTGTACGCAAACTCTGAGTAGCCAAGATTGGCCACTAGTTTTAGAGCTTCTCCCTGCAGGGACTGACGCAATTGTAATAATTTGTAAGCATTAGAGGAGGGTGATGCGTCCACACATGCATAAAATGCCGCTTTCCAACCCTCGTACTGCCTTTTGTCGCCGCTAAACACTGGAATTGACACTCGCTGTAGCTGGCGCCACATGTCTTGTCCAACTCTCTCGGTTAATTCTTGGCCGTACACACCAGCCCGTCCGCGCGATGATTGGTCAGCTAAATAATCCATTTGGGGTTGGGGGCCGCTGGACCCCTGCCTAGCTCGGCACTCTCTTTGCTAGCATTGTACACAGCTCCAGTTGGGGTGGGTAGCTGCTCCACTTTATCGATTGGCCTCTCCTCACACCTCCAACTCTCCGTGCGCGGCTGAAAACTCTCTGTCCTATAACCTGCACTAGTCTCAAAAGTTGGGTAGCCGCCAAACGAAGCGATGCACCGACTGGGCTCTTGTTGTTGCGTTTGCTGTGCTTGTTGTTGCCCTACGAAATGACCTTCAACATCTCCTGCAACAGCTGCCAACCTTTCCATCTCCTTCTCCAGCTCGCGCATCTGAGCTTCAAATTCTTCTCGCATTTTTCTCTGTCGCTCTCCGACTTCTGCCCGCTGACTCCGTGCCGCCTCGACTTCCTTTTGCCTCGTCTCTCTCTCCTCATAGCGCACTGTTTCTTCTTTCGCTTGCCAAACCCTCTTCCTCAGCTCAGTCATCAAACTCACTACCTCACCGAAATTGCTTTCCAATGTCTCCAGTTCCTTGACAGCTTGCATTTGCACGGGCAGATTTCCTCCGACCTCGTGCAGAACTTCTTGAATCACGGCGTTCACCTTCTCGTAGCTCTGATCGAGCTGCTCCGCAAGCCGCTCGGCCTCGTCCAACTCTGCTCCGTCCGAGCTTAGGTTCCTCAGAAGTTTGTTGCGCAGCTTCGTGAAGGCACACTTCTCAATAGCCTTCGTGGCCTTTAGTTGAGCCAGCCGGTTGCTCACATCGGTTGCTGCCGCCGCAGTCTCTTCATTTCCGTCGTCCGACATTGATCAATTGTAACGAGTAAACAACCACGCTCTGCTACCA
This sequence comes from Macrostomum lignano, assembly GCA_002269645.1. Classification (NCBI taxonomy): domain Eukaryota; kingdom Metazoa; phylum Platyhelminthes; family Macrostomidae; genus Macrostomum; species Macrostomum lignano. The sequence goes on along the minus strand of NIVC01000151.1, from coordinate 485,439 downwards.
GATGATCTTGCGCTCTTGTCGAGTCATGCAAAAAACGAGTCTTCACAGAAATGAATCGACTTTAAGGGCCGCAGCCCAATGCAAATTTTAACTAACAAAAAAACCGCAGTTGCACACTCTCGAGCGACTGAGACTGCAAATATATATTAGCACTAGCACTTACGTAAAAGGGGGTGGGTGCTGAGCGCACGTCCGAGCTACATGATTCAGAGAGGGGGGTTGGACTTCAATGTACGCAGAAACAAAAACTAAATAATATATAAATATCTTAAATCAGAAATAAATAAATGTACCTTCTCTTGCCAACAGTTATGAAGTCAATAAGTCGCATTTTTGCCGGAAGCAATGCCCCATTCTCTTGCGAACGTGCATTCGGGACATTTGCTGCCCGATCTGCTACCTGCGGAACTGCTGAAGGTACTCGGTGAGCACTTGTAACAGCTTGACGACCCAGTGCTGTTCATTGGTCTGCAGGACACTGTGGTGTCTGGCCTGTTGAGTGCTCTTGCACTTTTTGAGTTGTTTTTGCGTGCGCCCTAGGCGGCCATCCCCAGACCAGTTCTGGCTGGTTGGGGGGGGGGGGCGCTCGGCCCAGCTTGAGTCTTTCCGAGCGGCGGCCACTGACTGGCTGGGCTTGTGTTTTTCTTTTCTGGCCCCCAGTCAATCAGATCTGCTCGGCGGGCACGCTGATTGGCTGAGAGGTCGTCTCTTTTGTTTGGCGTCTCTCTCTTTCTCGCGCTGTCTGCCCCTCTACCCTGTTAAGTGGTATATAGTGCTCAAGCCTGGCCCAGCCAGCTTCCCACTCTCCGCTCCGCGCCCCGTGCCTAGCTCTTGAAACTAACTTAGCGATATTCAAGCGAGCCGTAAAGACAGTCTCTTACTGCGAAGACTCTTAATTTTGCATGCCATACTCAAGCGAGCCGTGTCTATACGGTCTCTTACTGCGAGGACTCAATTGATTGGGAGCAAATAAAGCGGTCAAGTGGTGGCGATATTCAAACGAGCTCCACAGTTTCTGGCACCGATAAGACCCCCGAGTTCATTCGCTTCTTTAGCTTTTCCGAGGCCTGGCCGTAGCAGTAATTCCATAGCTAGAGCGTCATCACGCCTGCGACTGTGACCACTGTAGCACTGCAGCGCTGTATATTGTGTATTATTGTAGTACTGTACCGGTTACTTATATAGTGTGTACAACCTACAGTATCGAAACTAGAAGCACCCGAGAGTGTCACCACACCTCGAGCCGCAGCATGAACTCTGAGTGTCACAACACCAGAGGGATCGAACTATTATCGCAGAGCGTCGTCACGCCTGTTCGTATCCATAAAAGTACAGACAGAGCGTCACTACGCCTGTTATATTACGTGTAAAATATTGTACTCGGGACTGGGCACCCAAACCGATCTGGGTAGCACTTTGAGCACGAGCTGCTGCCTGAACTGCTGGACTAAGTACCAGCCGAGCAGTCCTGACAGCTTGAAGACCCAGCACCGCTCCGCATGCCAGCGGTAAAGTTTGATCACCAGCCGGCGCTTGATGAACTGCCAGAGTAATTTCAAGCTACGGAGCAGGTAGCAACAACAGGTAGCCAGTGAACAGGTCTTCTGTCCCGACTGAGCTTCAGAGTCCACAAACTTGCAGGGATCGGCGCTTCCGTCTGAACTGCATTGGGCTGGTAGTTCTCCTGGGGCACCGAGTACACACTGAGTCTGACCTGCATTGGGCTGGTAGTTCTCCTGGGGCACCGAGTACACACTGAGGTCTGACCTGCATTGGGCTGGTAGTTCTCCTGGGGCACCGAGTACACACTGAGGTCCGAGAAGCTCCCGCAGCGCACGGCACGCTCTGTCACACGGGCCAGTTTTGCCTCTGAACTCTACCTAATTATGGCCGGACTGAACTCGACCTTCTTGCAGTTTTTTCACAGCTCCCTCATCACTCAAGGAGCCTTGGGGACACGCATCGCAAAGGCTGCTTCCCGAAATGTTTGAGTAAAAACCCTCTGAGCACGGTTGATATCAAGACCGACCAGTTTTTGTTACTGAACTGGCCTATGGGGTACGGAGTACAATGCGTCCGACCAAGGAGGGATAACGAGCTGGGACTGCATGCTGAGCACATACGATCAAGCTGGTTGCAGTGCCCTCAACGCACTTTCACTCGTAATTACGGAGCTGAGTCGGCAGTAAAACACTATGTGCACTCAAATGCCATCGATGTACTAAAAGTACAAGGGGAACACAGCTTGCAGTTTTGGTTTCCTGTTGAGTTCTTGAAGGTGCCAGCTTGACTGGGGAGGGACAGAAACTCTGAATTTTTGCTCATCTTGTAGCCTCTCGGAAATTGAGGCAAAAATCGCACTGTTTGCCGCATGCAGAGTTTCTCTGCTTGATCCGCAAATTGCGACAATCAAAGCTTTTGGTATCGTCGTGAGCCAAGTTGCAGTTGATGCATTCCTTGTGACATTCCAGGATGCAGTGCCCATCCAGCAATTAAATGTAGTTTGTGCTACAGTAGTTTGTGGTCAGTCTTATGTCCATCAGAGACACGGACCTGGAGCCCGCTCCGAATGTTTAGAAAGGCAAGTGGCTGTGCTGGCTGTCCTGTGGGAACTTTTAGCTTGAGTAGAACTGTGCCGATGTCGCTGATGGAGCCGGCCGCCTTCCGAAACTGCATCAGCATCAAGCCTTTGGTCCACGCTTCATTGCCTTGTAGTAAGCGACGCGCTGTATTTTGAACTGCAGAGATACATGTAGTACCACGTCATGCGGTCTCTGGCAGCCGTAAATTGAAGGCAATTCTCCTCCTTGCCGGGATCGAGTTAGGCCACTTTAAATTACCTCCAGTGAAAGGGGATCAAACCGGCCGAAACGTCCAGCCTTGGAGCTCTGGCCACGGTGGAGCCAGACAGCTAGACTGGGATGATCACGGGTTGTGCC
>NIVC01000151.1:207500-477500 GCA_002269645.1 Macrostomum lignano | reverse complement strand
ACTGAGATGATTCTCATTGGGACTGGGAGGATTCTCATTGGGGCTGAGGCGATTCTCATTGGGACTGAGATGATTCTCATTGGGACTGGGACGATTCTCATTGGGGCTGAGGCGATTCTCATTGGGGCTGTGGCGATTCTTGAAGTTGGGAGCCTCAAGACCGATAGCCCAAGAAAGGACGGCAGCTGCCTCACTTGTCCCAGTTGCTAGCCGCTTCTTCGTCCAGCTTCTGCGCCTCATCGGCCGGCATCTTCTTAGCCGCCTTGGCCTCGACCGAAGCGGCCAGGGCCGCCTCCTCAGCCGGGCTGCAGGCCGCGTTGTCCCAGGCGTTCTGCTCGAACACGCGCGACTCGTCCGTGAGGAAGCGGCCGCCAAAGCCGCTCGGCCGGCTGCCGCACGCGGCCGCGACCGCCTCTGGTTGAGCAGCCGGCGATGGGGTGGTGGGGTTCATGAGGGAGAGGGGAAGGAGGTTGAAAGTGTGCAAGGCTGGCTGCCTAGCAACTGAGGATCTGGGAGGGTAGCCCAGCAACTGAGGATCTGGAAGGCTGGCTCAGCAACTGGGGATCTGGGAGTGAAGCCCAGCAACTGGGGATCTGGGAGGGTAGCCCAGCAACTGAGGATCTAAGAGTGTAGCCAGCAACTGAGGATCTGGGAGGGTAGCCCAGCAACTGAGGATCTAGAAGGCTAGCTCAGCAACTGGGGATCTGGGATGGTAGCCCAGCAACTGAGGATCTGGAAGGCTGGCTCAGCAACTGGGGATCTGGGAGGGTAGCCCAGCAACTGAGGATCTAGGAGGGTAGCCCAGCAACTGGGGATTTGGAAGGCTGGCTCAGCAACTGAGGATCTGGGAGGCTGGCCCAGCAACTGAGGAAATGGGACAGTGGCCCAGAATCTAAGAGTCTGGGAGAGCGGTCTGGCAGCAGTGGATCTGGGAGGGCAGCCCAGCAACCCAGCAACCGAGGATCTGGGAGGGTGGTCCGGCAGCTCAGAAACCGTTAGCTTTTAGACTCGGCAACCCAAGAGCTGCTGCAGAGCTCTTTTAACTGCAGTGCTTTAAACAACTGCAGCAATTTAGAACAGCACGCTAGTACAGAAATAACACAAGTTAGCAAAAAGTATTAGAGCCAACCCAGCAGAGGCAGTTGCAAGGAATCGGCAGTATTGCATTTTTATTTGATCACGTCATCAGAAGCACAGAAATGAAAATATGCAAAGAACGGCAGGGCTGCATTGTGAACAATTAGGAGGCAACTGCACAACTGGCTGCAGAAGTTAGGAAAGTCAAATTCGAGTACACAGTCGATTCGGTGGTGAAATTTTCAATTGGCTACTCGGAGCTACGGCGAGCCGCATCTACTGAGCCGCTTTCACAAGCTTCACAAAAAGACCTGCTGGTCTGTCACATCTCAACTCGTCACACGATTTCCACGATATAAAATTTCGGAAATTTCGGGATCGGAAATCAACAAACCAGACGGGACAAAAAGCAAAGCGAATCTCCAGCTGCGACTGGAGTCCACAGCGTGAAAGCTGTTGAATTTACAATGCAATCAAATAACAGTGAGCTGCAATAGTCACAGAGCAGTCATTGGCGGCACTGAGCACTGGGACACAAAAGTACAGAGAAGGCCGTCACTCAGCGCTCACAGGCGGCTCTCAATGTCGGCCGTTGGCGACGAATCACCGCGGACACTGCGCCGCTGCAGCTCCGTCCCCGTCGCTGTCGCGGCCATCTCGCAAGCCTCTTCCTCGACCAGCCCCTCCAGCTTCTGCTCCCCCAGCTGCTGCTGCTGCCCATCTGTCTCGATTGGCTGCGATGAGGAGATGAGGATGCTGCAGTGAAGGCCGGTGCTCTTCCTGCCAGCCGAGGCCGCCTTGCGGGTCTCCCGGCCGGCCTCCCAGCGGCTGAGAGCGCGCAGCGGGACGCCCAGAAGGCCGGACAGGACGAGCAGGGCGCCCGCAGTGTAAAACGACAGCGAGAAGTGGCCGGTGGGGTCCAGCTCGTCAATGGCGGAGCTCAGCGGCGGGCCGACCACGATGCCGAAGCCCTGGAACAGCAGCAGCAAGCCGAAGGCGTTGGTCAGCCTCTCCAGCCCCATCAGCTCCACCACCAAGATGGTGCGCAGCGATACCCACGCGGCTGAGGATAAGGGGGGGGTGAAGCAAAATTAGTTCAAGGGCATTTGAAGGTCAAAGTAGGTCAGGGACAGCCGAATGTTCCAAACTGGTTCAAGGACGCTTAAATGTCTCAAATAAGTGAAGGTCATTTAATAGCCGTATTAATGCAAGGACAATTAAAGATCAAATCAAGGCTATAACAATTAAAGGTCAAAGGAAGGTCAGCAGCCGCAAAGCTCACAGATGAAGAGTCCGTAAACGCAGGCGCAGACGACCATGGGCAGGAAGGTGCTGCAGAAGGGGATCGCGGCCGTGGCCAGGCCGGAGCCAATCAGGGCGATGTTGTTGATCCACAGGCAGTCGGCCCAGGGCCTGTCGCTGGCCCAGCCTGCGGGTCAAACGGTTTCCTCTGTAGGTAATGCATAGTCCAGTGACAGGGTGCTGGGCTTGCCCTCACGGGGAAATAAATTGGCATGCTGGAAGCATGCGAACGGTTCAGTACAGCCATTAGCATGCACTACGCTTGGGGGGGGGTAATGTGTACATTCCTGACGGGTGGATAGGGAATGCGCACATTCCTGACTGGTGGATAGGGAATGCGCACATTCTGACTGATGGGTAGGGAATGCGCACATTCTGACTGATGGGTAGGGAATGCGCACATTCTGACTGATGGGTAGGGAATGCGCACATTCTGACTGATGGGTAGGGAATGCGCACATTCTGACTGATGGGTAGGGAATGCGCACATTCTGACTGGTTGGGTGGGGTAGGGAATGTGTACATTCCTGACTGGGTGGGGTAGGGAATGCGTACATTCCTGACTGGGTGGGTAGGGAATGCGTACATTCCTGACTGGGTGGGTAGGGAATGCGTACATTCCTGACTGGGTGGGTAAGGGAATGCGTACATTCCTGACTGGGTGGGCCTGACTGGGTGGGTAGGGAATGTGTAAATTCCTGACTGGGTGGGTAGGGAATGTGTACATTCCTGACTGGGTGGGTAGGGAATGTGCACATTAATAGCTAAGGTGTGGTCGGTAAGTTTCAGTAATAATCAGCTGATTATTAATCGCATACTGCAACAACAAAAGACACCAATGTCAACAAGACAAAAATAAACAAGCAGCACTACGTGTATTGAAGCGCGTGCACTTTTATGGGCGACTCCACGGCAAAGGCACCCAAGCCACCAGAAGCCTACAACACACGCTGAACCAACAATCAAGTTCAGCACGAGTTGCAAGAACAAGAACAAGAGTAAGGCAGCAAATAATTAATTACCGCTGGTTACGAGGGGCGCGCACCTGCAGAAATCAATAACTAGAGTGGATAAGCTAAATATAATCCTGCCAGCTACGGCGGCGATTCAGCATCAGCTTTGGGAGACAGCAAAGTGGGTACGAAACAAACGAAAAAACACAGTAGGCAGCAGACACAGCAGACAGCACACAGCAGACACAGCAGACAGCAAACACAGCAGACACAGCAGACACAGCAGACACAGCAGACAGCAGACATAGCAGACAGCAGACACAGCAAAGACAGCAGATACCGCAGACACCAGGCAGCAGACACAGCAGACAGCAGACACAGCAAAGACAGCAGATACCGCAGACACCAGGCAGCAGACACAGCAGACAGCAGACACAGCAAAGACAGCAGATACCGCAGACAGCAGACACAGCAAAGACAGCAGATACCGCAGACACCAGGCAGCAGACACAGCAAAGACAGCAGATACCGCAGACAGCAGGCAGCAGACAGCAGGCAGCAGACACAGCAGACAGCAGACACAGCAAAGACAGCAGATACCGCAGACACCAGGCAGCAGACACAGCAGACAGCAGACACAGTAGACAGCAGGCAGCAGACACAGCATAGACAGCAGATACCGCAGACAGCAGGCAGCACGTACCGGACAGAATCCGGCCGACGGTGTTGGCGATGCCGATGAGGAAAACCAGCAGCGTCGCCTGTCTGTCCGGGACGCCCCGGTTCATGGCGTACATCTTGATGAACTGATAGAATTGCAGGAAGCCTGTGGGCGGGCCGGCGGGCTCTTTGGGTAAGATTCTTAACTGACGGTGCGATTCTTCTCTGAGGGTGAGATTCTCCACTCAGGATGAGATTCTTCTCCGAGGGTGAGATTCTCCACTCACGATGAGATTCTTCTCTGAGGGTGAGATTCTCCACTCAGGATGAGATTCTTCTCTGAGGGTGAGATTCTCCACTCAGGATGAGATTCTTCTCTGAGGGTGAGATTCTTCACACAGGGTGAGAATATTTTCTGAGAGTGAGATTCTCCAATCAGGGTAAGATTTTTTCTGAGGGTGAGATTCTCCACTCAGGATGAGATTCTTCTCTAAAGGTGAGATTCTCCATTCAGAATGAGAATCTTCTTGAGGATGAGATTCTCTACTCAGGATGAGATTCTTCTCTAAAGGTGAGATTCTTCATTAAGAATGAGAATCTTCTTGAGGATGAGATTCTCCACACAGGATGAGGATCTTCTGTGAGGGTGAGGTTCCCCACTCAGGATGAGATTCCTCTCTGAGGGTGAGAACTACTCTCTGAAGGAAAGACTATTTGCTCCGACAAGGCCTTCCTAGACAAGCCATTTGAATAAGTTCGGCAAAAAGCCGGTTAATTAAAATAGTTGGCAGCTCGAGCTCGCAGGCAAAAATTTGGCTCAGCTCAGACTGTCAATCAGCGGCAAGGCGCCAGGTGGAAAAGCTGTAAAGCGACCCAGCGACAGAGGCCGAAGATAAGGGGACGGGGTGGGGTGCGATAGAGTTTGACTGACACATGGCGGGAGTAACAAACTGAACTAAATTAACGATAGCAAATCAACACTTTTGGACAAGATTTCGCTGAGCTGAATAAGCAGGGGGACACGACGGTTGAAGCACTGGAAACACTGCGATGAGACAGCGACTCTGGGATCAGGACTGTAGGATTCGGGATCAGGACTGTAGGATTCGGGATCAGGACTGTAGGATTCGGGATCAGGACTGTAGGATTCGGGATCAGGACTGTAGGATTCGGGATCAGGACTGTTGGATTCGGGATCAGGACTGCTGGATTCGGGATCAGGATTGTTGGATTCGGGATCAGGACTGTAGGATTCGGGATCAGGACTGTAGGATTCGGGATCAGGACTGTTGGATTCGGGATCAGGATTGTTGGATTCGGGATCAGGACTGTAGGATTCGGGATCAGGACTGTAGGATTCGGGATCAGGACTGTAGGATTCGGGATCAGGACTGTAGGATTCGGGATCAGGACTGTAGGATTCGGGATCAGGACTGTTGGATTCGGGATCAGGACTGTAGGATTCGGGATCAGGACTGTTGGATTCGGGATCAGGACTGTTGGATTCGGGATCAGGACTGTTGGATTCGGGATCAGGACTGTAGGATTCGGGATCAGGACTGTTGGATTCGGGATCAGGACTGTTGGATTCGGGATCAGGACTGTAGGATTCGGGATCAGGACTGTTGGATTCGGGATCAGGACTGTTGGATTCGGGATCAGGATTGTTGGATTCGGGATCAGGACTGTAGGATTCGGGATCAGGACTGCTGGATTCGGGATCAGGACTGCTGGATTCGGGATCAGGATTGTTGGATTCGGGATCAGGATTGTAGGATTCGGGATCAGGATTGTAGGATTCGGGATCAGGACTGTAGGATTCGGGATCAGGACTGTAGGATTCGGGATCAGGACTGTTGGATTCGGGATCAGGACTGTAGGATTCGGGATCAGGACTGTAGGATTCGGGATCAGGACTGTAGGTTCGGGATCAGGACTGTTGGATTCGGGATCAGGATTGTTGGATTCGGGATCAGGACTGCTGGATTCGGGATCAGGACTGTAGGATTCGGGATCAGGACTGTTGGATTCGGGATCAGGACTGTAGGATTCGGGATCAGGACTGTTGGATTCGGGATCAGGACTGTAGGATTCGGGATCAGGACTGTTGGATTCGGGATCAGGACTGTAGGATTCGGGATCAGGACTGTAGGATTCGGGATCAGGACTGTAGGTTCGGGATCAGGACTGTTGGATTCGGGATCAGGATTGTTGGATTCGGGATCAGGACTACTGTAGGATGGGCTCAGGCCTCGCGCTCACCCATCATGGTGAGCACGGCGGTGAACAGCAGCAGACAAAAGGTGGCGGATTTCAGAATGCTGAAGTCCAGCATCTGGCGAATGGCGGACTTGACGGGCGCTCCCGGCTGGCCGACCTCGGGCGGAATGGAGGTGATGGACTTGTAGTACTCCCGGGTGCCCGCCACGCTGGCCCGGCTCTGCGCGTACTCGGCCAACTGGTGCAGCGAGCCGGAGATGAGGAAGGCGTCCTTACGGTTCATCGGCCGGTGCATCTCGCGCAGCACCGACTTGGAGATCGCCTCCCGCATCTCCACCTTCAGCGCCGGGTCGGCGGCTACGGCGGTTGGCGGCTGCTGCTGCTGCAGAGACTGAATTGACTGCGCCTTGGACTGCGGCGCGCTGTGGCTGGGCTGAGACAGCGAGGTCTGGCTCTGCGAGTAGTCCCTGACCAGCTGCGGCAGCTGCGGCCGCTGCTGCTGCTCGTTCTGCTGGTACAGGCCGCCGGCGCCTTCGCCAACTCCGCCGCTGATCGTGCCGCTGCGGTTGCCGCCGCCGTTCGCCGAGGCCGCCGCCGCTGCCGCCGCCGCCGCCGCCGCCGCTGCAGCCGTGGTGGTGAAGCGCCGGCCGTGGCTGATTTTCCTGCGCAGGACGTTCTCGGCGATGCGCTGGATGGCGTCCGTGTTCAGCATCGGCCGGTCGTCGAAGTCGGGCGGCGGCGGCTCCACCTGGCGAGAGCAAAGGGGGGGAGGAGGGCGATGACTAAAGAGGGCTGCAGAGCGAATACTAAAATTCCTACACAGCAACAGGAGCTGCACAGGTCATTCGCCAAGCACCTTGTTGTTGGTGGTGATGATCCAGCCGTTCAGAGAGCCCTGGCTGATGTTCCTCTCGCGCCGCTTATTCTCGATCAGCCTCTCAATGATGTGGCCGCGCACCATCGGCTCGCCTTTGGCGCGGCGCCGGCGCTCCCGCAGGGTCAGGATGAGGTAGTAGCGCTCCAGCGGCATGAAGAAGCTGCCGGCCACGGCGCAGTTGAACACGAGGCCAGCCAGGATCATGACGGTGCCGCGCCACGAGTACACATCGATCAAGCCGTCCGTCAGCAGGGCAAAGACCGCCGTGCCGATGCCGCTGCCGCAGACGGCGATGCCCGTAGCGAATGCGCGCCGCTTCTCAAACCAAAAGCCGACGGTGACCACGGCAGGCAGGTAAATGAGGCCGAAACCAATGCCTGCGGCGGGTTAGGATGGACTGGTGAACTGGCTGGAGGGGACTGGCGGACAGACAGACAGACAGACACAGACAGACAGAGAGACAGACAGACAGACAGACACTAAGACAGACAGACAGACAGACAGACAGACAGACAGACAGACAGACAGACACAGAGAGACAGACAGACAGACAGACAGACAGACAGACAGACAGACAGACAGACAGACAGACAGACAGACAGACACAGACAGACAGAGAGACAGACAGACAGACACAGACAGACAGACATGCAGACAGACAGACACAGACAGACAGACAGACAGACACAGACAGACAGACAGACAGACAGACAGACACAGACAGACAGACAGACAGACAGACAGACACCCAGACAGACACACAGACAGGGTGGGTGGGGAGGGTGGGTTGCACTGATTGGTTTATGGACAAATAGCTTCGAATGGCTGGCTAAGCTGCTCCCTTCAGTGTGAGCAGGCTGCCCCCTCCCACATTCTGATCAGACAATTCGCATTTTTATCAGCGCGGTCACTCATAAAAACGAAACGCAGCACAGTGCACTTTAACTTAACAATCGTTATTGGATATAAAAATTAAACGTCTGGGGAGAAAATATTAAGGCCGCAAAGTGACTCAAAAGCTGAATAAATATATTCTCTTGTCTGTGACACTTTTAGCCCCGCACTGGGCAGTCGGTCTTGTAAAAACTACACAATATGCACACATTTTTATATACAATCTAAAGTGCCTGCGGGTCGTAAATACTGTATATGCAGACAAAAGACGCGGGGCAGACCTGCAGAGCCACTTTATGGCCCGAGTGTGGCCGATAGCGCTGACCAGAAGTTTGCGCAGGAACTCTGTAAAACGGGACAGCCTAATGAGCCAGGCTCAGAGCCAGGTGTTGCGCAGGCATTCTGTGGATCAGGGACAGCCTAATGAGCCAGGCTCAGAGTCAGGTGTTGCGCAGGCATTCTGTGGATCAGGGACAGCCTAATGAGCCAGGCTCAGAGCCAGGTGTTGCGCAGGCATTCTGTGGATCAGGGACAGCCTAATAAGCCAGGCTCAGAGCCAGGTATTCTGTGGATCAGGGACAGCCTAATAAGCCAGGCTCAGAGCCAGGTATTCTGTGGATCAGGGACAGCCTAATAAGCCAGGCTCGGGTTTCTACGAGGAAAACTGCATCGCTCACCGCCAAGAAATCCGAACACCCCGATGAAGGCGTGGATGCTGGACACGAAGGAGGCGGCGAAGAATGCCAGCATAGTTAGTAGGGCGCCGGTCATGACAACCGCCCGGCAACCGAACATGTTGGCCAGGGCTGAGCTCAAGGGACCTGTTTAATGCAAATAGAAGGCCAGGGTTTGAGGGAACCTTGCTTTGGGTGCAAAACTACTCACTGTAAACAGGTAGGTCCCAGTGAGAATGCTACCTGACAACTGTGAACAGGTAGGTCCCAGTGAGAATGCTACCTGACAGCTGTGAACAGGTAGGTCCCAGTGAGAATGCTACTTCAGCTGCTCACCTGTGAACAGGTAGGTCCCAGTGAGAACGCTGCCACCCAGGGACAGCATCGAAGGCGATGCATCAGCAAAAGATGAGGCGATGTGCGGCTGCATGACGCCGTAGGAGAAGCAGCAGCCGTCCACCAGGGCGTTGCAGAGGAAGGAGCCGAGCACCACAAACCAGCCGTAGCCCTTGTCTGGCGGGTTGGGTGGTGCCACGTTGGCGAAGTCGTCACCGGACTGCTGCAACAGGCTGTGGCCCGCCTGGCTGGGCCGCCGCAGGTCGCCACCAACCCCGATGTCGGCGTCCTCGTCCTCCATGGCCATCGGCGCGGGTGTGCTCTTAGCCCGGCTATGGGAAGCTTGCTAGCCGCCTGCAACAGCAGCCAAATGAAGAGCACAGGTGATAACTGACGCAAATGCGAAGCCGCTAAACTGCAGATTCCTCAGCCTGAGCCCCGACTTGGCCCAGAGCCGCCAGTCTAATAGGGCGGCCTTATCTGCCAGGGGGTGTCGGCGCGGGGAACGAGCCGCCAATATCTGCTGAGCGGCCTCCCCCAGAGCCCAGCTTATCTGCTTTCTATCCAGCACACAATCAACTCAATACGTCATTGTCTACTTTATTGTGGCGTGGAACTGCTATAATTGGCATTGACAGTGTGATTCGTGAGCACTGTTCTCCCGAGTTCTCACGAGCACGAAGCCAATGTGTCAGGAGTGCCTGGTCAGAGGGGACAGAGTAGTAAGCACACAGTTACACACTGATACAGAAGAAACAACTGGGCAATCTAAATAGCTCAAAGCTCAACTTCTGGTATGTTTTCCTGAGTTGTGAAAACATTTAGGGCCTAATTACAAGCTGTTACAAGTGGACAGCAGTGATTAAGCATTACAGAGAATTTTGACAGGTAACAGGTAACAAGTGTCTATACTCAATAAGTGGAAAGCATGAAACAGCCTACTGACAGTAGGCATGCTTGGATTGCCATGCCATACTCACAGTTGATTCTCTTTATAGATTCTAGACTAGGATTTAGAATAATTTTCTAGTATATAGAAAAGTTTTCAAGATTTTAGATCATGCAGATAGGCCGACATTTTGCTTGAAAGATCAGCTAAAACTTTCCAATTAAGAGCTTGCTAACATATTGACCATGAGTCTACATTATCTTTAATTTTAGTAGCTTTCTAGATTAAGTCACTTGTGTAAATATTGTAGACCCTTAATATACTAAAGATAGCTCTAATTATTAGATCTTTATTTTAGAAGACAAATTAACAAAATAATACTTAGTAGCTAAGGGAATCAAAGGGCCCCCTATGCATATTAAAATCTATTCTTTTATTAAACAAAAACCTTAATATTAATTGACTGATTTGGCAATATATTTGATCCAATAATCCAATCTACAATGAAAAAATACCCTAACAATAAGCAACTTTTATTTTAGTAAAAATAATAAACATTGGCCATTGTTACTGTAAAATTTTCTAACAATCTCTAGTTAGATTTTATGAAAAAATACTTATATTATTCTTAGTCTATCTTATATTTTTAGGAAAAGATATTATCACAATAATTAGATTTATACTTTTTAAGTTTAGAGGGTATATATACCTGGTTGCACTTTAAATGATGTTGTCAGATAACTAGCAAGAGGCATAATTGGCCTAATTTTATAAATCCCTATATAAGTAAACTCATAGGTAAGTTTAAATTAGAAAACACTCAGAAGTATACAATGGCCTTAAATTTATTTATCATTAAGAAAAGATAAAACAAGATAAGATAGGCCCTAACTAAGATACTATGCCTTTGGCTTTAGGGATAGTACTAAAGCTATAAAGGGTAGGCCTATTTAAAAATTTACCAAATAGATAAAAACTTACAATTCTAATTTATTGATAGCTCCACATTAATATAGGGGGGCCTATTACACTAGACCTATAGGCTATGGCCCCTTTAGATTTCTATATAAAAAATGATTTATTATAAGCCTGGCTTATATCTTGTTATATTGCTAACAAGACTATGACCCTATCATTATACTGTTTTAGCTTTTATAAACATGGCTATACAAAGGCATAGGCTAACCCTTGGAAAACTAAGACAATCTAGATAGGTAAAAAGATTAATAGCCAAGGTAAGTTACAAAAATTATGTTCCGAAAATGCAAAGACAAAATGATAAAAAAGAAGCAAGGCAAGAGAACAAAGAACAAAAGAATAAAAAAATGAAAATTTAATTAAATAAGAGCTAACGAAACAAAGGAAAAAAAGAAGTCCAAGAAGCCAAAACAGTCTTATTTTTAACTGAGTTGCATGGCAACATAGGTAGGCCTAGGAAGGTTGAGTATGCATCATGCATCATGTTCATGCTCATATATTGATACATGCCACGATGACAATGCCAGCTCTGAATCTGTATAAAATTTATGTAGAAATTCCTTAAAAAATAAATGACTAATAAATCATTTACTATGTATATTTGCAGTAGTAGTAGTAGTAAATTTGGCTCAGGCAAGGAGCCTGTTTTGCCAGTATTATACGATGTATTTAGTATTTGTTAACAAATATTTTACACGATCGCTGAAAACGAATTACGATATTTGTATAAGTAAGGTATTTGAAAGAGCGTCTGGAATTTTTACGGTTTTTTTCAGCCTACTAGTAGGATTCAGTAGGATAATGTTTTTAAAATACATTTATTAAAATAATATACCGCGTGACACGAAGTTAAAAAGTTTGCAGTATATAATATTGTACTTTAAATAAAATCAATACTGTCATTTTTTTAAAATAAAAAATGTCCGCACAACTATGCAAACGTACTTAAACTTCATGACTTCCTCTTAAAGTGTTAAAATTTGTTTTATAATTTTAATAAATAAAAAATTCGGTACACGTTTTAATTTTTTTGCGAATTCGTCGAATTAACACGGCTCACGGCTCGCTTGTCACTTGTCATAATCAATTTGTTCAAAGGTCGGTATTCTTTTCCAATGCTTTCGTATCTAGTCTAGTACGTGTTGCTAGAATCGAAATGTACAAACTGGTATTTTCAATAACACGTTACACGATATAAATAATTAGGTATGCTGCCCAGCTAAATAAAAACCTAGTAAATGTAATAGTACAGGCGCCCCAGGATTTCTCATTAACGCCCGCAAAGCATGGGTATTACTATTATTGTGCCATAGACATTTGTGTCCTTGACAAAGTGGGACAGAATAATCGGGCGTTAAATGTCATTAACTGCCTGCTAATTTGGGCATAGTTCTAGTTTACTTCGTTATATTATTCTGCCTTTCATTAAATTAGTTTACCCTGTTTTTCTATCAATTTCAGGTTCAAGGTCAAGTCAAGTCCTAAACAGGATAATAAACAGAGGCCCAGTACAGCACGGCGCCAAAGGGGTTGTTATGGTACATGCAGCGCCAGATGTACTCCTCAAGATGGGCCTCAAGAAGCGCGTCACTCATTCCATGCATGGCACATAGGCGCCTTTTGGCCAGGGCCCACATCCCCTCGATGTGGTTTGTGTGCACTGTTGGGTCAGCCGGATCCATGAAATATAGACGGTGGTTTACCACTGCGTGATTCTGTAGCCCAGCATAGGCCAGCCAGCCATCGGTGATGATACAGGTCCCGAGTAGCATGTGGCATTGCAAGAAAATACATGAAATTAATATAACGAAGTAAAGTAGAATTATTAAATAATATAACGAAGTAAACTAGAACTATGCCACGCTAATTTGCATTAAAGTAAGTTTAAAGCATTAAACCACTTTAAAGCTCACTTTCAGGAAGGTTATTGACATAGATTTTATTTTGTGGGATTTAATCAATCACTTTCATGGACATATTGTAAGGATTATTGTATGTATCTAAATAAGCAAGCTTTTCTTTCTTCTCTTCCTTTGTGACTCGAGAAATTTCTTAATGAAATTTTGTCTATGGTAAGAACCCCCAGCAGGGGCTTTGCCCTCACACCCCCATCCCCAACTTCAACCATAGACATACAAGTATGGCTCCGGGATTTATCTAAATACATCCCACAAAATTAAGGCAATGGCTAGAGTTCCAGCACTGGAACCAATTTTCTAATGGCTATGGATCCGGCAGTGGTATTTCAGTAGTGCAATTTATGTGTATAATATAGCAGAAACATTTTTTTAACGGGTTGTTGATATTGGGATTTTGCTCAAGATAAGATCAAAACGAAACGATGAGAGTCAAAACAAGATACTTCTAATGTTCAGACTTCATTAGTAGATAACTGCTTGCAGTATACTGCCGGATCCATAGCCATTAGAAAACAGGTTCTGGTGCCAGAACTCTAGCCATTACCCAAAATTAAAGTAGTTTAAATAAGATATTCTATGGCCTATAGGTTTTTTAGTCGGCAGTTATTTGTCCGGTGATTGGACAAATAGCCTTTTTACTATTTGTCCAGTTAAATTGCTAACTGTTTAAATTGCTATTTGTTTCGTGATGAATATTCTAGTTCTAGATTTTTAAGACCTTTTCATGTATTTTTTTTGTTGTATACTAGTATACATATGTAAGTGTGCAGGGCGATCTATAATTGTACGAGTAATGTTTTTAAATTCGTGCCTAAACGCTAAGTAAATAGTTTGTTATACTGTACGATTTTCTCATAATATTTTACAAATATAATTTTTGTTTTAATCTACGAGTAAAATTAGTATAAATACAAGCAAATTTGGCGGAGGAAGAAGCAACCTCGCGCATCGCGGTTCGCAATAAGCAATTGATAGCAAATAGAAGAGTTCCGAGAAAATAAGAATTGAAGAAGTGTTTTTCTGTATTCATTCCTTTAAGAAGTAAGAGTGAAGTAGATGAAGGTGTGTACCATATATACTACTAAGAAGGAAAGTGTTGAGTAGTAAGAAGTTGCGAAGTAGATCTGAAGTAAGACGTGTAAGAATAACGGAGGCTGTGACCCTCTGATCTCGGTAACGCCCAAGGACTTGCAAAGTACATGAAATACATATACCAGTAAGCCAAAATACCGCTCAGGCCATTATTAAGAAGAACGCTACCAGAATAATAGAACGCTACCAGAATAATCAGAAGAGTAAAATCTTTCAGGGCTAACAGTTTTTCTAAGACAAATACTCAGACTGAATACTCAGACTAATACTCAGACTAATACTCAGACTAAATACTCAGACTAAATACTTAGACCTATTCTAAGAAACATTTTTCAGATTATTCTAATATTGATAAACTCATAATTTATTAATAGAATAATCTTGGTGGCAGCTACCAACCTAAGAAGAACACTTAAGAGAATAGTAAATTAGCCCTGTAACAACTTTGGTAACAGCGGTGACATCATTTGTAGGGACAGAAGTTACCCCTAGAACAACTTGGTGGCGATTAGTGGGATTCTCGGTGCACAGGAAACACACCTGGAACATAAGAAAGAAAGCAGTGTATTCAATTCAGCATAATTTGGCATATAAGAAATACACTTGTATAACAACATAATAATCAAGATATGAGTAAGAAGTCTTTGAAGTCTAGGAATAGTCACCCTTGTAGTTTCTATAAATCAGATATTTTAGCATTATCAATTTAACCAGACAAATAATAAAAAGCCTATTTGTCCAGTATTAACCAGATGAACATCAAAGCATGGCCATTATCCAGTAACTGGACAAATAACCACATCACTAGTTGTCCAGTCACCAGACAAATAACAACTGCCTTTTCAGTCAGTAGGCCTATTTCACTTAAAAATCTCTTGAGCCTTTGGCTCTCGGGATTTAATCATATACCGACCTCAAACCCATAGAATATCTTATACTTACTTAAGCATACTTAAGCAGGCTTACATGTAGTCTATGGCATTAAAAGGCAAGAATAAGTGCCTAGTAGGCACAAAGCCAAGGTCATAGTCATGGGTGGTAGGAGCTTGCTGCACCAAGGCATGTGCCCCCCAGAAAATGAGTCCACATAGTAATTTTTAGTGCTTTTCTGATTTTAGGCCCTAATTAGCAGCTTAAAAAGGTACCTATGCCCCCTTGCCCTATGCCTGGTACCCCCCCCCCCTAAATATGAGGCTCTATTATCACTGGCCATGGTATAATAACTAGCTTATGATAGGCCCTACTCAGGTGGGTACTAGGCCTAACCATAGACATCAATCAACTGATTGACTCAATCAGTGTAGTGCACTGTAGTCTGTAAGCATAGGCCTAATAGGCATAGGCCTAATAGGCCTAGGCATAGCCTATATTTTTTATATTTTTATTTAATCTACTAGGGGGCCTATCTCTTATTCAGTTATTACTAATACTACATTTGTTTTTTTTAATTTAGAATTAGATCTATGCCTAGGCCTAGTAGCTAGTACTTGCTTTTTGTTTTGAACATTGGATTTCAAACACAAGGAACACTAGATTTCAGCCTATAGACAAACTTAGCAACCTTTTCAATGTGAAACACAACATAGATTTGAGTATTTAAGTCTTCATGGAACAGCTTTTCAATATTCTCTTTAAACTTAATTGGGGCCTAGAATAAATGGTTTTAACCCACTTTGGCAAAAGTCAATAATGGCAAAAAATACTTTCACAATGACCATTTGGGCGAGGAAGTGCTTATCCCCACAGTCCCATACCAACAAGCCTAATTCCAATTTTATCCACATGGATCTGTGTCAATAATTTCTAGCTTATCCCCATAGCAGCTTATTGGAATTGGAATTATCGGCATGGGACCATGGGGATAAGCATTTCCTTTTAGTGAAATATTTGTTCCTGGCTGTTGGTGATAAGTTTTGTTGTTTTAAAAGAAAGTTAAAAAACAACCAACTTTATAAAGGCTTTAATTTTATCATAACATGTTTTAGTTTTGTTGTAGTTTAATTCAGTTGTTTTATTAGTAAGTGCCATTCCATTACAAGGATTTCAAAGCACAATTTTAGGAAATGGAAATGAAAAACTATACCGTTGGTGTCTTCTGACTTCTTTATCCCTAATCTATCAATTGCATAGACCCTATTGTTATTGATAGAATGGGACCATTCCATATAATTATGATTGTAACATGATAGACTATTTTTACTTATAAAATGAAATCTAATAATAGAATATACTAAACCAATATTTTGAATGAAAGATTATTTTGTCAAGAATATGTTTATAAAGTTTCATATAGATATCATCATTAGTATAGATGCTATTGGACCTTGAATGGCACTTATGGTCATAACAATAGGATTTTTGACATATAGAAACTAAAAGGTAAAAGTCTTATAACATTTTTCATTTTTGATTTTTTGCAATAATTTTTTTAAAATTTGACTAAGAACATCTTTAGAGTCATACTTTTTTATTAGAATATATAAACTCAAAAAGGCAACAAAGATACAAAAGAAAAGGCAGCCTTATGGTCGTAACATTATGGTCGTAGCATATTTTTTTCTGTCAATTCAGTAACTGAGGTACTAATATATTAAAAATATTATAGATTATATGGTTGCTAATGTTTTATCTGATGATGCAAGTACTATAATTTTATATATAGTTTGTTTTAACCTTTTAAAGCTTTCTATTTGTTTTTAAAAGGTACATAAACTTAATTATGTCGTTTGCTTAGAAAATGTCCAATTTTTTACAAAAATAACTTTTTGCCAATTGATAACATACTAATCCAACATTTTATAATTTATTTATTCTTAGATTGTATACATTACATACAAAAAAAGATTTGGTAAAAAAATTGGCTGATAAGGCAATGACAAGCAAAAATATTGACTTTTTTCTATTTTCCAAATTTGTCTATCTTATATGGAATGGGCTAATACATGTACATAGCATAGCTACAAGCAAAGTCATGAGTTTTTAAATTTTCTAATTGCAAATAATTTGTAGCAATGAATAATTTATTAAAAGCTTCTCAATCACCTAAGTGGTATATTTGCAATTATATATGTAGCTAATCTTTTTGCCAAACTGGTCACTTTATTTTGCCAAAAAATATATTTGTTTAAACTAAAAATTCACTTTTGCTAAATCATCTTTTGCCAAAAATTCCTTTGCCAAAATGGATTGCACCCAAATAAACACCACCAAGAAAGGTAAAGTGATCAAGGGACTGTCTCTCAAGATAGAGCTATTCTATAAAGCTGCTCCATAGTCTTGAAATAAATGCTCAAATCCATGTTGTGTTTCATATTGACCTAAAAGTTTGCTGAGTTTATTGGCTAAAATCTAGTGTTCCTTGTCTTCTCATAGTCATGGCAAGTGTTGTATATAAATTTATTTGCTCTGAAGACTAGAAAATCTCCTATATTGGAAAAACTAAATGACACTTATGCATGAGAGTTAGAGATCACTGGCTAAAAAACTCTGCCATTAATAACATACATGCGCAACCTCTGAAATTCGGTCGGCCATGCGACTTAGTTTTAACAAAAATGCGACGTAGTTTTTGGCCAAAAATGCGACTTACATGTAAAAAAACCCTAAAGCAAAATTAACGCAATTTTGGGTAAACGGCAGGAGTAACTATGACTGGCTTATTAAGCCAAAATGCCTCGTCAGCTACTTAGTACTACTACTTGATTATTTTTTCGGGTGGGCATTTTTGCGACTTCTTCGACTCGGCCGACTGTTGCGCATGTATGATTAATAAACAGCTACTAATATATATGCAACAATTGTTATAATGTTAACCTATATGAAATGATTAAGGCTATTGATTTTTACAATAGAAATCATATGCTCTGTCTAGAAACCCCATACATTAAAATGAGAGAGCCCACATTAAATAACCAAATTGCAATGGGTAGGGCTAGCCATAAACTCTGTATATTTTAGTTGACCTTGCAAATAACTGGACTGGAACAAAACCAATGTGCATTCTCCCCCTACCAATATTGTTTCTACTTTCTGTTAATATGGCCTATGTATAAGTTTTTCAAACCATCAACACTCAATCAAATTACATGTATTTTTATATTTTCTCTTCTCTACTTACTATATATACTGTTTGCTTGTTAAATCAAATTTTGACCCTGAAGGTATCTAATAGTTGGATAAGATATATCCTTTAAGCTAAAATTATTATTAGTTAGACCTAGGCTGTCCTAGGTTTTATTGTAGCCCATGGGACCATAATAATATGTCAATTATATAACAACAACATATATAATATAAATAATAATATTAGGCCTATTATTATATATATAATATATTAAATATATTAATAATATATATTTTTTTGTCTATTTGAACAAGTTTATATACTTTATAAACTTTATATATGTTATAGCTAAAAGGAACATTTCAATTGAAGTTAGGTGTTTATACAAAGTATCCCTGTTAAAAAAATTATACCCTTTTAGTTACCTCTTAACTTAAAATGCAGTTTGCATGCCACATTTAGAGATCTAAAAAAAATCAATAGTCATTTTCTTAATTTTTGTCATAGCTATCATAAAAAATGGGCATATGCTTAGCAAAGGGTGGCATCATAAGTTTATTGCATTGAATTCAAGAAAGATGCCTATAGAAACCTGTTCAATATGCAGAATTGGAATAATGATACCATTCCTCATTTCTCTTCATCAGTAGGGCTACTAAGCCTTTTAGCCTTTTTTACCAGGATATACATTGAATTTCTCAAGTCTTAAGACCCTGCAACTTGCTTTTTGGGGGGGGGGCACAACAGATAGTTCTACCCCCTTCTTGAGTTCGTGTGCTGGTGTTTCTCTGCTCCAATGCAGCTGGGGGGGCACAACAGATAGTTCTACCCTCTTCTTGAGTTCGTGTGCTGGTGTTTCTCTGCTCCAATGCAGCTGGGGGGGCACAACAGATAGTTCTACCCTCTTCTTGAGTTCGTGTGCTGGTGTTTCTCTGCTCCAATGCAGCTGGGGGGGCACAACAGATAGTTCTACCCTCTTCTTGAGTTCGTGTGCTGGTGTTTCTCTGCTCCAATGCAGCTGGGGGGAGGCACAACAGATAGTTCTACCCTCTTCTTGAGTTCGTGTGCTGGTGTTTCTCTGCTCCAATGCAGCAGCGAAAATTGCTAAAGGGGAGATTTCTCAGTTCCTCACGGCTTCCATTATTGCATATTCAGTTTGCCTTGGCGCTGCCTATCTGTATCCAGCTATCAACCGTCTATTGGCACTGAGCCAGCCATGGAGGATCTCATATCCGAGGTCAGCGATATCGATTTTTACATCGAGACGCAGCTGGAGCAGCAGATCGGCCTGCAGCCGCTGCCCTACCCCGGCATGGACAAGTCCGGCAGCGGCGTCTGCACCTTCTACCTGCGCGGCGGCTGCCACATGGGCGCCACCTGCCCGTTTCGGCATATCAAAGGCGACCGAACTGTCGTCTGCAAGCACTGGCTGCGCGGCCTGTGCAAGAAGGGCGACGACTGCGAATTCCTGCACGAGTTTGACATGTCAAAAATGCCCGAGTGCTACTTCTTCACCAAGTTCGGCCAGTGCCTCAACAAGGACTGTCCGTTTCAGCACATCGACCCCAACAGCAAGGTAGCTTTATCTACTCAAGTTAGGGTATTGCAGTATGCCTGACCAGGGGAGCAAGGTAGCTTTATCTACTCAAGTTAGGGTATTGCAGTATGCCTGACCAGGGGGGAGCAAGGTAGCTTTATCTACTCAAGTTAGGGTATTGCAGTATGCCTGACCAGGGGAGCAAGGTAGCTTTATCTACTCAAGTTAGGGTATTGCAGTATGCCTGACCAGGGGAGCAAGGTAGCTTTATCTACTCAAGTTAGGGTATTGCAGTATGCCTGACCAGGGGAGCAAGGTAGCTTTATCTACTCAAGTTAGGGTATTGCAGTATGCCTGACCAAGGGAGCAAGGTAGCTTTATCTACTCAAGTTAGGGTATTGCAGTATGCCTGACCAGGGGAGCAAGGTAGCTTTATCTACTCAAACTTAGGGTGTTGCAGTATGCCTGACCAGGGGAGCAAGGTAGCTTTATCTACTCAAACTTAGGGTGTTGCAGTATGCCTGACCAGGGGAGCAAGGTAGCTTTATCTACTCAAACTTAGGGTGTTGCAGTATGCCTGACCAGGGGGGAACAAGGTAGCTTTATCTACTCAAGTTAGGGTGTTGCAGTATGCCTGACCAGGGGGGAGCAAGGTAGCTTTATCTACTCAAACTTAGGGTATTGCAGTATGCCTGACCAGGGGAGCAAGGTAGCTTTATCTACTCAAACTTAGGGTGTTGCAGTATGCCTGACCAGGGGGAGCAAGGTAGCTTTATCTACTCAAGTTAGGGTATTGCAGTATGCCTGACCAGGGGGAGCAAGGTAGCTTTATCTACTCAAGTTAGGGTATTGCAGTATGCCTGACCAGGGGGAGCAAGGTAGCTTTATCTACTCAAGTTAGGGTATTGCAGTATGCCTGACCAGGGGGAGCAAGGTAGCTTTATCTACTCAAGTTATGTCTGACTGGGGGCGGCAGGGCAGGTCAGCAGTAAATGCGTCCATCTCTTGCGCTACAACACCTGCTTCGATTCCCGTGCGTGGTCACATTAGTTTGGGTTCGTCGTGCTATTCACACCCACAAGGGCTAGTCCTCAAGACAGAGGGTGCATGACGATGACGATTAGAAAGTCGGGCCGCTGTGCACCTGTGTGAGCGGGTGTGTGCGTGCTTGTAGCTGTTAGGCTTGGTCCCCACTGCAGGATCTCTTAGAGTTGTCAATTCACTGCCAATCAACTGCTCACAGGTGCGTCAGTGCGAGTGGTACGACCGCGGCTTCTGCCGCAACGGCCCCAGTTGCAAGATGCGCCACGTTCGCCGAGTGGCCTGCGTGAACTACCTGAACGGCTTCTGCCCCGAGGGCCCCGACTGCCAGTTCGCGCACCCGCGCTGGGGCCAGATGCAGCTGGAGAGCAGCCTGGAGCGCAGGCAGAGCTGGCTGTGCCGCCACTGCGGCGAGCGCGGCCACAAGGTGCAGTTCTGCTTCAAGCTGTCCGAGGAGGAGCGCCGCGAGGTGCTGGAGCAGATCATGGCCCGCAAGGCCGCCGAGCAGCAGGCCTCCAACCCGCTGCTCAACCCGCAGCTCAAACAGCCGCACGCGCACGCCAACCCCGCTCTCATGGAGGCCGCCGCAGCTGCCGCCGCAGCCACTGGGCGAAGCCACGCCCAGCCAGTGCGGCATCACCATGGCTACCGGCATAACCATGGCGACCACCAGCACAGGCTGAGCCAGCACCACCCCTACCACCGGCCCGGCCTCAACCGGAACCGGCGCTACCACCGGGGCGGCGGCGGCTTCCAGCGGAACAGCTACAACAGGTCCCGGCAGCAGCAGCAACAACATCAGGCAGGTGGAGCGGCCGCCGCTGGCGGAGACGGCGGTAGCGAAGCCGGCGGAGGCGGCGGGCCGCGGCCCCTGTCGGAGGTGACCTGCTTCAAGTGCGGTGAGAAGGGCCACTACGCCAATGCCTGCCACAAGGGCCATCTGGCTTTCCTCAGCAAGGCCGACCAGGAGGAGCTCAAGCAGCAGCAGGAGCAGCATCATCAGGTTGAGCAGCCGCAGGAGACCGCGATGTCGGAGGCTGGAGAGAATGCTGTCTGATTGATCAATAACAGCCCCGTGTTCTGTATTTGTCTGTTTATTTCCTCAGTGCAGTTTTTATGTATTGTGCTGTTGAACGCTGCTAGCAGTACAATTGTTGCTATTTGAACTGAATGAATTCGTCAGATTTTGGACAAGCTGATGGCATTACGCATGTTTCAGTTCTGTTAAATAAATTATAATATAATGAATTTTGCGCTTGAGTCGCTATTTAACAATGTTATACGTGTTTTTATTTATGTTGATTTAAGTGGCAAATAAGATATTCAGACATAAATTCCGGTGTTCATTTGGTTTATTTGTGACGGAGGTCCCGAACTAGGGGCGGAGGTCCCGAACTAGGGGCGGAGGTCCGGATCTAGGGGGCGGAAGTCCCGAACTAGGGGGCGGAGGTCCCGAACTAGGGGGCGGAGGTCCCGAACTAGGGGCGGAGGTCCCGAACTAGGGGGCGCGGAGGTCCCGAACTAGGGGCGGAGGTCCCGAACTAGGTGGCGGAGGTCCCGAACTAGGGGGCGGAGGTCCCGAACTAGGGGGCGGAGGTCCCGAACTAGGGGCGGAGGTCCGGATCTAGGGGGCGGAAGTCCCGAACTAGGGGGCGGAGGTCCCGAACTAGGGGCGGAGGTTCCGAACTAGGGGGCGGAGGTCCCGAACTAGGGGGCGGAGGTCCCGAACTAGGGGCGGAAGTCCCGAACTAGGGGGCGGAGGTCCCGAACTAGGGGGCGGAGGTCCGGATCTAGGGGGCGGAAGTCCCGAACTAGGGGGCGGAGGTCCCGAACTAGGGGGCGGAGGTCCCGAACTAGGGGGCGGAGGTCCCGAACTAGGGGGCGGAGGTCCCGAACTAGGGGCGGAGGTCCCAAACTAGGGGCGGAGGTCCCGAACTAGGGGGTGGAGGTCCCGAACTAGGGGGCGGAGGTCCCGAACTAGGGGGCGGAGGTCCCGAACTAGGGGGCGGAGGTCCCGAACTAGGGGGCGGAGGTCCCGAACTAGGGGCGGAGTCCGGATCTAGGGGGCGGAAGTCCCGAACTAGGAGGCGGAGGTCCCGAACTAGGGGGCGGAGGTCCCGAACTAGCGACGGAGGTCCCGAACTAGGGGCGGAGGTCCCGAACTAGGGGCGGAGGTCCCGAACTAGGGGCGGAGGTCCGGATCTCGGGGGAGTTCGGGCAACTGCGGGTGCGTGCGGGGCCAGGGACGGCTGGGCAAGCTGATGGCCGCCTACTGCCAGCAAGTGGCAGGACAGACAACATGTGCGGCGAATGTTCAGATCAGATTGATCAATATTATCTCCATTTCTATATTTCCCGAACGGACTGGTTCTTGAGAAGAAAGCCTGGCCCAATCTTATACTTGATAATTGCAATCTCTTAGCATTAAAAAAGCCCCTGTGACAAAACCCAAAACTCGTTACATTCGATCTAAAAAACCTTAACGGCCCGTTCTTAATATGTGCAACCAGATTCCCTAATCCCCACCGGAGCGATCCAGTTCTGCTTTGATGGCGCCAACTTTCACGAGACTGACACCCCAGTAGTATGTAAAAAGACGAGTACAGACCCAGAACCCCCTTTTTAAAATATGCGTTTTTAAGGTCTAGAGGGGGGACACGGGGGGAAATTTAAAGAACACATCTAAACACCCTCCAACACCCTCCAACACATAAAAACACATCTAACACATAAAAACACATCTAACACTATTAACACTTCGAATCAAGTCCCCCGTGTCCCCCCTCTCTAGACCTTAAAACGCATATTTAAATAAGGTCTGATCTGTGCTCGTCTTTTTACATACTACTACACACACAAACTCTCTAGAACCCGTCGCACGCGCCGCAGGCGCGAAGGGTCTTTTTCTGTTACTAAAAATGAGCCGAGTTTACACCTTTTCTGTTAGTGATACTTTTGAGACTGTTGCTAAAAATGCAGAGATAATAAAACAGCATATCTTGAACGGAATAATTGATGAAGTTTATTTAAAATATGACGACAAGCACGATCTAAAACTTTATCCATTAGAGTTGGATGAGATGTATGATTTAGAACAAGAGGGAGAGTTAATATTTCAACTTGGAGATTATTTAAATTCAGATTATTGGGAGGTTAGATCAATAGATTCTGAATCAACAAATAGCTCATATGAAACCAGTGATTCTGAGAATGAAATTGAAATTTTTATGTAAAAAATGGAATTAGTTAACAGACCCCACTTTTCAATAATTGAATCAACTCAAACAATATTCAATGCACTTGATTCAATAAAAAAATTAATAAAGGATGAAATACTAGATGAAGTATATATATTTCCAGATATAAAGATATATCCGCTTGAAATTGGAGAATTAGAGTATATTTGGGATAAGGGGGAGCAAAGTCTTATATTAGCACAGTGTTTAAACTGTGAAAAAAATATTTAAAAAATGAACTATTATTCTATAACAGAAACGACATTTATTGTGAAAAATATATTTAAAAAAATGAAGGTAAACTACTCCTACATCGGAAATGTGCCGATTAATGAACTTAATGAAAATTTAAGTCTAATCACCGTTGAACAAATGTCAATAATTATATTAGTAACAATAATAGTAATAATATTGTTTTTGTTTGTTATAAAAAATTTACTACCCTGTTGTCTTAAGTAATTGTTCGAACTTAGTTCGCAGATATGATTTGATTCTCATAAAACGAACCCAATATTTCTTCACCATCCTTATCAGCAATTATATAGGTTGTAGGATTTGTATTTAAAACTTTACTGATGGTAAATTTCTCACTTATCTTCCAATATCCTTTTCTTCCCTTTTCAAACTTATCTTTCCATTTATAGATATAAACAGAATCACCAACCTTAAAACCTTTAGTTTTCTTTTTTTCAAATTCTCTAAAAGTAACTTTAACTTTTTCAGGATTGTTATAAGCTTGTTGAGGAGTCATCTTTATAGTTGAATGATATGAGTTATTATAATCTTTCACGACGTCTGGTAATATTTTTACCCATTTTTGGTTTCCATTAAGACTAAACTGAAACCACAATTTCTTACCCAAAGTTCGATTAAATCTTTCTATTAATGCGTTTTTACTTTCTCCATAAATAGAATAAATTTTATTAATATACTCCCCATTCGCGTCTTTTTTCCTTTCTTGTCCTTTTTCAAAATGATACAATTTATACATATGAGGATTGTAAAATTCTTTTCCTTCATCAACACACAACCTTTCACTTTTTTCTCCAAGACTTCTAAAAGCACCAGCAACCTCCTCTCCTTTTTTGGATTTCAAAGGAACAGCCCACGCATATCGAGTAAAACCATCTAATATGGTTAAAATGTATTTGTATCCTCTTTCGTTCGGCATAGACATTAAATCAGCATACCAAATTTCATTCTTTTTAAAGTTCATGATCTTTCGGTAAAATTTAGGTTTTCGATATTCTTTGTGAAGAATCTTTGCCTCATCAGAACTTAACCCACCACCACTTAATAACAGACACTCAACACAATTATTTCCATGTTGATTGTAATTAATTCCCAAACCAAATTTAACTTTAGACTGCAAAATCTTTTTAACCATCCACCTAGTTAATCTTTGGCTTACCGATAAGCCCTGTAAGTTATCTAATCCTTGAATCATTTTTCGATCGGCCTCATGCTTTAATCTTAATGCTTCCTCGGGTGAGTTCTTATCAGCATCTCTGTATGCTAAGTCATGATAGTATGCTAACCAATCAATACCGTTAATGGGAATTGAATCAGCTTTAGGAGTATTATCAGGATTTAATCTTAAATCCAGCCGAGTCCCGGGTAGTTTGCCCTAAATCTTTCGAAATAGGCTGGAGCACACCTTAAGCGGATAAATTACCGCCCATCTCCGTCTGCTCTCTGAACCTTCTCCTTATATTTAAATACTTAGGAGCTTGGCTGCGCATTGCCACCATGTCTTCAAGCTTGTTACCTTTGGGAAGAGGAGTTACCTCTGTTCCTTCAAAAGATTTCTCAATTGAAGTGGTACTTGAAGCTGTATGACGGGTTTCACGCAATTTGAAGATGTCGCCACAAATAGTGACTAGCAGTAGCTTTGCTTCTACCACTTAGGCCACGGGTTAACCTGCGAAGTTGTAAGACGGGATGTGTAATTCATTTGTATACCTTCCAGTAGTAAAGATTGGTGGTAAGCTTGTTAATCCTTTTTGAACATCCAACAATCCTCCTTCAAACACTAATTGATCGTTCCGAAGGAACGCGGACTTCGTCCGATCGAACCTTCGGTTCGCATGCATCGCATGATTGCTCATTTTTAATAGCCTTAAAAATACAAGTTAACACTAATTGTTTTGCAAATTCTTCGATAGTTGGTTGTTTAACTTTTTTATAGCGATTATCTACGCTAGTTAAGTATCTTTTATTTGTCCAATGTTCAGACTTTTTCATCTGGTCATTATCTTTGTAACTAAATGAAGAAGCGGGGATTAAATGATCAATATGTAACATTCCAGTATAATCTTTTGATACATAATAATTTCTTGTGAAATTTAACCAATCAAAAAAGAATTCTTTTGTGCAACCAAGATATGAGATATAGTCCTTGTCATTAAAATTTTTCAACGCCCAATTTATTCTATTTCTAATTAGAGTAATATTTTTGAAATTTTCATCGGTGTGATATTTATTTTTTCTATATTCTTTCCATTTATCTTTATTGTTTTTCATCCACATCGTAGACGAAGTATTATGACACAATCGACAATCATTTCTAAATTTTTTGAATCATTTCTCCAATAAAAAAATTCTATAGTCATTGGTTTTTCTTCTTTACATAGACTACAAATCTTTTTAGTTTCCATTTTATAAAAAATAAATTTAACAATTAATTAATTCCTGTATGTCCAGCAGCTTTCGCAGCAGCTAATACAAGTTTTCGTGGAGTTTTAAATCCTTCGCCAACAGCCGGCTTGTTATTTATAGAATCAACAATCCTTTTATACAAGCTGGTATTTTTAGCAGCTCTTACTCCTAACTCATCGTAAAAATTTTTAGCACTTACTAATTCATCCCTAGTATATAAATCAGGGTTAAATCTTACCCTAGGGTTCATAATAATATTATATGCTCCACCCAATTCTCTATATAGCTCATTCCGATTTTTATCAACTCCACCAATTCGATAATTATTATTACCTAAATCTGTCACAGCAATACTACGTGGCGCATCTCTTTGAAATTGTTCAACTCCATCCCTTTCTGCAGCCCTAATCTCTGCAACTCTCAATAGTGCTTGATCAACATCATAAGCAGGTGGCTCATCCAAAATTTCATCCTCTTTTGGCTCCGTATTCTTAGCAATTTTTTCATGAAGGTCTTTATCTGTTTTTTCTAGCTCACTAATTTTCCCAGTAATAGGATTAACAAAAGGAGCAGCAAGTCTTTCACCAGCTAATTCTATTCCCAACTTTCTTTTTTGTAAATTTCTAACAAAATCAGAATATCTTTGCTTTTCTTTATAAATCGCTAAATTTCCATCAACATCCATAAATTGACTCATTTTTTAACATGAAAAAACTTTTTTAACATAAAAAAATGGCTGAAACAAAAACTATATGGAGTGATAAATTTCATTTCAAAAAGCACCGACAGTATATTAATGAGGTCAGGGCAAGAGATTTAAATTATACCCTACCAACAAGTGATAATACAAATAACTTTACTAGCGGAACGGTAGCTTTTGACATCGGTGCAACCAACACCATATTGGATATGAAAAATGCATTTTTCCGCGTTAGATGGTTGTATACTAGAAATGATGGAACTGCTCTAGCAGCCGGAGATATCGCAGATCGTTCTGGAATAATAATAGAAAATGATTGGTTTTATAAATGTTTTTCCCAAGCTCAACTAACCGTTAATGGAGCCGAGGTTGAGACATCGTCAAACCCCGCAGAGATTAATGGAGTTTTGAAACATTTAAATTATACTTATTTATCAAAACAAGTTGGTGATAATGTTGGGTGGATGCCGGATAAGGGCAATGGGCAAGCGGTGGTTTTCCCCAATGTACAAAATGCAGCTGGTGCAGATACCGCAGCTCTTATAGCTTATCTTAATACCAATATAGTTCTAGTTGTAACCACTATGACTAACACAAAAGATATTAATACGGGTTTTATAGATCGCCAGAATAAATTCCCAGTCGCGGTTTTAACCACAGCAACAGCATATGAGCAGGACTTTTCAATCTTTCCACTATTTGGGTTCTTCTCACCAAATCGGGTATGGAAAGGATTAAAATTTGGGGTACAGTTGCAAATATCTGGTGGGTATCAGCCTAGGATACTTTATGGAACCTCAATTTCAACCGATATAGCAGTTCGTATAGCATCAATACAATTAGTCGTACCAACTATTGAGGTAACGGCTCCGCTTTTAAAACACATCGATAATCAGTTAACGCATGATCAGGAAATATTTTATTTGAATCGTAGACACTTTATGCGAACCATTAATAACAATCAGGACTCATTCCAGTGGCAAATACTGACATCAAAACGTCGGGTGAGATATATTTTGTTTGGTTTAAGATAACAAATAGAAGGAGTAAAAGAGCAAATGGGGATTTATATTGGATTCAATCGGGTACTATAGCAGCACAAGCAGCTACCGCAACAGACAATGCGGTTTCAGCTATTAACGAGTTTAATGTTCAGAATATCCGCCTGCAGGTTGATGACCAATACTATCCGGTTAAAGATCCTCTTAATCTAAATATTGCAAATAATAATGTTAATGATTTTATAAAATATTATCAAGATTATGCCAAAAATGAAGCGTATGCCATCCCTCAGTACACACCCACAGAGTTTCTAAACATCCACCCAGTAGTTGTTTATGATCTAACGGCACAGAAAGAAAACGTATCCAATGTTGGACTTAATTATATGTTAGAGATTAATAAAACCGGTAATCAGGCAATAGACGCCCACGTATTGTTTCTAGAGGAATATTTATCAATTGCTAAAGCAGATGGCACCATCGTTCGGGACGCCCCGCTGTAAAATTTTATCTTTAAAAATGGTAAAAGCAAAACACTATAAAATATTTCCAAATGATCCTTTTCTTTGTTTAGTAATTGGTGGGTCGGGTAAAGGAAAAACACACTTTGTTTATGACCTGTTAACAACCGACGGAATGCTAGACTATAATAATTTATTAATTTATACTAACAAACCTAGAATAAAATATTATGAATTTCTTAAACATGGATTAAAAAACAAATTAAAAAAAGATATCTTGTTTAGAATGTTAAGAGCATATGAGCAATATGAGGATGATGACGAACCGCGATTTAAACTCGATGACATTGAGAATTTGTGTAAAACAATGGCGCAAGAACCGGAAAACACCACCGAACGCGCCCCAACCGTTAGAGTATCAACCCGATTAGCCTATGATCAAATTCCAAAAAATGATAAAACACTAATTATTTTTGATGATTGTATTAACGACGGCGATCAAGAATTACAAAAGGAAATTTTTGTTAGTGGTAGAGGAGATGGAATTGGAGCTTTTTATTTAACACAGTCCTTTAGAGAATTAGAATCGATTATAAAAAAGAATGCAAGTTGTTGTGTAATGTTTGATTAGATAATTATGATTTACAAAATATACACGCTAGATTTAATCCCGGGTTGGATATAAAACCATTTAAAAGTATGTGTAAAAAAATTTGGGATGACAGCCAATACAGACACATATATATTAACCCTAGGTTAGAAAGGATAAATCGAATCTTAAAAGATCTGATAAAAGAAGATAACGAGGAAGAGACTTAGCACAATTTCCCACTATAAAAATGACAACAAATTTAAATACTATTAAACAATTGGTAGATCGAACTAATTCAAAATTTAGTACAACATTACAGTTTATAATGACAACTAGCGAACAACGGATTCAATTGCGCGATCCGCTAAAACTCGATCAAAGCCTAAGTTATCAAATTGGTTTGATATTATTTTCGGTTTTTAACATGCCTCAATTAATTAATGCAACAAATAATCAATTTAGATATTCTAAAGATTCCGGAGCCAATTGGACAACATTTAGTGTTAGCCCGGGTGCGTATAGCTATACTGATTTGAATGCTTATATAGAAGGAGAATTAACAGCAAATGGAGATTGGGTAGCAGGTGCAATTGTTATCGGTGTTGATTTACCATCTGGCAGATTCACACTATCACTAGAATCTGGATATCAGGTTGATTTCACAATTGCAAATTCACTCAGAACCATACTTGGATTTAATTCTCGAATAGTTACCGCATCAAGCACCGGCGATACAGTTGGAAATATAGAGGGTGGAGTAAATACAATTAATATAACAACCGACATATCAAACGGTGGTTATATAACAGACGATAACGGAGTTTTGGTTCAACGTGGAATTATTTATTCAATCCCATTTCTTGCTGTTCCAATTGGAGAGAAAATGATTGTTTCACCTCAAACCCCCATATATTACCCATTAAATCAATATAATGTTCAATCGATTTATATTAGGATTGTAGATGAAAGCGATAGATTAATAAGTTTTGGTGGGCAGTCAATAACAGTAATTTTACGTATAAAACAGGTTTAGCCGAACCAAAGGTTCGAGGACATCGTCCGTTTCCCATAGTAAAAATGGGTAACAACAATGCTTTAAAAAACAAACGGAAAAAGTTAAAAAAGCTGAAGATAATTATGAAATCGAATTAACAAAATTGAAACAATTACAGGCAGAAAAAATCCGAAAGGAACTGTTAAAATCCAAACCTACGAAACTAACCAAAACCAAGAGTTTTTCAGGAACATAAAATGACCATGACGTGGGGCGATTTTAAACAAAGATATGGAACAGACACAACAAGCAATATCGAATTAACAAATTGGGCGACACAATTAAAAATAAAACCATTCAGATGTGTTATGCGGGATGAGATAAAAGATTTACCAATATATGGATCTTACATTGTTAACATCGAAACGACAAAAGAAAATGGTGTTCATTGGTCAGCAGTTTATTCAAAACCTAAACTTGTTTATTTTTTTGATTCATACGCGCTTCCTCCGTTACAGGAAATAAAAGATAAATTTAATCATACTAAAAATCGTTTATGTGGAGATCACCACGAACAGTTTCAAACCTTTGACAAAAGTTATTGCGGACAAGCGGCGTTGTATTTTTTATATCGACTTTCGAATGAAGCTCGTTTAACCCCCGAAGTATTTAAGATAATTTTAGATTCTATAAAATAGACAGTAAAAATGTTATTTTCTGGAACACCCTCATGGAACGGAACAACAAGTACTGGCGGTGGGACGTCTGGTGGAATAAGTGTTACCTTCGGAGACAACCGATATATTAATGAAGATGAAGGTTATAAAAAAAGTGAAGTTGATACTAAACTAAATTTAAAAAGAAATGTTGCAGATTCCTATACCAAAACTCAAATAGATGATTCATTAAATTTAAAACGCAATACTGCCGATTCTTATACCAAAACGGAAATTGATAATTCCCTAAATTTGAAACGGAATGTTGCCGATTCTTATACCAAAACCGAAATAGATAATTCATTAAATTTAAAAAGAGATACAGCCGATTCGTATAGCAAAACGGAAATTGATAATTCCTTAAATTTGAAACGGAATGTTGCCGATTCTTATACCAAAACTGAAATAGATAATTCCTTAAATTTGAAACGGAATGTTGCCGATTCTTATACCAAAACCGAAGTTGATAATTCCCTAAATTTAAAACGAAATGTTGCTGATTCCTATACCAAAACTGAAGTTGATAATTCCCTAAATTTAAAACGAAACGTTGCTGATTCTTATACCAAAACGGAGGTTGATAATTTAGTTGGAGGTGGAGCCCCAAAACAAGATCGATTCCAAACGGTTGAAACCGGCCACGTACCTACCATGGCAGATTGGAGTGGAAATGGTTTTGCAATAACCGCAAGCACCGCATTTAATACAACCGATTTTGCAAGCTGGAAAGCGTTTGATGGTGATGACTCATCAGATTGGGCAACAAATAATACTCAAACCGATTATTGGATTCAAGTCCAATGCCCTTCCGCAATAATGTGTTATAAAATTGATTTACGTGGTAGGCCATCGCCATCAACCGAGCACCCAGCATCGTGGCGATTTGAGGGCAGTAATGACAATACAAGTTGGGACGTATTAATACCTGCGGATAGTTCTGTAGAAATAAATAACTCAACTCGAACAATTAATGTAACACAAAATTTTGATAAAACGTATTCATATTTCAGATTGTTCTGTCTTACATCAACCTCGGGTTCAACCAACCCAGGTCTGTCAACCTTCCAGATTTATAGACAGACGTTTACAATTCTTGATTTAAATTTAGGAGTAGTTAATCAATCAATTGATATGGGTAATAATACAATTACTAATATCTCTACTATAAACGATAACACTTCTGTTGTTACTAAAGGTTATGTTGATACGCGAGTAACCCAAACGGCGGATGGGCGAATGTCTTTTAACGATAAAATAAAATTGGATGGAATACCAGCAATTGATGCCGCTTTGTACGAACCCGTAATTTGCAATTGGACTGGATATCAAAATCCAACCACAGCTGGCGATATTTTTCCAACAGGAAGTTTTGTTGGTGATGCTACTTATATTGATTATCAAAATGGAGCTAGAATTACTGATGAAGCATCGGGTCGCTCTGGGGCGTTACAATTTAATTTCACCCATTTTCGTAATATATCCGTCTCCTTCTATTTCCGAGTTGCTAATTCTACAGGAGATGGTGCAGATGCGGTTTGGTTTTATGCATACTGTCATGAACGGCCAACAACCGAATTTGGATCCGGGTTAACAACCAACGCCGGCTTGATTGTGTTTGCTAGTGAATGGACTGATAGAGTTGGAGTTGTTTGGAGTAATATAAAATCAGACGGTGCAACAGTTCGTAATGATGTTCTTAATGATGCTGATCAAACTATAACCTATGCTAATATTGATAATGGTGATTGGCATCTTTTTGAAATTAATATTTTAAATCAAAGAATTTGGTATCAAATAAGCACATACAATGTATCAACCAAAGTTTATACGCTAATTGGACAAAACTTTTTTACATATGATAGTGGCACTTGGGGAGAGCTAGATAAAACGGGAACTCTTATGGGTTTTGGTGCTCGAACTGGAGGAGCAGATGCTGCACATTTTATTCGTGGCGCGGCCGTTTGTGGTAGCACATCAGCTGGCTATGATTTTATCAATACATAAAAATTCCAATGACTTTTTCAGTAACATTTCGTTAGGTATGTTACCTATCCTGATAAACTTTGTATTCTCTCGAATAAGAAAGTTAAAATAATATCCAACTAAAATTAAAATCCTTTCGGAGTCTTTCGAACTTAATCCCTTTCCTTTATTTAAACTGAAAAAGTTGTTATATAAATAAACATTATTTCCGGGAATTAAAATTGGATGAGAAATGTCCCTTGTAAGATTTCTTAAAATTGTGTTTTTAAAATAGTAATATGAGTTTTCAATCTTTTTTGTTTTTTCAAATTGATATATTTTAGAACATGAATAGCACATATGATATATATCTCCGTTTGCTGTTTGAGCTCTATGCATAGTCACGTTACACTTTTTACATTCATAAATGTCTTTCATTTTTTTGTTATTTTTTTAGATTAAAAATGGAAAGTTGGTTCAAAACTGATTCTAATGTGATTAATTATGTCACCCCCAATATGTTGGAGAATAAAGAATATAATATTATATGTTTGAGACAGGTTAAATTTATTGGACTTCAATCGATATTTTTACAATTGGATGGGCATACAGTCCTATGTCTAAGTGGTAATGATGTTAAAAATTTTCCAGTTTTAGTTATTAATAAACCGAAAGCGTTCATTATGAAATATAATCCGGCTAATGGATTGCAATTTAAACTAAAACAAACAAAAAATAAAAAGAGTGACAGGACTGTAAAATTGGCTTCCGTTTGGGAGGAAGATAAAGACGAAGACTAAATTTTTTTATAAGAAAATGGAGATACAGATGATCCTTATCACTAAAGAGCGTGAACTTAATGATATTAATAAAAAAATAAATACTATGTTTTATAGTGACTATGGGGATGATATGTTTCCTATCCGATATGAGATGGATAAAAGAAAGCGTTTTATCAAAAGCGCAATTGCTTATGCTGAAACAGTAATTGAAATTGAAATCGATCGACTTGTTAGGAAAATAAAAATACTTAGGAAAAAAATAAAAGAATGTTTAAGTTACCCTGCCGACTGCGAGGATAATTGGTGTTCTATAAAATACGAAATCGAAATGGATATTATGCTTAAACAATTACATGCTTTAGTTTTTTTCAAGTAATTTTTCTGTTAATCTCTTCCAGTTATCCAAGACTTTTCCTTATTTAATTTTTTAAGTTCTTTTGGAAATGTTGCATAATAATTTTCTATGTCGTTTTTATATTCTAGAAATGTATTATATTCACATTCACATTCGGATTCGCAATCACAATCGTAATAATAATTATTTATTGCTTCTTTGTATTCTTTATAATTGATTATAATATCTTCTTTTTGTTTTTTTATCTTTTATCATATTTTTTATCTCTTCTTTTAAACCAAATGGAAATGTTTTAATTTTATCATCTAAATACCTTTTATCATCAAATGGACTTAATGTTTTTTTATCTGTCTCGATGACAAACATCTTATGCTTATCTGAATTTAATCGATATTGTGGAGCATGATAATTTTCGATTGTATTAAGATAATCTAAAAGTACGTTTTTATAATCATCAAATGTTATCTTTTTAACTGCTGCCCTTGATACCCCTTTTATTTTTTTTACCTCTCCCTCCTGTCCTAAAACTTTAAATGCATAGCATTTTGATCTTATTGCTATAAACTCGGTTATGATTTTGCTATTTAATTCATCTTTCATTTTAAGTACAACTTTTTTATTTTGATTCGATTTTAAGGGATGGTTATCCGGATAGTCGGAGGTATCCAATGTATCCTTAATTTTTTCCATATCTTTATAGACGTCTGGTGTTTCAACCTTAAATACCAAACTGTCAGTGTCTGCATATATTGGATAGTTATCTGGCCATGTTTTATTTATAACATCATAATAATATTCATACATTACTAGCTTTGCAAAATCCAAAACTACCATTCCAATAAATATTGGTTTAAGAAATTTTGTTGTTTTATTTCTCATATAAATACCCATAAAGTTATCATCAAATTTTATAAAATCTTTAAAGTTAGGTTTTGAGAAATATTTCTTTGATTTATCAATATCCTTTTCTAAATGGAATTGGGTTCTATCTCTAATATTTTCAACCGTTTTTCCATAAAAAGCATTATTCATTAATTTCCAATAATCTTTCTCAAAATTTGTTTTTGACGTCTGTCTCTGATTTGAATTAAAATCAATATATTTAGCTAACCAATCTTCCTCAATAAACGATATTGTTCGATGTACTTTAGACACTTTTAATCCCTGCTTTTCATAAAATTGTAGAAGCTTATAATGCACTACATAGTTTTTCTTATCATGTAAATTTAGTATTAACTTTTTTGTTGCTAGATGTTTTGCATTATCTGCTTTAAGATAATCTTTTTGTGTTTGTGATAAATCATCTTCATTAACTGAACAATGCTCTGGAGCTAAAGGATATTTATATGTTTTTGCTTTTGCTTCTCGAGTATATTGCAAATCCACTTCTACAATACAGCCCCTTCCTTCGGGAATGTTTTTGTAATAATCGGGATCGTCTTCCCATTGAAAATCAGCTATTGGTAATTTTTGTTTCATACAACCGCCATATAAATTGTTTGCATCTAGATATAATACATATGATGATTTTTCTTTTTTATTATAATTTGGTAGATATTTATTATTTACTTTAGTATATCTATCTCCTAGTACCCCCGAGAATCCGCCGCGAATTCCTCTCTCAATCATTAACAACATATCATGATCAGTTAGTAAATCAATCTCAACATCTGTATGTTTCAAACCGCATGCCCATGTTAAACCTGGTGCACTAAAACAATATGCGGGATCAATTTTGAAGTTCTCATATGTATGATTCCTAAAGTTTTCAAATGCATCAGCTAATAGGAGAACATCTGCTTCAAGATATAGATTATGATAATCTTTAAATGTTTTACAATTAAAGTATTTCCATACTTTTTGAGCGTGTTCATAATCCGATTCACTTATGTTTGTTTGTGATAATGTTGAATAAAACTTATCAATTGAGGGTAGTTGAGTATCACTAAATACGTTTTCAGATGTTACATATTCATATGGATAGATGCCCTTACGAGTTGATAGCATTAGTTCTTCCTCGGATAGTTTTTCTTTTTTGAAACGATTCAATAGTATTGGAAAGTTTTTCTTTACTATTTCTAAATCCCATGGTTTTGGAACTAATGATGAAACAACATTCGCTAGGGAGGTTGATAAGAATCTCAAGGAGTCTAGAAAAACTAGATGGGAGTATTTCTTACCATATGTTATTGATATGTAATTTTCTGATGTTTTAGGTAATATATTTACTTCATATTCATCCTTTCCTAAATGTAGCAATTCTCGAACTAAGAAATGAAAATCATATCCGGAACCATTATGAAAAAATACTGGTATTTCCTTACAGCCTTTTCCTTCTTTTGCGTTACATGATCTACATGCTGCCCCACGATATTTTCCCGTTAGATGACAATGTTCTCGTATTTTATTATTCTTACTTAAATACCTTTTGCACATAAAACAATTTGTTGCATTTTTATAATTGTCTCTATCCTTATCTGTCATAATAATATTTTTTGATAATTTATCATATTGATTTTGTATAACTTCAAATGCATTTAGTAATGATTCTGCCATGCGTTTTGCTGCGTCTTTACCGTGGTAAGTAATCATCCTTGATTTAAATATATGATCTGCTACAGAATGAACATATATACAATAACTATTCGGAAACTGTTGTGCTAATTTTTTGTGCATTCGCCATCAGATACTGTCTGTGATTCTTTTAAGGGAACATTTGTTGCTTCAAAATCAGCATATATTACTATTGGTTTTTTAATTGCCATATAATGTTGTTGGAACTTTAGGGTTGCATCTTCATAATCTGGCATTACAACATTAGTAAATTTATGATCTAAGCAAAATCGTTGATGATTTTTAAGAGCTGTTTCATTCTTTTTAAATGTGAAACAGTTTCTACATAATAGCATTCTATTTTTATTTACTTCTAAAAATGAACTAATGTCCTTTATGTAGATATAATGTGTTTCATTTTCATTCTGTATGTACAAAAGATCGATTTGATCGGGTGCTGTTATATCAGTTGCTGGCTTTACTAAATAACAGTTTTTCTTATACCAATCTTTATCGACCTGATGGGTCGCGGACGGAGTCCGATCGGTTGGATTTTCTTCTTCTGGCTGTTCAATTGTAAACACATTAATATTTAACCCATTCATTTTTTCAATCTTATATATATCATCTATGGCTACTGGGTATGATATGTTTTCCATTATTATTTCATTTTCATATTGTCTATAATTATATATTTTATTAGTGTGTGATTCTACTTGATTGTGATATTTATGAATTAATAAACACCATAATAAACATTTATTATCACTATTGTCTGGATTTATGATCATGTGTGATTTAAATCCTGGATTCATATGTGATCGCCCTTTAAGAATTTCAATAGGAACAATCTTTACTGTTGCTGAATTACAAGATACAAATATAAACCCAGATCCGTTTTCTGTCATCTTATCTATCCATTCATCAAACTCAGCTTCTATTTGATTAAATTGATTGTCGTAATTTCTCATTGATAGTAATGTTTTATATGATTCTTGTGAAAAGTTATTTATTACTTCAATTTCTGAATTTGCATTAAGTATATTTGGTTTTTTAAATTCCGTTTCAACTTCTATTTTATACTTAATTGGCTGTCGTTTGTTATTTGGCCTTATAGTATAATTGTTTAATATGGTCTTTAATTTATCTTTCATTTGTTTAAAATATTCTTTATAATTTGTATTTATATCTATATCTATATCTATTACTTCAGCTCCATTTTGTCTTTGTGGTTGGGGGTTGTCAATATCATTTAATTGTCTTTCTAAACGTTTTTCATATTTTGCTCTAATTTCTGCTTCTATTTCTGCTCTAATTTGTGCTTCTATTTCTGCTCTAATTTGTGCTTCCATTTCGGCTCTTATATTAGGTTTGTCGATTTGAGCTAAATTAGATTCCATTTTATAAAATAAAATTTATATAATGTTTGAATTATTGATTTTTTAATTTTGCGTTTTTGGCGTCCAGACCCTCCCCCCAGGAGCCTATTCGAGATCTGCTTTTGGTAACAGTAGTCCATTGCCCATAACGTTTGAATTTAAGAAAATTCCTGAACCTGCTTTTGGTCTCATTTCGAGATATAATCCGCTTCCGTCGTGTTTTTCAATTATGTTAAAATCTTTTCCTAACTTAGTAAAAATCTTCTGAACTGCCGGCCTAAAATTAGCTCCAATATTATCAAAAAATCCTTTAGCTTTCTCACCCGTTTTTTCTAAAGTTTGACCAAATTCCTGTAGTTTATCTGCGACAACTCCACTTCCTTGGGTTGTTCCTTTTAGTACCAAACCATCGCCGTGATTTGTGCCTTGTAAAATTAAACCTTTTCCGGCTACTAACCTAGCTTCTGAATTTCTTTTTTGCTCTGCTGTTGCTGAACTACTATTAATGGTGTCAATGAGTTTCTGTTTGAATTGAGCATCCTGTGTTATTTGCTGTCTTTGAAATTCGGCCTCTCTTTTGGCTTTTTCATCCGCAGCTTTTTTGTCATTTACTGCTTTTGCAATTCCAGCTGCTCCACCAGCAACTCCTCCAGCTGCTCCTATTCCTGCAAAAATTATTGGTAACAAAGTTGCAAGTGGAAGTATGCCCCCCTGTTTTGCTTTTAATTCTGCTAACTGTTTTCGGTTATCATGAATTCTTTTGCCTGCTAAACCGGCTGCTCCGGCTGCTCCGAGGCCTAAAAGAATTGGTAAAATGGGTAACAACCCGCCGTCCTTTTTAGTGTGAGTCTCCAATAAAAATTTTACATCTGAGTCTGTCAGCCTATAATTTCTACCATGATTCTTAAAGGATATTGGCCTTCCTTCTTGTGCATATTTTGCAGCAAGTTTAAATGTATCGATGTCGTAGTCAAGTTTTTTACCTAACCGATCCAATCTTTTTAACATTGCGTGGCTATGTTTATTATCATCTAGATTTAAAGTATCTACAATTTCTCCTATAAAATGTAGCCGTTCATTATCCGTGTCCATTTTTATATTGTTAAATTTTTTTAATCCTTTTCCGCCTTTAATTGTGGTTAACATTTTATTAAAATCCTGAATATCTTTATTACTTATTGGCGTGCTTTTCGTGGGGGTTTCTGTTGGTTGTGCGGCTTGAATTGCTTCCTGCGCTAGTTTCAAATCTTTTATTGCTTTTATTTGCGAGAGGGTGTCGTTAAATTCTCTCAATTTCTTTAGTTCTTCTACTGCCCTCGCTGCTTCAATTCCACCCTTTACAGCGTTTGTTATAGAACCTGCTGCAGAGCCTGCTTGGCCTATAAGACCCATATTATCTTTAACGAAGTTTGCTGCTGTTCCAACCACATCAAAAAGACCCTCACCTCGGTATTCAACTGGGTCTCCTACCTGCAATTCATTCATATTTTGCATATGTGTAACGTGTGTCATTTTTGTCTATTTTTAGTAACAGAAAAATTAAGTTGCAGACACTAAAGAATGGGTAGTGTGCAAGCATCTCGAGCGGTTTTATTTTGTAGCTCTTTTTTACTCTTTTTTTGTATAGAAAATATAGATGGCGCAAACACAAAAGATTCTCTATCCAAAAATGGCCTGCCCCGCTGTAGCACAATAGACGCTTTTATTCTCTGTCCTCGGTGCATTTTGTGTAAAACAGCACATGATTTTTTATATTCGTTAGCATGTATCATGTGAAATTCATGTAAACTCGGCTCATTTTTAGTAACAGAAAAAGACCCTTCGCGCCTGCGGCGCGTGCGACGGGTTCTAGAGAGTTTGTGTGTGTAGTAGTATGTAAAAAGACGAGCACAGATCAGACATTATTTAAATATGCGTTTTAAGGTCTAGAGAGGGGGGACACGGGGGACTTGATTCGAAGTGTTAATAGTGTTAGATGTGTTTTTATGTGTTAGATGTGTTTTTATGTGTTGGAGGGTGTTGGAGGGTGTTTAGATGTGTTCTTTAAATTTCCCCCCGTGTCCCCCCTCTAGACCTTAAAAACGCATATTTTAAAAAGGGGGTTCTGGGTCTGTACTCGTCTTTTTACATACTACTCACCCCGGCATTGCTGCAATTGGAAGTGGTTGCTATACTAGAATCAATGGGTTTTTTCCTAAAA
Organism: Macrostomum lignano; assembly: GCA_002269645.1. Lineage (NCBI taxonomy): Eukaryota > Metazoa > Platyhelminthes > Macrostomidae > Macrostomum > Macrostomum lignano. Next base: position 437,399 of record NIVC01000151.1, on the reverse strand, counting down.
TCATTGGTTGCTATGCTGGAATCAGTGGTTGCTATGTTGTATCCGTGGGATTTTATGCTGAAGTTAAAAATTGCTGTACTGTGATGGTGGTTGCTATGCTAATATGGATAGTTTGATGTTGGAACCCTGTGTCGCTACATGTATGCTGGCGCTCGAACAGAGGGTTGCTATGTAAATTACTTCCAGGACGCCGGCAGCGACTCCGACTCCCTGGACGACTGCCCGATAGTCTATGGGCCGACTACTGACTGGAGCCGGTTTGCCCGACCCGCTGTCAGCTGCCAGTGCCGCCCGTTGCCTAGCAACGATCCGTCCTCGTCCTGCTGCTCCAGCGCCGACTGCGCCTGCCTGAGCGCTTGTGGCTCGGCCCCGGCCTGGTACTGCGGCAGCTCGGGACGCCTTCGGCAGGCCTACCTGGGCGGCGGGGACAGGTGCGGACTTTTACATTTGAAATTGGAAATTGGAAAATAAAGTAGAAGGCGTTGCATACATTTGGGCCGGCCGGCTTTGACTGAAAAAACACTGGCGATATGGGATAGAAATTTTCACTTCTGCACTAAACTGACAGGGGCTTTGAATTGTGCATTTATTCGTAGGTTGAGTCACAAGTTTCTCGGGCTAAAAGCTTTAGTAAACTCTATTGGAGACCGAGAATCCGTTGAGGGAGCACGCATAGACGCATTGTGCGCGTTACCGCTCAATATTAGTTTGATCCCAGATTAGACCTGTGATTCGGACCACAGTAGAGCGACTGTTACCCCATTCGCCATTCAGACTGTGTATTGTGATTTTGTATTGAACATGGCCTCGTTCACACAGACCAATCAGCAGACATGACATAAACAGCAGCCAGTCAGCGAGCGAGTGAAAATAGTTTGTACATGTACATGTAGTTCAGGATTTGCTGAAACCCGCAGCCGGCTGCCGCTGCCCCGAGTGCGCGAGTGCGGCGCCAGCTGCGCCTGCATGGACGCGGCGCACGCCTGTTGCAACCGCACGGTCGGTCGGCAGCTGCGCCGTCGGCCCGATGACCTGCTGGAAGTGTTCAACACTGGCACTCCAGCCGGACGGGGAGTGCGATCTCGTGTTGTTCTGGAGCTCGGTGACTGCGTCGGCGTTTACCCCGGTGAGGTCATCAGCTCGGCCGAGATGCTGCGCAGGGAGGCCGCCCGGGGCCCCGACAGCGGCAACTTCATTTTTGTGCTGCGAGAGCAGGAATCTGCGGACAAGCTAACTCAAGGTCATCAGCTGACTCAAGGCCATCAGTCGGATCAGCTGACTCAAGGCCATCAGTCGGATCAGCTGACTCAAGGCCATCAGTCGGATCAGCTGACTCAAGGCCATCAGTCGGATCAGCTGACTCAAGGCCATCAGTCGGATCAGCTAACTCAAGGCCATCAGTCGGATCAGCTGACTCAAGACCATCAGTCGGATCAGCTGACTCAAGGCCATCAGTCGGATCAGCTAACTCAAGGCCATCAGTCGGATCAGCTGACTCAAGGCCATCAGTCGGATCAGCTGACTCAAGGCCATCAGTCGGATCAGCTGACTCAAGGCCATCAGTCGGATCAGCTGACTCAAGGCCATCAGTCGGATCAGCTGACTCAAGACCATCAGTCGGATCAGCTGACTCAAGGCCATCAGTCGGATCAGCTAACTCAAGGCCATCAGTCGGATCAGCTGACTCAAGGCCATCAGTCGGATCAGCTAACTCAAGGCCATCAGTCGGATCAGCTAACTCAAGACCATCAGTCGGATCAGCTGACTCAAGGCCATCAGTCGGATCAGCTGACTCAAGACCATCAGTCGGATCAGCTGACTCAAGGCCATCAGTCGGATCAGCTGACTCAAGACCATCAGTCGGATCAGCTGACTCAAGGCCATCAGTCGGATCAGCTGACTCAAGGCCATCAGTCGGATCAGCTGACTCAAGACCATCAGTCGGATCAGCTGACTCAAGGCCATCAGTCGGATCAGCTGACTCAAGGCCATCAGTCGGATCAGCTGACTCAAGGCCATCAGTCGGATCAGCTGACTTAAAGGGCCCGAACAGTCAAGAAGCAGGTGACCATCGTGGACGCCAGCGAGTCCGGCCATCCGGCCAGGCTGCTGAACCACAGCTGCTCGCCCAACCTGTCGGTGGTGCCGGTTCGCATCGACTCGGACATCCCCTACCTGGCTCTGTTCGCCAGCAAGCGCATCAGGCCCGGGGAGGAGCTGACCATCTCCTACGGGGAGGCATCGGCACCAGCGGCTGGCGAGAGCCGCCTGCCATGCTTGTGCGATGCCGCCAACTGCTGTGGCTTTCTGCCCTACTGTCCCGATGCCGTGTGACTCAGTTTGGCCCGATTTCTACGCTCGTACTGCATTTCATGCGTCAATTCCCTATGATATTTACATGTAATCAGCAAGTTGTCAATTTTCGGAAATTTCAGGGAAACGCTAACTAGAGTCAATTTCTACAGGCGATCTCACCAGTTTACATGTACGAGATCGGTTCTGAAGATTTAAAAGCATAAGCCAGTATGCTGTATCTTCTAATTATGTAGTAACAATAAGTACAATAAGCTGGAAATCTCTGGCCCATCTCGGTGCTGCACGGGAGACAACAGTCAGTCTATGGCCCAAGCCTCAGGGTCTATTTGCTTTCATCGAATTGTCCCTGCTGAGCAGAAGCTTATCAGCGCGCCCTCCATTTTGCTCAGAGAAGCAGCAATCTTCGCTCTTTCCTTCGCTTTGCACCCACCGAGCGAGCGAATTGGCCACCATGGACTCTGAAGAAAGTCAGAAGCTGAAGCGGGAGCGGCTGCGGTTCTTCGTACAGCTCACGGAGCGTTGCACGGACGTGATGATGGAGATGAATAGCCGGGAGCTGTGCACCCGGTACGCCGGAACCGCCTCGGGCGGCCTTGACAGCTACGTATTCACCTACCTGAGCGACAGGACGCTCTTTCTCGAGGTCACCGCCAGGTTCGACCCCAAGCAACAGGATTTCATCGATTCGCATCGCTTTGCGTCCCATCCGACCTTTGAGACGGTGCTCTCAAAGTATACTCGAGTCGTGAAGAAACCGAATCCCGTGCACGAGAAGGCGCGGCCTTGGGATGTGGCCACTACTATGGTGATGAAGGTCGAGGCGCTGCTGCCCAAGTTTTGCAGTTACTCCCGCAGGCTGCTGAGACGCGAGCACGCCATCTTGCAGCACATTTGGCAGTCGTACTTGAACGAGAAGATGGAGTTTGATGACATGATCGGGATCCCCATGGTGTTTGACTACCAGGAGATACCCAATCAGAAGTTCTTCATGCCGCCGGGTGAGGTGGTGGAAGAGATTAGTCTGCAGGGCAAACTCATTCAGAGGAAGATCGGCTTGCCAGAGACCACCCTGTCCTACATGACCGTGGAGAAGCTCGGGCCCAGTCTCAGCTATCTGCTCGACCTCACCTGTGTGGCCAAGCGGCTCCCAGTTGGGCTGAGCGTCCGCACTGCATTCAAAGTGTTCGACCAGCTGATTTGCCGCCTACTGCAGATTCACCGATTCGGAGTGCTGCACAACGGTGTCTGTCCACAGAACATCTACTTCGGCCGCGGAATGTGCTACAATGTTGTTTACCTCAACAACTTCCGCGCGGCCAGCCTGGCCGGCAGCTCATCTGGAGCTGCGGCTGGGGGCGGCAAGCCCTGCCTCAACATGCGAGTCGCCAAGGACCCTCGATTCGCCTCACTTAATATGATGCGGTCCTCGGAAATGCACCCAGTGGACGATTTCGAGTCGGCTTTCTACACTCTGCTGGCCTGCATCGGGCCGGGCCTGCCATGGGACGCGCTGCTTAACTCCCGCCCCATCGACGCGTCCGGTGCGTCAGACAGTGACAGCGCCACCACAGTCACGACTGCGCCATCCACCAAGGCCAGCAAAAAGGCCGCTCACGAGAACTCCCGCCATCTGTACGCGGCGGTCCGCGACGCCAAGAGCGCCTTCTGGGAGTCCAACATCCACATGGAGCGCTTCATTGCCAATATGATGCACCGCCTCACAGACCGCGAATCGGACCTGTTTCCCATAATTGCGGACATCCTGCTGGATCTGTATACCAAGGTGAAACGGCTGCTGAACTGCTTCGCCAACAGCAAAAACGTTGCCGAGTTTTGTGCGCAGCTATGCAGAGGCGGCAGTCAGCTGCAGATTTACAACGACCTGCGCAAGCCAGCGCTCATGTACTTCAGATTTGAAGAGGTGCCGCCCTTGCTGAATAACCCAACTGACCTGCAGAGACAGCAAAGCCTTACAAAGGGCCTACCGAGCACCTTTGCATGGAACCTGTCAGAGTGGTGCTTCAACTACGTCGAGGTTCGGCCACTGTCAGCGCGGTCGTAAAATTATCCGCGCCTTGATTTAATTCTGTCTTCTACAAAGCATTAACGCATCAATTATTGCTGTGGGTGTGCTATTTTTCCTAATATCATTATCATATATCATTAGACATTTATTATTGTTTAGTACTCGTTACATTCGCTGTCAATTACCTGGTTATTTTTATTATTTGCCGGTAAGTTCTATTATTGCATTGTGACATTTATGGCAGGAGCTCTCCGGTATGCAGGAGGCGCTGCGCCATGCACTTATCTACAAAATATAATGCTTCCGCATCTCGAGTTCTGTCACGGAGCACAAGAGCTGCAATATTATTTGCGAATTAAAACCCTTTCGATTGTTCGTTTGTTTGTTACTACACCTTTTCACGTTCAATTTTGAACAAAGTCCAGTTCTAAAAAAACTAGCGGAAATTCAATTCAGACAATTCCGACTGAGGCAACAAACCCCAGTTCAAAACATTATGCAACCGAAGCAAATTTTAGCCATAGACAAAATTGTCCCCAGTCTGAATTGTCTGAATTGAATTTCTGCTAGTTTTTTTAGAACTGGAATTTGTTCAAAATTGAACGTGAAAAGGTGTAATATTGGTTTTGACAATCAATATGAGAAAATGGACAATCAAAATGAAAACAGCCGTAGATCTGCATGCAGCAGCTCAGCTCAGCTTCGCAGCAGCTGCGGCTTAGGCCATAGACTTTTTGACGATCGAAATGAGAATTGGACAATCAAAATGGCAACGCGCAGTTAGTTTAGCGAGGCAGCACATTAAAGCATTAGCCAGCCATCTTTCTCAGCCATCTCTCCAGTTTGCTGGTGATGGCACCACCTGTGAGTCCAGATGACAGACGTCGGCTCATCGAGGCAATAGATCGAGGCACACCGGTCAAGGACGCAGCAATAATCCTTCAGCTGTCAAGTTCAACTGCTCATCGCATCGTGAGGCTGTACAGGAATGAGGGAAGGATGAACGGTATGCCTCGTGGAGGCCGAAAAGAAGCAAGGTGCAAGGTGGATGAGGAGATTCGTAAATTTCTGGAAGCAGAGGTGAACCGCAACCCGTTCCTCACCCTGAGCGAGATGGCACAGCGGGTCAACAACAATTTCCCGGACAAACTGGGCAGGAGTTCTGAACCTATGCTGCTGGACTGCTGTGTTTCCATCATTTTTCTGACTGTGTTGCCATTTCTGCTGTCAATTTCTCGTTTCTATTGTTAAAATTTCATTCAAATAAACGCGCACACTGCTCCCGTTGCCATTTTGATTGTCCAATTCTCATTTCGATCGTCAAAAAGTCTATGGCCTAAGCCGCAGCTGCTGCGAAGCTGAGCTGAGCTGCTGCATGCAGATCTACGGCTGTTTTCATTGTCGGCTGATTTTCCATGCAAGAATGGCATTCTTGCACTCTTTTGCGTGCAGGAATGGATGTCTATGGTAAAATCTCACTGAAAAAGCATTAGGCGCAGAAATGTATTCCTGCACGGTTTTGTGCATTCCTGCACGATGAATCATCCGACAATGGAATTCCTTCACGTTCACTCGTGCGTGAAGGACATCGTGCACTCGTGACCGTGCAGGAATATATCATTCTTATTTGATCCAGCGTGCAAGAATGCTTTGGAAGTCGCCATATGCGTGCAGAAATGCAAGTGTCTATGGTAAAAGCACCTTGAATTTACATGTGCACTCCGTGCAGGAATGTCAATCGTGCAAGAATGTAATGCGCAATGTTTCTATATTTAGCATAACAGCCATAGACTATACAAGCATAATCTTCTTTCCATCGTGCAAGAATGTTCAGACTAGCTCGCGCATATTTTGTCTATGGTTCAAGTCTAACTCCACACCCCCCGCTCCACCCTTGTCTACTTTAGCCACACATGTTGGATCAAATAAGAATGGGAATCAAGCACTTTGACTTGTGCGTCTATGGCAAAACCCTCGTGCGCTACGCGCACTCGTGTTTCAGCCATTGACGCACTCGTCAGCGTGCTAGATTCCTCCATTTTGATTGTCCATTTTTCATATTGATTGTCAAAACCAATACTTAAAATGTAAACTACATGTACTATTCCAAGGACTACTTAAGTCGAAGGATGGGAAACTACGTTTCTTGGAAAAATTTTAGTAGGCGGGTTTTCCGAAAAAAATACTACGGAGATTCAAAGTTTTTTCAACACTAAACTTGTTATTGATTTCGATAGGAGCTAGGCCCAATGTTCATCTTTTGATTTGTCTTGCCAATTCCTATAGCTCTGATATTCATACATGTAAGAGCTTTTTGTTTGAAAATTAGTATTTTAAGCTTGATGAATATATCCCTCTGGTTTAGAAGACAAAAAGTTATGCTTCACAAATTGGATCTGGCTCTGGAACCAGAATAAGCAATATGAAAATGCCCATTCATGCTCGTACATGCACCAAGGACTACTAGACTTGATATAACGAAGTGTTCCTAGTGGTCCTTGACAGGCACTATTATTTAACGTGTTTCTTGGACGGTACGGGTAGAAGATTAAATGGGTTTACCGTAGATATCCTTAACAATTTTATATCAAACATCAACTTCACTTATGTACAATATAGTTTGTATTGTACATAGGTGCTGTAATTTCTTAGAACAAGTGCTACGTTTCTGCGAGTCCTGCATGAGGAGTTTTAACTCCAAGCACTCATTGCGAAATTTAAATGCAAAACTCTTTTACATTCTGGCAATTTACTCTTCTATAGCCTAAATAAAACACTCTAAGTAAAGTAAGGCATAAGAATTAACAGGTTAATTACTTTACATATGCACAAAAGTTTTGTTAAAATAATAAATATCGGACGAATTGTTTTAAGCGAGATACTGTGGTAGGGCGAGCTACCACCTGGTATTGGTGAAATTGCGACCCGTTGTGCAACTCTGATCATGACTTTTGCGTCACCCAGTGCGCCACCCTTTGCCCCATCCCTCGCCCCATCGTTTGCGGTAGTTCAATTTTTTTGTTATTTCCCGTTTGCGTTGTTAGTGTCGTCCGTTGCCCCATCCTTTGCCCCATCCCTTGCCTTTCTGCCCCCATCTGCTGGCCCATCCCTCGCCGGACGGCACATTTCCACTATTTATAAGGCCAATTCGGGCCGCCATTTTGTCATTCGTCTTCTTCTTCCTTCTTCCTTCCTTTCCGGCTTTAGTGTTTTAGTTGTTTAGTTTGTTTGTTAGTTTGTTTGTTTATCCTGCTTGTTTATCATCTTAGTGTGTTTAATAGTTCGCCTTTCATTAAATTAGTTTAGTGTCTTTGCCTTTTAGTTAATAGTTTGGCACCCGGCACCGGCCGCGATTATTCTCGTTAATAATGATAAAATATTCATTTAATGACGCCTGCTTATTTATTAATAATTAATAAGTCATTAATTGATCGAAGCCCTTAATAGGTTATCTTGAGTTATTTGCCCGTGGGGCGTTAAACAACCGAATTAATCTCAACTCCGGACGAGCTCTGAGATCCCAACCTTCCGTAATACGAAATTACGGTGGTGGAAGCGCTACTCTACTGAAAGTAATCAGTTCAGCAACTCAGAAAACAGATTTACAGTGTCTAGACCATTGAGTCTAAAGTCTGAACGACCGTCCCTGCATAAGACCGCTCGACTACGATTACGACTACCCTCCCCCCCGGACTTGAGAACCCGGCTGTCGGAGTAAAACAGGAGGAAATAATTTGTTGTGATTCGTCTGCGCGATTTCCGGCTTTATTCGTGCGAACTCAACGCCGTTCGGGTTCTAAGAAGACCCAGCTTCAAAAACCCCAATTTTCTAATTTTCTTCCTCCGCCCCGCCTCAATACTTTCCACGAAATCGTAAAACACGCTGGCAAAGCCTGAAGGAATACTCAAACTCAACTCGAGTAGATCTACTTGAGTCCTTGTATATACACCTTGGTAATGGATAGCATAATAACTACAGGACTTGAATTTTTTATAGACTAATTAAAGATTCAGTAGCCTAGTGCATCAAAAACAAAGTACGGATATATTGCATTAGCATATTATTCAATCTCAGATGACAGATACTGAGATACATACATCATACATGCAGCTTGCCGCTTGCAGTTCTTGCCTTTTATTTTTATTTTTGCTTGAATATTGTATTGTATAATATTCTTACTGTCACTGTCAGCTTCACTGACAGGGACGTGACATTATACACTGACTCTAACTTATCATTTTATCAAACAAAAATTACTAAAGTCTGCTTTTTTACTACATGTATTGATTTGTTTCCTTGCCTAAATAGACAAAATTAACTTAAATGCCAGTACAACCCAGGATGGAATTCTTGCACGAAAATTGCAACGCGTTTTTGCGTTCAGGAAAAAAATGCGAAAAATTGCGCAACGCAAAAAGAAATTGCGCACCTATACAGGCTGCAAAAAATGCGACAAAAATTGCGAATTATTTTGCGACTGTTTGCACAGTTTAAATTACCGACTTTACAGTAATAAATGTAGAATTACTACAAAAACGTAACATTTTATTGTTCGTTATTTACGAACTGTTCAAATTTAAAAATTTTAACTCAAAAAACAAAGATAATCAGTATTCTATTTATTGTAATGAGTCATATGAAAATGGGAGTATGAGACTATCGCAAAACGTTATTTTGACAATTAGTAATGCCAAAAATTGCGCCACTAAATTTTGTTTAAGATTGTAAAAATTGCATTTGGTTCAATATGGAATTGCGCGCCGAAAAAAGTCGCAATTTTCCGTTTTATATGCCAGATGCAAGAATTCCATGCTGGAGTACAACTTTAGAAAGTTATATATTATGATTTTTTATAATTGCTAGCATATTTGATAAAATAGACAAATACTATTATAAGATAAGATTCCTAATACTTTATTTGCTGATCAGCAAAATATTTATTAATATTAGCTACAATGTCCAATGATGCATTTCTCTAATCATTAATATGTTAAGATATTAGATGGCAGACGGGTTACATGCAGCCTATAAAGCCTTTTTATCTGACCTAGTTAATATTGGCATCTCTTTTTAGCTCTTTTCTTTTCTCTCATTTTCCCTTTTTCTCTCTCCCTCTTTTTGCTCCCCTCTTCTCATTTCTCTTTCCACTTTCCCCTCTCCTCCTCTCTGGCCTTTTCCTCTCTTCACTTTCCTTTTTTCTCTTTCCTTTTTTTCTCTAACTTGTCTCTCTTCTCTCTCTTTGCTACCCTATCATCTGCTCTCTCCTATCTTCCTTTTTTCTCTTCTATCTCTCTCTTTTCTCTCATCTCCCTCTTTTCACTCTCTACCTTCTAACCTCTCTTTTCTTTCTCCTTTTCTCTTTCCTCTTCTTTTCCTCTTATCTCATCTCTTGCCACTTTAATCTTTTCTCAGCTCTTGTACTTGTTTTCTATTCCCTTTTCTTTTTACTCTCATCTAGCATTCTAGCCCATAGCCAAGAGCCAGATTCTTTATCTTGCCTAGGAGGTAAAATTGTTTGTCAATTCCTTGATTAGAAATTATGAGACATGATCATTAGTATAAGTTTATTATTCTTAAGCTATTATATAAATTTTATTTGCATGCCATAATCTTGGAATAAAAAATTTATGGTTATCTTGCATTTATATTTTGTAAATCATTTTGACATAGCAAACAATTCTAAATCTGAAAATTCCCTAAGTGAAACAAACGTAAATGAGTGTACTATATATAATAGGCCTACACCAATGGTAAATCAAGTTCTAGTAGTATTTGAAGTAAATGGTTAGTCATAGACTATATTTAGATAGTGGTTTAGTTTACTAAATAGAAGTGTGAGTTTGCCAAATCTAAAACAATAATTTTATCTTACAAATGGAACAATTTAAATAATTAATTGTGGACTGAATGTTTATTAGGCTTATATTTAGACATTTTTAACTAATTTTGTTTCTTATTAAAAAATCATTCTTATCTTGCTATTCTATTATTTCTCTACTCTAACATAAATTTACTTGAATTTCAGCTTGATTTAAAATGGCTAGCTCAATATCTGAAGATGAGCTGTCTCATATTTTTACAGAGCTGTGGGATGTGGATGATAACCGCTGCCTCTCTGGGGAAGACTATAAGCTCAACTTGCAGTGTAAAGCCTAATCTTAGCTACATTTTAATCTATTTTCATACTAAGCATACATGCGCAACCTTGGGAATCACTCGGCCGTTTCTATTGGCAACACACGCATGTAAGTCGCTATTGGCTGAGAGGAGTCACGTGACTACTATTCTGTCCAATAGCGACTTACATGTGTGTGTTGCCAATAGAGATGGCCGGGTGAATCCCTAGGTTGCGTCCAAGCATGATACTAAGGTACTGTAGCATATCAAAGAAGGCATGACTGATATTGTCATAACCTTCAGCTCGCTTACATTGTACTTTTTTGCTCTGATTTATAATGTCTCTGAGATTCCACTGTACCTGCCCTGCACTCCATCCTACAGCCTCTTTGCGGCGCTCAGATGGAGATGCCAATCGCTCATCTGAGCCACTCTTCCTCTGGCTTGACGAGGACCGCGTGCTTGCACGGCCCACCTACCGGGGTGAGTCTGGGCCAGCTCTGTGCCTGCGCCGAGCTCGAACTCTTGCTGTCCTGTTAATCTTGTAACTGTGCGGATCTGTGCTTACTCAGTAGCTCAGTACTTACTTAGCCAGTGTCTCATATCGTCACCCAGTGTCTCATATCATCACCCAGTGTCTCATATCATCACCCAGTGTCTCATATCATCACCCAGTGTCTCATATCATCACCCAGTGTCTCATATCCCTAGCCAGTGTCTTTACATTAGCCAGTAATTAGAGTAATAACCGGTGTCTTACATTACCAACTGGTGTCCCAGGTTTCCTACCAAATAGGTGTCTTACATTACCAGCCGGTGTCTCTCAACCGGTGTGCCACCCCCATCCCGCCGCAGCATTCGCCGCCCTGCTGGACAACTACGAGCTGGCGGTGGGCGTCCCGGAGTCGGTGACAGCGGAGGAGCTGAGCGAGAACGCCGCCTTCATCCAGGCCTGTCTGGACACGCGGCCGATGCGGGCGGCTCACCGGTTCCTGGCCGGGCGTGGCCTCGCCAGCCAGAGCGTTCGAGGTTTCGCCGCGGAGCTGGACCAGATCTGGTTCCGCATGTACAAGCGGGTGCGCGGCGGCCCCAGGAACCTCCAGGTACGAGTAAGCGGCTGATGGCCCGGTAGGAGCAGGCTGGGTTCAGTTGGTGTTTAGTCCCACTCTGGATCTCAGACAAGTGCAGGTGATCTCAGGCTAGCGCAGGTGATCTCAGGCAAGTGAATATGATCTCAGACAAGTGAAGATGATCTCAGACAAGTGCAGGTGATCTCAGGCAAGTGAATATGATCTCAAGACAAGTGAAGATGATCTCAGACAAGTGCAGGTGATCTCAGGCTAGCGCAGGTGATCTCAGGCAAGTGAATATGATCTCAGACAAGTGAAGATGATCTCAGACAAGTGCAGGTGATCTCAGGCAAGCGCAGGTATCTCAGGCAAGTAAAGATGATCTCAGACAAGTGAAGATGATCTCAGACAAGTGAAGATGATCTCAGACAAGTAAAGATGATCTCAGACAAGTGAAGATGATCTCAGACAAGGGCAGGTGATCTCAGACAAGCGCAGGTGATCTCAGAGACTCAGACAAGCGCAGGTGATCTCAGACAAGTGAAAATGATCTCAGACGTAATAATGAAGCCTGAGAGCAAAGCAGCCAAGCAGTGACCAGCTGCAGGGCGACTTAATGAAGCCTGAGAGCAGAGCAGCCAATCAGTGACCAGCTGGGGCGACTGAATGAAGCCTGAGAGCAGAGCAGCCAATCAGTGACCAGCTGGGGCGACTGAATGAAGCCTGAGAGCAGAGCAGCCAATCAGTGACCAGCTGGGGCGACTGAATGAAGCCTGAGAGCAGAGCAGCCAATCAGTGACCAGCTGGGGCGACTGAATGAAGCCTGAGAGCAGAGCAGCCAATCAGTGACCAGCTGGGGCGACTGAATGAAGCCTGAGAGCAGAGCAGCCAATCAGTGACCAGCTGGGGCGACTGAATGAAGCCTGAGAGCAGAGCAGCCAATCAGTGACCAGCTTGGGGGACTGATCGAAGCCTGAGAGCAGAGCAGCCAATCAGTGACCAGCTTGGGGGACTGAATGAAGCCTGAGAGCAGAGCAGCCAATCAGTGACCAGCTTCGGGGACTTAATGAAGCCTGAGAGCAGAGCAGCCAATCAGAAGGCAGCATTGCATTATCTGTCGCCCCGCCGCCAGGACTCCAGCGCATTCGAGCACGTGTTTGTCGGCGAGACCCGCTCCGAGGACGGCTCGGACTCGGAGGCGGCCTCGGTGACGGGCGCGCACAACTGGCTGCAGCTGTACCTGCTGGAGCGGGCGGGCCGCCTCAACTACTTCGGCTACTACAGGCGAGGCACCGCCGCGCCGGGCGTGGACGGGCAGCCAGGCCTGGCCGCGCTGAAGTTCAGCCTGGATGACGGGCCCGTCAAACCGCGCGGCGGCGGCTTTGTCGGCGTCAGTCCGGAGTTCGAACTCGCCTTGTACACCGTTGCCTTTCTGTGTTGCGGGGGCCAACGGCCGCAGGCTCGGATCGGGCCGCACCGGGTGCGGGTCTTCTGCCACACCATCGGGCCCGGCTGCCTCGCCACCTGCTACCCGGAGCTCATCGATTGAGCGGCCTCGCTTTGGCGTGTGGGGACTCCTTTGAGTACTGAGCTTGGGTGAATCTGCAAGTGTGGGTGAATCTGCGTCTGTGAGATTCCGGGGTGAAATCGACTTTCTGTGAGTGAATCCGGGAGTTTCTGTGAGTGAATCCGGGAGTTTCTGTGAGTGAATCCGGGAGTTTCTGTGAGTGAATCCGGGAGTTTCTGTGAGTGAATCCGGGAGTTTCTGTGAGTGAAGTTTTCATAAAACAAATTTTGCCAATAAATTCTGTTCTATGGTGAACTTTTTCTTTCCATATTTTATTTTTAAATACAACCGCATGCCCCCGACGCCTCACCCTGCAATCTCGCACAGATGCCGCACCAATTTCCAGAGTTCATCAGCCCTGGCACTGGCCGATGAAGATTTTTTAAATCTAATTTGTGAGAAGTTTCAAGTAAACTTTTCTCCAAACATGACATGCACTGGTGGCTTTTTTCACTTTTGCAATATCAATCGGTGTCCAGTTTTTCTCAGAGTGCGGTCCCTTCGATTTTTTGTGTCGATCTTGCAATTTCCAATCATTTATTTTACTCAAAACTGCCTTTTCCTTAGCGCTTATTGTTTTGAGTAGCAATGTACCGTTGATTATATTTTTTGCTAGTTTTTCAATTGCAGCGCCTCTGTATCTTCAAAGTTCTAGATGATTTGCCTGCTGTGTTGGTTTGTTTTCCATTGACCAAAGTGCTTGTGCGCCAGTCAATTTGACTGCCGGTTTTGACTGCCCTAAAATCATTAATTTTCTTCTTTGATTAAAGGTGCTTTGATATATTAAGGTTTTGACCTTATAAAATAAATATTACGTTTCGAAGTTTTGTAAAACTATAATTACAAAAATAGTTTTTTAATCATGTAAGTTATGCAATCTACTGTCTTAAACAAAATTTTACATTTCCATCTGCAGAAGCCTTGATACTGCTTGTTGCTTTGCCATTATTTGCACATGTAGCTTAACAGCATTAGTACGACTACTTGTGTATGTATATGATGAACTAATAAACTGGGCGGTCCATAAATAACTCGTAAGCAGTACGGTACTCAAGTTGCAAATACTATACCTTTTTGCAATCAATTTCGTCGTTTTTGCGTTCGGTTTAGGCGCGAGCGCTAGTGTGCAGTCTAAACAACTGAGCCATAGACACTGGGCAACTTTTGCGTTCAAATTCGGCCTTTTTGCGTCCTATTTCGGCAGCTTACGGCATCAAACATACTTGCGGAGACGACTATAGGCCTGCTTTAGGAGACAAATTTTTCGTCCCACCCTCACTGAATGCGATCGAGTGAGAAAGTGTCTATGGCAAAAACATTCGAACTGTGCCCACAGTGCGGCCCATGTGATTGCGCTGCCGAAATAGGACGCAAAAAGGCCGAATTTGAACGCAAAAGTTGCCCAGTGTCTATGGCTCAGTTGTTTGGACTGCACACTAGCGCTCGCGCCGAAATTGAACGCAAAAACGACGAGATTGATTGCAGAAAGGTATAGTAAACTATGAGTCATAAAAGTACTTGCTATTTCTTTTGTAGAGGCAATAAACGACGTTTTGGCTTGATAAATATTGTATTTTACATCTAAATATTTACAGACCTAAAATACACTGGCGCAACAGGGGGCGGTCGCCACCCACGGAGCGGAGCACCAAAAAAACAAAGGGGATTAACCAAGCGCATTTTGACCTTACTGCCAACAGGGCCACCCCGCCAAAAAATTTCTGGTTGCGCCACTGCTAAAATAGGATTGGCACCCATTTAATGATCGGAACAATTTGAACTTTTAGTGTCCACTCCGAGTGCAACTTAGTTCTTTAAGTGGACTAGATTTTAACACTCAATTTTAAGTTGAAATGCTTTAGTAAATGCATTGTGCCTTTACATTGTAAATAAAATAAATATCGCTTTCTTATCTCCTACTAAAAGTGTTTAATATATTAATTCGACCACTTTGAATTGGTGTTTATCGTTCCGTTTGTTATAATATCATTTGCGCTATCTTAACAAGGGCTCGACTCGACTCGACCTACTTAATATGGTCATGCGGCCTTGTGTCATGTTATCAATAGGTATAGGTTATCAACAATACTTATGTTGCTCGGCTATGCTATGGCACACAAGATTTTAAAAGTTTTGGCATAGGACATGGAATAGGGTCAAAATAACGGCCAAATAAACCATTTGTTAAATTCAATGATCCGATCCGATGGTCTAGGCGCCTAGGCCTAAGCTTGTGACATAACATAAGATTGAATAACACATTTTTGTTGGTAGGGACTCAAGTGAGATTTCAAAAGTTAATTTAGTATTTTTTTATATTCCATTTGAAAACTCTCATTTGCCTAAGCCTAAAATAAAAGACACCTTGCTTTTGAAAATTGGTCAAGTAAAAAAGTTAGGCCTTGACTCAGCCTCCAAACTTTTTATATCTTAAATTTTCCATGTTTTTGTAATGTCTATTTGGCATTGTAATCCTTTCTAATTTTGCCCAAAAACTTAGTTTTAATAATAATTATTTCATTTGTAATATTTTAACATAACTTTTTAACATTTTAGGTATTCATTTGTCTACTTTATTGTTTATTTAGGCCTGGTTCAAAGTTTCTAGTTTGCCTTTTAATTAGGGTTAGATAGGTCCTATAAATAAAATATTTGTATATATGTATAAAAACAAAAGCAAATAAGACAATCTATATTTTAAGCTTATAATAACTATTCTAACTAGATACATATAGACTAGGCCTATTATTAAACTTAAACTGGGTCATTTTTTATATGCTAACTATATACATTGGTTGGGACTCATAACTTGGTCTTACCTGTTATACCAAGAAGGCCAATTTATATATCAATGCCAATGATATACTTTAGGTCTTTCTGTATATTAGAATTTTCTAATGACTAATGTATATATATATATAACATCTAGATTCTAGCTTAATGCTAGCACCAAAGTTGTTCCAAGGGTCACCTCTATATTTTTAATCTCTTAATATCTCACTATGAGGTTATAAAGTTGTTATAATGCTTACTGCTTTTTATTCTCCCTTTACAATCTTATTAATGTCACCAATGTTGTTGCTAGCTCTTTTAGCTTGCTTAAGATAATCTTACTAATATACTGGGGTTTTTTTCGTCCATAACTTGGGTGCGATTTTGTACCCTGTGCTAGATTTCAGGGTGCAATTTTTAAGACCAGGATGCTATTCGCACCCATTTGCACAAAAAAACCCCAGGTGCTTACCAATACCAAAATCTAATTGATAGTTGACAATTGCTTTACATTAATTAAACTTAAAGATTAAAAAATTACCGGCTAATTCTAAGAATATGAAGTTATGGACTTAAGATGCCCATAACAGTAAAACACTAAATTGTAAAACCCACATCACATCCTTGCAAAAATTTGGGTGCGCTTTTTGTACCCTGAGTCAAATTTCAGGGTGCAATTTTTAAGACCAGGATGCTATTCGCACCCATTCGCACAAAAAACCAGCTAATATATCTCAATATACTATACTATGTATTAGTAGCAAGTCATGCAAAATTAGTAGCATATTTTTGATTGAACAGTACAAGTTCAAAGAAAATCAGTTGAACCATATTTGCTAAAATTGATCATATACCTACCTACCTACCTAGATACCAACAGACCATTTATAGTATATTAGATTATATAGTCAATAGTGTATTATGTATTCTGGGCCTAAGTGGTCTTCTTGCACTATACTACTGTTTTTATATATTCTCTAATCCAATACTAAATTCAATCTATACATTTGCTCCTATTGAGGATTTTTTAGTCCTAGTAGATACTGGGATTAAAGGGTCATGACCATAATCTAGAGGGTGGCCTTTTTACTAGAAAATTCTGACATATTTTTGCCCTTGTTGAAAAAACTTGGCATATACTTAGCATATAGAATTTTCAAAGAAACAAAGGTAAAACAAAAAAAAATTCTATCAAAAAAGACACAAAAATTTTAGTAAAACTCTTATTTCTAAAAATATATATTCTCTAAAAAGTTTGAATATGCCATGTATTGTAAACAACTTTATGCTTGATTGCTTGATATAACAAAATTTAATTTATATCAATTTTATTAATGAATATAGACTTGAAAAAACTAGTATTTTCATTCCAGCATATGTCTACAATGTTAACTTTTAAAATCTCTCTAAATTCCCTACTTTATACATTTTTAGCCTAGGCTAACTCTCTAAAGATGTTGTTGCAAATGTTTAGGCCGCTATTTTGGTTATAAAATATTTATTCATTATGTATAGATAATATAGAATAAAGCATAAAATACATGTGCATAGAGATTTGTTAAGTACAAAAAGAACATATTTATAATGTAAAAGGAATTTCTAGCCAAAATGATCATCATACTTAATTAGGCAAAATGCATTATGAAAAATGTTACAGATTCCAAATACAAAAAAATTTAAACCTTTTTATTACTTGAAAAACTTTGAAAAGTAAGGGGTCTTTATACTTAAGCCATTAAGATTTATTAAATATTTTAAATTCAAAAAACATTTAATAAAATCTTACCCTAGACCTAGGCCCCAATATAAAATAAACACAAGTTTTATTTTTGCCTTGCTTTTTGCATTCATTTGTGTCTAAAATAGGCCTCATTGAAACTATTTCCTCAGCAGGATGTTGTCTCTCGGCTGTGTCCTGGTGCTGTGCCTGGCAGCCGCGGCTGCAGAGGACAAGGTGCGCTTTAACTTCTCCCAGACTGGCAAGATTCTCCTTTCTTGGGACGAAGTCTGGGAGGTCGGCAGCCCGAACATGATGGCCTTCCTAATGCCCGACAAGAGCCTGAAGATCAAGATCGCCCTGGAGGGCAGGGCGGACATCGGCCACTCGGCCGTTCTCAAGTACAAGTGCGCCAATAGCGCCACCTTCAACACCATCGACCTGTCATCGGTGACCCGCCACCAGGAGCGGTGCGAGAGCACGCAGATCCCGTTCTCGGTGCGCATCATCGATGCCAAGGAGGGCTCCTACGAGTTCAAGCTGCTGGATACGCCGCTGGGCTCCTACGACGTGTTCAACAGCAAGCTGGAGCTGTTGGTGGAAGTGCTTGTGGCCGGACAGCCGGAGGTGAAGCTGGTGTCCAACAGCCTGTTCGTGTGGAGTCTGGAACCCCTGGGCAAATACAGAAGCAAGACGTCCAGCGGCTCGTCCATCTCTACTCGCTTTCTGACGCCGGATGCCGTGTCGTTTCTCAAGAACCTGAAGATGGAGTCCAACTTCGGCTTTAAGGAATTTCTCGACCCCTCCGTGGTCAACGCGCTAAGAAATGCCCCGCCGTTTCTCAGGGCCAAGATCAACATGGGAGCCGTGCTCAACTTCGATGCCGGGTCCTGCGAGAACTACCAGGTGTCCCGGGCGGCCCTGTTCGTGAATTATCATTCAAAGCTTGACGACAAGGCGCAGAACCTGCTCAAGCACATCCACCTGAACCTGGCCACCGGCAGGCTGCACTACGCCGCCTACGGCCTCAGCGCCAGCATTTTCAATTCCTTCGAGGGGCGCTCGCCGACGCAGGTCGGCATCTGCGCCACGCTGTCTTTTTCCGGCCAGGGCCAACCATACGACCGGACCTTCTCCGTTGAGCAGAAGATCCCCAGAGACAAGGTGATGTACACCAAGCAGGGAGTCAACGCGCCTGACTGCTCTCTGCCCGACAACGTGAATGAGGAGCCGATCTCCATATTCTCCGGCATGGACCACACGCCGCTGGTGTGCCCCATCATCTGCTCGGACCCGCTCACTGTCTACAAGTTCACGCACACCAGCAAGGACCACAGGAGGAAGGCTCTGACCCCCATGAGCACCAAGGACTGGACCGAGGTTGACGGCATCCGGGTTTCCAAGACAGGCAACATCATCGAGTTCCCGCCGACGGCGCAGAACCGTCACGCCGGCCAGTACATGTGCGAGGCGGGCAACAAGAAGTTCACATTTAACGCGGACGTAGTCAGCATGCCGCAATTCAGCTACAAGCCGTCCGATGGCCCCAGCGAAGTGTCCGGCAGCCTGCCAGCCGTCATCTACGCCATGGAGGGCGAGTCCATGTCCTACAACTGCTCCACTTATTTCAACAACGTCGCTCAAGTGACCGCCGAGCCCGTGTTCTATTCGCCGGCCGTTCGCGAAAGCGCGGACTGGAAGGAGCTGCGGATGAGCGAGTTCAACTCGCTGTTTGGCTCGCGGACGGTGTCGGTGGACACGCTGACCTCCCTGACGGACAGGCGGACCATCAACATCACGGTGAGCAGGGTGCCGCCCGGTGACTCCTCGACCGGCAGGGACTTCACCCACCGCGTTATCTGCCGGGCCACCGTCGGCAAAGCGGACGCTGAGAAGATCGGCATGCCGAAATACGTCGTGGAGTCCGGCAGCAGCGTGTTCTTCCTACATCGGCCAACTCCTGCCAGCTTTGACCTGAGCAGGGCCAGGAACTGCTCGGAGCAGCGCTGCTCCACCGCGTCCGGGGCCGAGTTCTCCGTGGCTCTCAAGCCCGAGGTCACCGCTAAGCTCAAAGCCATCGGCGTGGAGGTGATGGCCATGTTTAAGATTGACGATGTCTATCTGAAGGACCTGAACATCATCAACCAGAAGGGCGTGTCCGAAATTACCTTCGAACGCGATACTAACAGGCTGACGTTCAAGGTGAGCTGCTGGTTCCAACTGGTCTTGTCAGGTTCAAGGTAGCCGGTTTCAACCAGCTAGACCGGTATCGCACCGTCCTCTTCTGGAGTGGGCCCTAGATCCCTGCTGTGGTGACTGGAGTGATCCCTGCTGTGGTGACTGGAGTGATCCCTGCTGTGGCCACTGGAGTGACCCTGTTTTGGCCACTGGAGCGACCCTTGTGGCCACTGGAGTAACCCTTGTTGTAACTACTGGAGTGACCCTGCTGTGCTGTGACCACGTACTGGAGTGACCCTTGTGGACACTGGAGTGACCCTTGTGGCCACTGGAGTAACCCTTGTTATGACTACTGGAGTGACCCTGTTGTGGTCACTAGAGTAGTTTCTACATGTATTGTGTTCCACGCAAAGACCCATGAAGTGATTCCTGGTGTGGGCCCTGGATTGGTTCCTGCAGTGGCTCCCCCAGTGCTGACACCCACCATGTTCGAGAGCCCAAAGAACGCTGGCTGCTGTGCACTCCGCCTGCTAGCCTCACCTCGGCCTGTAGGTTGATGTCGCCAAAACTCTGCCCTCAGTCGAGTTCGAACTCCCATCCCGCTGCCTGTAGGTGCACCCCATCACCGACGACAAGGTGCTGGTCGAGCTTCAGAAGCGCAAGACCCTCACGCCGGTGTTCAACTTCCGCTACCCCAGCCGGGTCAGCCTGGTTAACCTTCAGCTGCATAAAGACCGACACGGCTCGCGCGATGTGGCCGCCGGCGACAAAGACTGCCGCGCCGACCGCATGTGCTTCTACTCTACGGACTTTGATGTGGCTTCCAGCCTCCGGCCCATCGTAATGGGTATAGACTTTCAGGTGAGGCTTGTCTGTCTGTCCGTCTGTCTGTCTCTCTGTCTGTCTCCGTCTGTTTGGTTCTCTGTCTGTCTGTCTGTCTGTCTGTCTGTCTGTCTGTCTGTCTGTCTTTGTCTGTTTGGCTCTCTGTCTGTCTGTCTGTCTGTCTGTATCTTTGTCTGTCTGTCTGTCTGTTTGGCTCTCTGTCTGTCTGTGTCTGTCTGTCTGTATCTTTGTCTGTCTGTCTGTCTCTCTGTCTGTCTGTCTCTCTGTCTGTCTCTGTGTGTGTCTGAAACTGCCTCCCCAAGCCGACACCACCCGCTCGGTCCCGCAGGGCAAGCCGGTGCTGGAGGTGGCCTCGGCCGGGCCGGGCATCCTGGTGGCCATCCTGATCGCCTTCCTGCTGCTGCTGCTGATCGCCGCCCTTCTGGTCTTCCTGCTGCGCCGCGACTCCGGCCAGACGTACATGCTGGACGAGAAGGAGCGACAGCAAGGCAACCACCCGGACTTGGAGGCCAAGGAGGAGCAGTTCAAGGAGTACCAGCGGCCCGAGGAAGGCGGCCTGAAAGCCTCTCGGCTGTCCCTGAGCTCCAGCATCTCGGCTGCCAGCAAAGACGACCAGGAGCTGGACGAGTACGGCAACGATGACGACATTGATGTCGGTGAGTGATTGGGTTGCCGGCGCTGATGTCGGTGAGTGATTCGGTTGCCGGCGCTGATGTCGGTGAGTGATTGGGTTGCCGGCGCTGATGTCGGTGAGTGATTGGGTTGCCGGCGCTGATGTCGGTGAGTGATTGGGTTGCCGGCGCTGATGTCGGTAAGTGATTGGGTTGCCGGCGCTGATGTCGGTGAGTGATTGGGTTGCCGGCGCTGATGTCGGTGAGTGATTGGGTTGCCGGCGCTGATGTCGGTGAGTGATTGGGTTGCCGGCGCTGATGTCGGTAAGTGATTGGGTTGCCGGCGCTGATGTCGGTGAGTGATTGGGTTGCCGGCACTGATGTCGGTGAGTGATTGGGTTGCCGGCACTGATGTCGGTGAGTGATTGGGTTGCCGGCACTGATGTCGGTGAGTGATTGGGTTGTCGGCACTGATGTCGGTGAGTGATTGGGGGCCGGGCCTTGTCTATTGCTGAGCTATTGGCCTGTTGAATTGTTGCAGGAAATCAATAATTGTTTTGCACTGAAAGATATGAAATATGAAAGCCAGCTCCTATGGCTAGAGGTTCCCTTGCTAGTTCAACGGGCCAGTGAATACAATAGGGCCTCACTCATAGCGGCACCACTGCTCCAAGGTCAAACTGTTTTGTTAAGGTCGCCGTCTTTCAATGCGAAATTCAAAGAAAAGAATCTGCTGTATTGCATGCATATACGAGCTATAGTTGGGCCGCACCCAGTCATGGCGCTGCGCTCGCGAGTAGTAAATATGATTTATCCATCCGTCACGCCTGTCTGCGCTCGCCTGACTGATCCTGTTAGCGCTGGCTGCGGGCCGGGGGTGGCGGCCGCTCGGTGGTGACGCATGCGGCCGGCGGGCCTCGGCCTGCAAGAGGGAGTGAGTGGCTCGGGTGTCCCCGGGCTTCGCGGCTGCTAAACTGCAGTGGCTGCTTTTGTCCTTCATCCCGGTCAGTCAGCCGCTGCGCGTCTGTCGGTCATAAATTAAAAATATGTTCCCACTGGGGTGGCGGGCTCTGCGACTCTTCCAGGCTGACGTGTTTCGCTTGGCTCTGGGGGCGGAGATGGCAGCGCATTTTATTTGGCTGCGGGTGGAGCTGCAGATGCAGCATTGGAAGGAGAAACTGGCCCGCCGAAGTTCTTTATTGCCCACCCGGATGGGGCTGCAGTTTTAGATGTCCCGAGTCTCATCATATGCCTAAATTATTTCCGAATAGTGTGCTTCCAAATAAAGTTTTGTAGTTTCCCAAGTCTGATGATTGCACATTGCTTGAATCTTGTACAGTGTTGGAAAATATTCTTGTTCACAGATATGTAAAATTTCGGTCTGGTGAAAGAATCCTGCTCACAACTATGTGAAATCTCGGTCTTGCAAAAGAATCCTGCTCACAAGTATTTCGGTCTTGCGAAAGAATCCTGCTCCCAAGTATTTCGGTCTTGTGAAAGAATCCTGCTTACAAGTATTTCGGTCTTGCGAAAGAATCCTGCTCACAAGTATTTCGGTCTTGTGAAAGAATCCTGCTCACAAGTATTTCGGTCTTGTGAAAGAATCCTGCTCACAAGTATTTCGGTCTTGCGAAAGAATCCTGCTCACAAGTATTTCGGTCTTGCGAAAGAATCCTGCTCACAAGTATTTCGGTCTTGTGAAAGAATCCTGCTCACAAGTATTTCGGTCTTGCGAAAGAATCCTGCTCACAAGTATTTCGGTCTTGTGAAAGGTTCCTGCTCACAAGTATTTCGGTCTTGTGAAAGGTTCCTGCTCACAAGTATTTCGGTCTTGTGAAAGGTTCCTGCTCACAAGTATTTCGGTCTTGTGAAAGAATCCTGCTCACAAGTATTTCGGTCTTGCGAAAGAATCCTGCTCACAAGTATTTCGGTCTTGTGAAAGAATCCTGCTCACAAGTATTTCGGTCTTGTGAAAGAATCCTGCTCACAAGTATTTCGGTCTTGTGAAAGAATCCTGCTCACAAGTATTTCGGTCTTGTGAAAGAATCCTGCTCACAAATATGTGGAATTTCGGCCTTGTATTATATAAAGCGTTCGAAATGCAATGCGATATGCAGATACGGGCAAAGGTTTGATTTCTAAAAAAGGCTCAGCAACTTCGTCTGCCTAAAAATCATGCACCTGCATTAATTTCCCGCGACACATCTTGCGCTGCTGCAACATTGCAGAGGAAAACGGAAAGAATTCGGGTTTGCTTTGCTGCGCCAAGTGCACTGCTGAGAAACTCTGATGCCGCTCTGCAACATTTCCGACTTTATCGCTAAATATGGCTGAAGAATCGCTCTAAATTGCGCGCTTGCATGGCCTGTCTGACTATTATTGTAATAATTCGACTGGCTGTTAATAGTTGGCTGGCTCTGCGGTCTCCGTGTGTGAACTGGTTGCCTCCCAGCCCGTTCGTGCTGCCTGCTAGCTAGCATAATTTATTAATCCATGACTGGCTGCTCTATTTAGCATCTTAGCTCTCTTCTTGAGCCAGAGGCTCTTTGTCTGGCTAGTGCCCCTGACATTGTACTGTTTACGTGGCTTTTCTATCAAGATACAAGCGTGCTCATTACTCGTTTTACTCGTTTCACGTTATGGAGTGATCTCCATGGAGTTAGGAGTGTCAAACCTTTGCCCGAATCTGCGTGTCGCATTCCACACTAATGAGTAGTTCAGATTCCGCACCGCTCAAGTTCAGATCCCGAAACGAGAATTGAGGAATTCTGATCCCGCACTTGAAATATTTCTAACGCAGCTCTGTGTGAGCTCTGCGATTTGGATAATCTCGGTTGTTACTTTGATTGAAGAGCCGTTTTTGAAGTTGAGCAGTCTAAGTAATCCATGCAATGTGCTCGGTTCTGTTTTGGAAATCTTCTAAGCAGGCAAAGGCCGGCTACTTGTATACTCGTAGAAGGGAGGCTCGCAGTCCCCGGGGAGTGCTGGGCAAGGCCTGCCAATCTGGCTGAGTGCAGCTCCGCAAGAGACCGGTCCCCGGTTCCCCATTGCCAGCTCCGCAGGTCCCCGGTTCCCCATTGCCAGCTCCGCAGGTCCCCGGTTCCCCATTGCCAGCTCCGCAGAGACCGATCCCCGGTTCCCCATTGCCAGCTCCGCAGGTCCCCGGTTCCCCATTGCCAGCTCCGCAGAGACCGATCCCCGGTTCCCCATTGCCAGCTCCGCAGGTCCCCGGTTCCCCATTGCCAGCTCCGCAGAGACCGATCCCCGGTTCCCCATTGCCAGCTCCGCAGATCCGCGGTTCCCCACTGCCAGCTCCGCAGATCCCCGGTTCCCCACTGCCAGCTCCGCAGATCCCCGGTTCCCCACTGCCAGCTCCACAGATCCCCGGTTCCCCATTGCCAGCTCCGCAGATCCGCGGTTCCCCACTGCCAGCTCCGCAGATCCCCGGTTCCCCACTGCCAGCTCCGCAGATCCCCGGTTCCCCACTGCCAGCTCCGCCCCTCCCCGCCCACTTCTGCAGGTCGCTTCGCCGAGGACGGCTCCTTCATCGGCGGCTACACGACGGACCCCAAGAAGCGGGAGGCCTTCAACGCTCACCGGGTCTGAGACGGGCTGATTGGGACTCGGCTTACAGACTATTTTTTAACGATCTCGCGAATCCTCAGACTGTTTGTCGCCGCATTCGATTCCTGCTTGTCTGCCTGCCTGCTGCTGTACGAGCCTACAAGTGCGGCTCGCTGTCTTTATAAGCCGGCACACTTATTATTATTCACTGGCGCACCAACTTCTTGATGATTAATTAGCCTGCAAGGCTTTAGTGGATTATTATAAATACGAGCCTATATTTTACTCCTGTCCCCCGGGCTCTGTCG
The DNA here is from genome assembly GCA_002269645.1 of Macrostomum lignano. Taxonomy (NCBI): domain Eukaryota; kingdom Metazoa; phylum Platyhelminthes; family Macrostomidae; genus Macrostomum; species Macrostomum lignano. The sequence goes on along the minus strand of NIVC01000151.1, from coordinate 412,309 downwards.
TCTTGCCGCGCCGCTGCTTTTGCTGCGCAGTGGGGTGCTGCTGCGTTTGTTTCAGCACGTTTACTACTGCACACTGCCTACTACCTCTGCCCCATGCTCTGTCTGTCCATTTCTCATGATCTCTCTCCGTTTCTCATGATCTCACTCCATTTCTCATGATCTCTCTCCGTTTCTCATGATCTCACTCCATTTCTCATGATCTCTCTCCGTTTCTCATGATCTCACTCTATTTCTCATGATCTCTCTCCGTTCTCACGATCTCTCTCCATATCTCATGATCTCTCCATATCTCATGATCTCTCCGTTTCTCATGATCTCTCCGTTTCTCATGATCTCTCCGTTTCTCATGATCTCTCCGTTTCTCATGATCTCTCCGTTTCTCATGATCTCTCCATATCTCATGATCTCTCCGTTTCTCATGATCTCTCCGTTTCTCATGATCTCTCCGTTTCTCATGATCTCTCCATATCTCATGATCTTTCCGTTTCTCATGATCTCTCCATTTCCCATGATCTCTCCATATCTCATGATCTCTCCGTTTCTCATGATCTCTCCATTTCCCATGATCTCTCCATTTCTCATGATCTCTCTCCATTTCTCACGATCTCTCTCCGTTCCTCACGCCCTCCATCTCTCAGTGCGCAGGCCCGGCACGAGGGCGATCCAAAAATGTTTTTGCGTAGCGAAATTCTTCACAGACTCCAGGCCCGACCCCGCCTTGCCACATGGGTTAACTGCAACCTTAGCATAATACTGCTCTGCGCGCATTGCCTCAGACAAGCCTTTTAGCTGTTCTGTGTTCGAGAACCCGCGCTCCACTGCTTCCGCGTTTTCCATTGTATGCAATTTATTTTTGTTGCTTGCTGTTGCTGAACTTGCGTTTGGGTCGCCTTTGCGGCCTGAGATGCCCGCCCGGCAGTCTGCTGAGCATAGCTGAACTCTGTCTTGCTCTGTGCTGCTCACTGAGACCGTAAGCCTCCCAGATCCCCAGTTGCTGGGCCAGCCTCCCAGATCCCCAGTTGCTGGGCCAGCCTCCCAGATCCCCAGTTGCTGGGCCAGCCTCCCAGACCCCAGTTGATGGGTGTCTGCCAGATCATCAGTTGCTTGGTGAGTTTCCCAGATCCCCAGACTGGATGCAAGCCGTCCCTCACCTGCCCATTACAAAACTGTCCTCAGTGCCAGCCAGCAGGTCTGCCAGGGCTCTCTGCCGCGAATCGCCGCTGGCAGCTGCTGTCTCTGCGGGTCTGCTGTTTCGCTCTCTGAGTCTCACCCCCGGGCCGCAGTTACGCTTGGGCTCAGTCTGCAGCTCATCAGTGCTTTTTGTATTCGATTTTTTTAGAATTTTACCAATGCAATCCAATTTTAGACTTTGCTGTTGAATATAGGTTCGCTCGCTACTACTTAGCTGGCAAATATAGTAGCGCATCTAGCTTATTATTTTCTAATTAAAATAGACATTATAAAGCAATTTGCTTGCAATTGTTTGTAGCGAGTAGTGCAATGCCCAGTGTCTGCAATTTTGCCATTTTTATCGCCTAAGCATCTTATTTAATTGTTGATGTTATTCAGCAAATATTTACTCTCTCTTGTATTCTGTTTGTCTATTCCTGCGCTTCAATTTTTGTTCTCATAGCCACTGTATTTTTGGCTGCCGGCTAATCTCGGGTGTGGCTTTGCGGTTAATCGTGGGCAGGACTTGATTCGTTTGATTCGCTTCTGCAGCTTTTTCTGCCCGGCTCCCCAGCTCGGGGCTCGGTTGTACTGGCGGCTTGTTTGATGCTTTTCTGTTGCCCTGATTGTTGTGGCCGATTCAATAAATATGATTAGCATAAATGTAACCCAATCAAGTTTCTAGACCGAAATTGGCTCTTTTTGCTTGTAGCTGAAATTCGACACAGCTTCGCATTCCGTCTTCCTGCTTCACACCTGAGGAGCTGGCCTATGCAATCTGAACGGCTGCTCCAAGATCAAAGTTATATTTTCAGGAGCGCTGCGGGCATTGTTGCGGCATCGTCTCGGAGCCAGAACTGAGGCGTTTCTGCCCAATCTTCTGGCTCCTGAGCACACAACACGCAACCCAAGGGGGGGGGGAACAGGGGGGACATGTCCCCTCAAAAGCTGTTGGGGGCATGCCAATGCTTTGTTCCCTTCGCCCAACCTTGTGACCCGTTATGGAAATCAATAATTTTGCTTCAGGGTGACTAAATACAGTGCCTGGGGCGCTAAAATGCGAGCCTGCGGCGCAAAAATGAGTGCCTGGGATGATATCCCAGCGCATGACAGCGCATGGGATCGAAGCAGGGGCCGTAGATCTGGAGCGATCAACTGCTACTGGAATGAATGCTCATCTGTTCATGGAGTTCTAGATCTAAGATTGGAGCGATCAGCTGCTAGTGGAATGAATGCTCATCTGTTCATGGAGTTCTAGATCTAAGATCTGGAGCGATCAACTGCTAGTGGAATGAATGCTCATCTGTTCATGGAGTTCTAGATCTAAGATTGGAGCGATCAGCTGCTAGTGGAATGAATGCTCATCTGTTCATGGAGTTCTAGATCTAAGATTGGAGCGATCAGCTGCTAGTGGAATGAATGCTCATCTGTTCATGGAGTTCTAGATCTAAGATCTGGAGCGATCAACTGCTAGTGGAATGAATGCTCATCTGTTCATGGAGTTCTAGATCTAAGATTGGAGCGATCAGCTGCTAGTGGAATGAATGCTCATCTGTTCATGGAGTTCTAGATCTAAGATTGGAGCGATCAGCTGCTAGTGGAATGAATGCTCATCTGTTCATGGAGTTCTAGATCTAAGATTGGAGCGATCAGCTGCTAGTGGAATGAATGCTCATCTGTTCATGGAGTTCTAGATCTAAGATTGGAGCGATCAGCTGCTAGTGGAATGAATGCTCATCTGTTCATGGAGTTCTAGATCTAAGATTGGAGCGATCAGCTGCTAGTGGAATGAATGCTCATCTGTTCATGGAGTTCTAGATCTAAGATCTGGAGCGATCAGCTGCTAGTGGAATGAATGCTTATCTGTTCATGGAGTTCTAGATCTAAGATTGGAGCGATCAGCTGCTAGTGGAATGAATGCTCATCTGTTCATGGAGTTCTAGATCTAAGATCTGGAGCGATCAGCTGCTAGTGGAATGAATGCTCATCTGTTCATGGAGTTCTAGATCTAAGATTGGAGCGATCAGCTGCTAGTGGAATGAATGCTCATCTGTTCATGGAGTTCTAGATCTAAGATCTGGAGCGATCAGCTGCTAGTGGAATGAATGCTCATCTGTTCATGGAGTTCTAGATCTAAGATTGGAGCGATCAGCTGCTAGTGGAATGAATGCTCATCTGTTCATGGAGTTCTAGATCTAAGATCTGGAGCGATCAGCTGCTAGTGGAATGAATGCTCATCTGTTCATGGAGTTCTAGATCTAAGATCTGGAGCGATCAGCTGCTAGTGGAATGAATGCTCATCTGTTCATGGAGTTCTAGATCTAAGATTGGAGCGATCAGCTGCTAGTGGAATGAATGCTCATCTGTTCATGGAGTTCTAGATCTAAGATTGGAGCGATCAGCTGCTAGTGGAATGAATGCTCATCTGTTCATGGAGTTCTAGATCTAAGATTGGAGCGATCAGCTGCTAGTGGAATGAATGCTCATCTGTTCATGGAGTTCTAGATCTAAGATTGGAGCGATCAGCTGCTAGTGGAATGAATGCTCATCTGTTCATGGAGTTCTAGATCTAAGATCTGGAGCGATCAGCTGCTAGTGGAATGAATGCTCATCTGTTCATGGAGTTCTAGATCTAAGATTGGAGCGATCAGCTGCTAGTGGAATGAATGCTCATCTGTTCATGGAGTTCTAGATCTAAGATCTGGAGCGATCAACTGCTAGTGGAATGAATGCTCATCTGTTCATGGAGTTCTAGATCTAAGATTGGAGCGATCAGCTGCTAGTGGAATGAATGCTCATCTGTTCATGGATTTCTAGATCTAAGATTGGAGCGATCAGCTGCTAGTGGAATGAATGCTCATCTGTTCATGGAGTTCTAGATCTAAGATTGGAGCGATCAGCTGCTAGTGGAATGAATGCTCATCTGTTCATGGAGTTCTAGATCTAAGATTGGAGCGATCAGCTGCTAGTGGAATGAATGCTCATCTGTTCATGGAGTTCTAGATCTAAGATTGGAGCGATCAGCTGCTAGTGGAATGAATGCTCATCTGTTCATGGAGTTCTAGATCTAAGATCTGGAGCGATCAGCTGCTAGTGGAATGAATGCTCATCTGTTCATGGAGTTCTAGATCTAAGATTGGAGCGATCAGCTGCTAGTGGAATGAATGCTCATCTGTTCATGGAGTTCTAGATCTAAGATCTGGAGCGATCAGCTGCTAGTGGAATGAATGCTCATCTGTTCATGGAGTTCTAGATCTAAGATCTGGAGCGATCAGCTGCTAGTGGAATGAATGCTCATCTGTTCATGGATTTCTAGATCTAAGATCTGGAGCGATATCTTTTATCTATGCTCAAACGACTGTTCATGGAGTTCTGAATGTAAAGGTATCTTATATCTATGCTCAAATGACTGTTCATGGAGTTCTGAATCTGTAAAGGTATCTTATATCCATGCTCAAATGACTTCATGGAGTTCTGAATCTGTAAAGGTATCTTATATCCATGCTCAAATGACTGTTCATGGAGTTCTGAATCTGTAAAGGTATCTTATATCCATGCTCAAATGACTTCATGGAGTTCTGAATCTGTAAAGGTATCTTATATCCATGCTCAAATGACTGTTCATGGAGTTCTGAATCTGTAAAGGTATCTTATATCCATGCTCAAACGACTGTTCATGGAGTTCTGAATCTGTAAAGGTATCTTATATCCATGCTCAAACGACTGTTCATGGAGTTCTGAATCTTTTGAGGAAACTGCTGCCAACTATAAGGTACTCTATAATGTTTGCAGAATCTCATGATGATCTTTCTGCTCCGCCTTCCCGCCCCATCTCTGGCCCCGGGGCTCAGTGAGGCAACAGAAATGAGACTGCATGGAAATCAATGCATGGAAACCTGAGAGCCGCGGGAGCTGCAGTCCCCATGTTTTCAGCGCGACTCGCGTGCAACCCGATCCCGTGCCGAGCGGATAAAAATCCCAATTACGAGCTCATGTAGCGACGGGGCGAGACAAAGGATTTTGGGATCGGAGATGTGGCAGGGGAAAGTCAAGCTTCTTTTGCGTGACTCTTAGGCAGTGCCAGCAGCCCTGCGCTTCATCATGCAGGATCAGCTTTGGCTGCTCAGCTCGTTTAAATGCTCAGCTGTGGCCCCCTGCTGTGCCCCCGCAGGGCTGCACTGGACCTGCGGCAAAGCAAGAGCGACTGTCAAGAAAAATTAACGGTTGCTTGAGCTGCGTTTTGTGATGCCCCACATGTACATGTAACACTGGCGGCTTGTGTCGCCCCCTGACATCATGGCCCCCCCACACACATGGCCATCCCAACACATGGCGCTCCTAACATACTCGCACATTTTGGCGCCGCCAACTCACAGAAGGAGGCGCCCCAACACAAAGATTTGCAGCCTCAACACACAGAGTAGCGCCCCCAACACAGAGTAGCGCCCCCAACACAGTAGCGCCCCCAACACAGAGTAGCGCCCCCAACACACATTTTGGCACCGCCAACGCACAAAGAGTGGCGCCCCAGCGCATTATGGTGCCCTCAAGCACACAGAGAGTGGCGGGCCCAACCTTCGCCCATCATGGGAGCTGCAAAGCACCTCACGCAGGAAGTTGCCTTCCGCAGCGGTGCCACACCAAGTGAATGACTCATTTAGCTGGATCAGACTCTCCTGGCCATTGCTTTGCAGTTCAGCAATCCGGACTCGCAGCATTAAAGCAGACAGCGGAGCATCAGGGCGGGGCCGCACGCGTGCTCTCCCATGCCTGCCGCTTCAATTCGGCCGGAAGAAACCGCGCGATCCCCGCGGGGGTTCGCGGCTGACTGCAGGCCAAAACGAGTCGGGCAGGCCGGGAGTGCGGCTCGCTCCAGTAAAACACAGCGCTGAGTGCCTGCGAGCGAGTCTTCTGCTAAGTGTCTCCCATGGGCGACTCCAAGTGGTTCGAGAAGGATTAGTGGGTGGGGCTGGGGGATTAAGGCGCTCGAGGGGGCAGACAAGAGTGCAAAAGCCCGGGCGAAGCGAGGGCGGCGGGGGTTCCGCCGTCAATCTGTTTGCTTTGGCTTTAAGCTGACCCTCCATTCGGCAGGGCTGCTCAGCCTGTCTCCTGTGCCAGTGCATAAGCTTGTAGCTGTCCGCATCCCTGCAGTGTTCCCCCCAGCCTTCGCCTGACTTTCCGGAGAATTGAAAGCGCGGGCATGAAGTTTCTGGCCGCCCCGCTGTACTCCCTGCCGCTGCTGATCCCCGCCCCACCACCCCAACCCGCGGGCTATTTTTAGCCCAGGTCCCTCCCTCCCCAGAGAGGGTTCATTCAGACGCCCCCCCCCCTGCCGGGGTGAGAAAAGTCGACGGGTGAGAAAGAACTGGCGGGCTAGGGAGGTGGTCGCCCCCTGCCCCTCATCCCCCGCCTCCCCACCTCCGCCTCCCCTGCTTACAAATCCTGCAGCGGCTGTCCGCGGACAGAATAGCAAAAGTTGGAGTTGCTTGCCTACTCACTGCTCAGCCTTGGCCTCGGCGCAGCTTCTGCTCAGCTAATAAACTCGGCGATCCGGCGGCGCGCTTTTGCTGTAAGTGGCGGCTCAAGTTTGGCGCTTATACCCTCAGTTTAGGGCTTAAACCCTCACTTGGGCGCTTTGACCCTCACTTCAGGGCTTAGACCCTCACTTTAGGACTTATACCCTCACTTTAGGGCTTATACCCTCACTTTAGGGCTTAGACCCTCATTTTAGGGCTTATACCCTCACTTTAGGCTTATACCCCCACTTAGGGGCTTATACCCTCACTGTAGGGCTTATACCCTCACTTAGGGGCTTATACCCTCACTTAAGGGCTTATACCCTCACTTTAGGGCTTAGACTCTCACTCTGGTGCTTTGACTCTCACTCTGGTGCTTAGACTCTCACTCTGGTGCTTAGACTCTCACTCTGGTGCTTAGACTCTCACTCTGGTGCTTAGACACTCACTCTGGTGCTTAGACTCTCACTCTGGTGCTTAGACACTCACTCTGGTGCTTAGACACTCATTTTGGCGCTTAACTTAACCCACACTTTGGCGCTTAGGCACTCCGCTAATGTAAATAGTACTCAAGCATTCATCTAGCTCTCATGGCATGGGAGGGTATTTTGTCACTGATTTCTCAAAGTAAACAATCAATCCAAGCAAATTATGTGCCATTCAAAGGAATTTCAAGTGCCTTCAACTCGGTGACTGGGCTATGCTGAAAGGCTGCCTGCAATCAGAAGTCATGAATATAAAAGTCAGCTGCTCTCGCTGATGAACGCCGAGAGCATGCTAATCTGCATTGCACTTTAGCACTATAGCAGCTATACAAGAGCTGCGAGGCCAGAGATGAATGAGTTGGGCGCCGCGGTGCAGCAGGTTGAGAGCAGACCGGAGAGGGACAGAGGTTTAAAAATAGCCACCCCGCTGAGAAAATGGAGAAGCTGAGAGCAGCAGCCCCGAGCTGGGAGGGAGGCAGATCGATCCGCCTGCGCGGCAGCTGAGATTAAATCAGCGACTCCACGCTTGGCTCCGTGGCGAATGGCGGGACGGCGTCAGCTGCTTTCATGCCTCATCAGTTCTCAGCTTTGCACTTTTGCCCTCAGGGGCTTATTCAATCTTGAGATTGATAGCTCAGATTCACATTGGGGGTTGGGGGTTGGAGTACACCCTATCTTCAGGTGTTACTCAATGGATTAGGGTGTACTCAGCAGCAACCATTAGGTTTACTCAGCAACCATCGGGTGTACTCAGCAACCAGAGGGTGTGCTCAGCGACTACTGGGTGCACACAGCAACCAGTGGGTGTGCTCAGCAACCAGTGGGTGTGCTCAGCAACCAGTGGGTGTACTCAGCAACCAGAGGGTGTGCTCAGCGACTATTGGGTGCACACAGCAACCAGAGGGTGTGCTCAGCGACCAGAGGGTGTGCTCAGCGACCAGAGGGTGTGCTCAGCGACTATTGGGTGCACACAGCAACCAGCGGGTGTGCTCAGCAACCAGAGGGTGTGCTCAGCGACCAGAGGGTGTGCTCAGCAACCAGAGGGTGTGCTCAGCGACTGTTGGGTGCACACAGCAACCAGAGGGTGTGCTCAGCGACTGTTGGATACACACAGCAACCAGAGGGTGTGCTCAGAAACTATTGGGTGCACTCAGCAACCATTCGGTTGTACACAGCTACGAGGCTGACGAGCAGCTGAGCCCCTCTCTAACTCGCCAGGCCCCAGCAATGCTGCAGTCGATTTTCTCCACGGACTTCGACCTGGACCGGCTGCTGAGCTTCGGCTCCCCCGCGGCCGCTGCCACCGCTTCGTCGGCCACCAACGCCGGCGGTGAGGGCGCCGTCACAGCAGCCGGTGGCGTGTCGGCAGCGGCCGCCACCGGAGACTGCAAGTCCAGCGACTCCGGCCTGCCGCAGGACGAGACGGACGAATCTTCGCTGCTGCTGGCCGACAGCTCAGCCGCCGACGCGACGCCACAGCGCCAGCCGTCGCCGCCGCCTTCGCAGCAGCTGCGGCAGCCGCAGCAACAGCTCATGAGCCTGCAGAGTCTGCGGAGTCTCCAGCAGCAGCAGCAGCAGCAGCAACTCGAACTCAGAGTCATCGTGCGCGACAACCCTGCGACTGTCTGCGACTGGGGCCGCAGCTCCGACCTGGTCATCCTCAACGCCAGGTAGGTGCAAGAGGAGAGGTTTCAGGGTGCAAGAGGAGAGGTTTCAGGGTGCAAGAGGAGAGGTTTCAGGGTGCAAGAGGAGAGGTTTCAGGGTGCAAGAGGAGAGGTTTCAGGGTGCAAGAGGAGAGGTTTCAGGGTGCAAGAGGAGAGGTTTCAGGGTGCAAGAGGAGAGGTTTCAGGGTGCAAGAGGAGAGGTTTCAGGGTGCAAGAGGAGAGGTTTCAGGGTGCAAGAGGAGAGGTTTCAGGGTGCAAGAGGAGAGGTTTCAGGGTGCAAGAGGAGAGGTTTCAGGGTGCAAGAGGAGAGGTTTCAGGGTGCAAGAGGAGAGGTTTCAGGGTGCAAGAGGAGAGGTTTCAGGGTGCAAGAGGAGAGGTTTCAGGGTGCAAGAGGAGAGGTTTCAGGGTGCAAGAGGAGAGGTTTCAGGGTGCAAGAGAAGAGCTGTGAGCAAGAATTTCGAGCTGCAGTGAGCCGGTATTGTAAGCGTAATCTGCTGCAGCTGCTCTCAAACTCGCACTGTAAAGAGATCCCCTACTTTGCTTATCCCCCTGCCATCGGGCTGCATTGATGAGAAGCTCTCGCTGAGACGCTGAGACCTTCCCAGCCAGCCACCCTTGTTCACCCTCCCCATCGCCCTCCCTTCCTGTTCCATGCTCCCTGTCCCTGTCAAATACTGGCCTCCTTTCCCCTGGCAACTCCATCAAACCGGCCTAATTCGTCCCTTCCGAATGCTAAAAATAGAGTAGCAGGGCACCGCTTCTCTTCGCTGCTCGTGACAGACGAACTTTTTGCTGTGCAGAGCTGGCCTGTTTGCACAAAACTAGAGTTTATTGCGGATGTCCTGTCAGTTGTTAATGAGCCATCCTGGTGATGTTAATTATCCACAGGTGCCAGGAACCTCTGCGAGCAGAGCTGGACATCCGCACTGCTCACATCATCCTGGTGAGCATTTCAGTTTCGTCTGTTCGCCGGTTTTGATTATGAAAAAAGCTGTCTCTGAGTCTGGATTGCTGTTTTAGAAGGAAATCTCATGGTGCATTTCGTCGTGGCAGCAACCAACGATTTTTACAGATCATCAAGAAATCCCCAGAATTCAGGACAACTAACTGCTATTTGCAACATATTTACTTTGAAACCCGGAGATTCATGCATTTTAGATCACGGGAATCCCCAAAATTAGTTATGTCTATTTTTTATCACAGGGAATCCCAAACTAATCAACTTGCCTATTTTGGATCACAGGGAATCCCAAACTAATCAACTTGCCTATTTTTGGATCACAGGGAATCCCAAACTAATCAACTTGCCTATTTTTAGATCACAGGGAATCCCCAAATCCAATCTACTTGACTATTGTTAGACTTCAGGGAATCCCCGGATCTGATCAGTTATTATTTCTAGATTGGAGCAACCGTCATAATAAGAAGGGAGTATTCTAAGTCTGGATGACTCTGGGAACCCAGCCAGCCAACCAGAAGCTAAGAAAGAAATCCCACCCGCAACCGTGGCTCCCAGGACTACATGGAGATGCACCTGTCGGACAAGCAGAAGCTCCGCGAGGAATGGGAGGAGCTGCAGGAAGCGGCGCGGCAGCCGCACCAGCAGGACGGCCGGTTGTTCAGCGCAGCCACCCGGCCAGAAAACGCCGACAAAAACCGGCGGCCGGACCGCCTGCCGTGTGAGTCCAGCTTCATTCCCCATCTCTCTGTCTGCCCTCCGTCTCCTGCCTGACAGCTGTTTTAAGCTTTTCCCCAGGGAACGGCTGTGTCCAAACCGAATTAAAGGAATCCCTCGGTTTCTGCGGATTGAACAAACTCATCTAGCCGCTTCCCAACCTTCCCAATCTCAACCCTTCCCAATCTCAACCCTTCCCAATCTCAACCCTTCCCAATCTCAACCCTTCCCAATCTCAACCCTTCCCAATCTCAACCCTTCCCAATTGAACCCTTCCCAATCTGAACCCTTCCCAATCTCAACCCTTCCCAATCTGAACCCTTCCCAATCTCAACCCTTCCTAATCTCAACCCTTCCCAATTGAACCCTTCCCAATCTGAACCCTTCCCAATCTCAACCTTCCAATCTCAACCTTCCAATCTCAACCTTCCAATCTCAACCTTCCCAATCTCAACCCTTCCCAATCTCAACCCTTCCCAATCTCAACCCTTCCCAAACTCAATCATTTCTGAGCTCAAAGCACCGCAGTTGGGCCCATATTTAAACTGCGACTCAGTCATCGAGAAATCTCCAAAAAAACTCGCAGACGACAGAACCCGAGTCCGACTGCTCCCAGACACGCCCGGCGCCTCCGACTACATCAACGCTAGCCTCGTCCAGGACAGCCGCCTGCCGCGGCATCTCCGCGGGGACGGCGGCGGCGGCGGCGGCGGCCACATCCTCACGCAGAGCCCGCTGACCGCCACCATCGGCGAGTTCTGGCGTCTGGTGTGGCAGACGGGCGCCACCGGGCTGGTCAACCTGGCCCGGCCCGGCGAGCCCGGCCTGCCCGACTACTGGCCGGACCGCGGCTGCGCCCAGTTCGGCGGCTTCCAGGTGAGACCGCCGACACCTGGGTTGGAAACCCTTGGCTGGGGCTGCTGATTCCGACGGCCTTTGGCTGGTACGAGTATTCGGTGTCCTTGGTTGATGTTGGGTGTCCTTGGTTGATGTTGGGTGTCCTTGATTGATGTTGGGTGTCCTTGATTGATGTTGGGTGTCTTTGATTGATGTTGGGTGTCCTTGATTGATGTTGGGTGTCCTTGATTGATATTGGGTGTCCTTGATTGATGTTGGGTGTCCTTGATTGATGTTGGGTGTCCTTGATTGATGTTGGGTGTCCTTGATTGATGTTGGGTGTCCTTGATTGATGTTGGGTGTCCTTGATTGATGTTGGGTGTCCTTGATTGATATTGGGTGTCCTTGATTGATGTTGGGTGTCCTTGATTGATGTCGGGTGTCCTTGATTGATGTCGGGTGTCCTTGATTGATGTCGGGTGTCCTTGATTGATTTCGGGTGTCCTTGATTGATGTCGGGTGTCCTTGATTGATGTCGGGTGTCCTTGATTGACGTTAGGAGTCATTAATTATGTTTGAATGATTGAGATAAATTGGGACCGACAGTCAGGCAGGTCGTAACAGCTCATCCGATTACCTCAGGTACACCTGGTCTCCGAGCATGTCTGCAGCGACCATTTTGTGATACGCAGTCTGCGCGTCCGACCGCTGGCAGCTGCCGGGGCCGAGCGGCGAAGGCTGGGCCCGGCCAGGACGGTGACGCAGTTCCACTACCTGAGCTGGGAGGAGGCCGGCGTGCCGCCCAGCACCAGCAGCTTGCTGGAGTTCAGGAGGTGAGACCGGCACTCTGCTCTGCTCAGCCGGGGTGTCACACTCTGCTCAGCCGGGGTGTCACACTCTGCTCAGCCGGGGTGTCACACTCTGCTCAGCTGGGGTGTCACACTCTGCTTAGCCGGGGTGCCACACTCTGCTTAGCCGGGGTGTCACACTCTGCTCATCTGGGGTGCCACACTCTGCTCAGCTGGGGTGCCACACTCTGCTCAGCTGGGGTGTCACACTCTGCTCAGCCGGGGTGTCACACTCTGCTCAGCTGGGGTGCCACACTCTGCTTAGCCGGGGTGCCACACTCTGCTTAGCCGGGGTGCCACACTCTGCTCAGCTGGGGTGTCACACTCTGCTTAGCCGGGGTGCCACACTCTGCTCAGCCGGGGTGTCACACTCTGCTCAGCTGGGGTGCCACACTCTGCTCAGCCGGGGTGTCACACTCTGCTCAGCTGGGGTGTCACACTCTGCTCAGCCGGGGTGCCACACTCTGCTCAGCTTGGGGGGCTTGGATCTGATACCAATGCTTGTTCTGCTTCTCAGTTCATTCAGTTCACTTAACCCTTTCACCCATAGGAAGGTGAACAAATCGTACAGAAGCCGGAGCTCGCCGCTGATTGTACACTGCAGGTGAGCATTGCTCAGCCAGAATGGCTGCTGCATTTGAATTGAAATTCTGTTGCTGAAAGCTCAGCCTCGCCTCCGCTGCAGCGACGGTGCCGGGCGGTCCGGAGCATTTTGCCTGCTGGACTCGGTGCTCGCCCGCCTGTGCAGCGGCATCGGCTGCCTCAAGGAGGTCTCGCTGGCGGCCTCGCTGGAGCACCTGCGAGACCAACGGCCAGGACTGGTGGACACCGCGGTGGGTGACAGTTTGCCAGACTTTTGGCCGGGAGGTTGTCGTGCAAGTCATATACATGAGGGGCAGCCCCCAAGGCTCACCGAGTGGCTTCAGGAGTCAGCGGAACGGGCAGAATTGTAATTTATATTGGTGGTTGAATCTAGTAATTTCAGGGGGCGCTTCCAAAATTTCACACCTACCACAGCACCTCTTTCATATTTCCGACACTTCATAACTTCGAACCCTAACCCTAACCCTGTTGAGGATATAAGGTGTCGGGGATATTAAATATGAAACCCCCTGACAGTTCACAGAGAAATTCTTGTCTATCGCAGCTTTCAAGCTATTTTTACTCGAGAAAGATCTTCCGCTTTGAAGTCTCCAACAGCCGGGAGGGACCCGAGCCCTCTGCAATTCCACACTCATGTACGCGTCTGCGACAGGGGGCGGCCCCAGATCCAGAATGGTCGCCATTTTTTGAAGCCCCAGAAAGTTCCGTCGGGACCGAGCGCCGACTGAGCTGCTTGATGAAGCCGAGTCTGCGTGCTCGGATTGCCGAGTTTCCGGCCGACGGGATCTGCGGCGGGCTTCTGGGCCAGAGGTGGAGTGCAGGATAACTGGGCGAGAAAAGGTGGGAGGGGCAGGCGGACAGCTGAAATTCGAGGACTTGCATTTGTTTGATAGATGTAGAGTCACGCCATATCCGAGACACATCGAAAACACATTAGATACGCACCAGAGATACACCAGAGATACATCAGAGATACACCAGAGATACATCAGAGATACATCAGAGATACACCAGAGATACATCAGAGATACACCAGAGATACATCAGAGATACATCAGAGATACACCAGAGATACATCAGAGATACATCAGAGATACATCAGAGATACATCAGAGATACATCAGAGATACATCAGAGATACATCAGAGATACATCAGAGATACATCAGAGATACACCAGAGATACATCAGAGATACATCAGAGATACATCAGAGATACACCAGAGATACATCATAGATACATCAGACACACACCAGAGACACATCAGAGACACATCAGAGATACATCAAAGAAACATCAGAGACACAGCAGAGATACACCAGAGACACATCAGGGATACAACTGAGGCATCAAAGGCACAGCAGAGACACATCTTAAGATACATCAGAGAGAGGGCTGCTGTACTTCCTATGCTGGCGTGTCTGCATGAGCTCATGATTCAGGCTCGCAGGCGCACATTGTCACTGCTTACCGTCTCTCGCACAGCCACTTGGACTGCGCCAGACCCGACGGTCGCTATCAGATAAAACGCTTATAACTGCACCTCCACCCTCAGGAGCAGCTGGAGTTCGTGTTCTCAGCCGTGGCCGACGAGCTGGCGGCGGTGCTGGCGTCGCTGTCTCAATAAAGCAGCAGTCAGATCCGCACCTCACTACTGCCTAAGCGCTCATGCCAGTAGCAAGTAGAGTGTTTTCTGATCAGCCACACGCGGCGTCAGTAACTCCAATATTGGTTATACTCGTATATTGATGCTGAAATATGAATGCAGCGATCGAGAACTCCATTTGGACGATAATATCATGAACTGGAGTTTTAACTCTGTACCAATTTATGCATGCGCGTAAAACTCGAAACTGTCAGCCTGTCACACCTGGTGAATCCCTAATGAGCGCCGTCACAATCCCGTGAGGACACCGTATGCTTTCCTGCCCAACTTATCAGCTGTCCAGTTACTGTCACATCACCTGCTGTCCTGTCCACCAGTTACTGTCACATCACCTGCTGTCCTGTCCACCAGTTGCTGTCACATCACCTGCTGTCCTGTCCACCAGTTACTGTCACATCACCTGCTGTCCTGTCCACCAGTTGCTGTCACATCACCTGCTGTCCTGTCCACCAGTTGCTGTCACATCACCTGCTGTCCTGTCCACCAGTTGCTGTCACATCACCTGCTGTCCTGTCCACCAGTTGCTGTCACATCACCTGCTGTCCTGTCCACCAGTTGCTGTCACATCACCTGCTGTCCTGTCCACCAGTTACTGTCACATCACCTGCTGTCCTGTCCACCAGTTACTGTCACATCACCTGCTGTCCTGTCCACCAGTTGCTGTCACATCACCTGCTGTCCTGTCCACCAGTTGCTGTCACATCACCTGCTGTCCTGTCCACCAGTTACTGTCACATCACCTGCTGTCCTGTCCACCAGTTGCTGTCACATCACCTGCTGTCCTGTCCACCAGTTGCTGTCATATCACCTGCTGTCCTGTCCACCAGTTGCTGTCATATCACCTGTTGTCCTGTCCACCAGTTGCTGTCATATCACCTGCTGTCCTGTCCACCAGTTGCTGTCACATCACCTGTTGTCCTGTCCACCAGTTGCTGTCATATCACCTGCTGTCCTGTCCACCAGTTGCTGTCATATCACCTGCTGTCCTGTCCATGCTGAACTTTTTTTCTGCGCATTTTGTGCGCATCCGTTGGCCAGTTAAACTGTTGCAAGATCTCCAAGTGCAATGGAAGTACAGTGGTGAGATTGTTAACTGCAGCCGTATCATGGCACTTCTGAATGAGTTAAGCAAAGCTGAGAAGACATGTAACAAAGTTTCTGCATGGAATCATTTTCAACTTCAGGGAATATTCAAACTCAAGTTTGATTTCTTTGAACTGTCAACTGCTACAGTAGCTGGCAAACATGACCCTCCCAGCTAGGGTAGCTGGCAAACATGACCCTCCCAGCTAGGGTAGCTGGCAAACATGACCCTCCCAGCTAGGGTAGCTGGCAAACATGACCTTCCCAGCTAGGGTAGCTGGCAAACATGACCCTCCCAGCTAGGGTAGCTGGCAAACATGACCCTCCCAGCTAGGGTAGCTGGCAAACATGACCCTCCCAGCTAGGGTAGCTAGCACAGATGAGTCTCCAGCTATAGGGTAGCTAGCACAGATGAGTCTCCAGCTATAGGGTAGCTAGCACAGATGAGTCTCCAGCTATAGGGTAGCTAGCACAGATGAGTCTCCAGCTATAGGGTAGCTAGCACAGATGAGTCTCCAGCTATAGGGTAGCTAGCACAGATGAGTCTCCAGCTATAGGGTAGCTAGCACAGATGAGTCTCCAGCTATAGGGTAGCTAGCACAGATGAGTCTCCAGCTATAGGGTAGCTAGCACAGATGAGTCTCCAGCTGTAGGGTAGCTAGCACAGATGAGTCTCCAGCTATAGGGTAGCTGGCACAGATGAGTCTCCAGCTATAGGGTAGCTAGCACAGATGAGTCTCCAGCTATAGGGTAGCTAGCACAGATGAATCTCCAGCTATAGGGTAGCTAGCACAGATGAGTCTCCAGCTATAGGGTAGCTAGCACAGATGAATCTCCAGCTATAGGGTAGCTAGCACAGATGAGTCTCCAGCTATAGGGTAGCTAGCACAGATGAGTCTCCAGCTATAGGGTAGCTAGCACGGATGAATCTCCAGCTATAGGGTAGCTAGCACAGATGAGTCTCCAGCTATAGGGTAGCTAGCACAGATGAATCTCCAGCTATAGGGTAGCTAGCACAGATGAGTCTCCAGCTATAGGGTAGCTAGCACAGATGAATCTCCAGCTATAGGGTAGCTAGCACAGATGAGTCTCCAGCTATAGGGTAGCTAGCACAGATGAGCCTCCGGCTAGGGCGGCAGGACGCTTCGGTGGCCGGTGGGAACAGTTTGATACAGCGGCAGAAAAATAGTCTATCACATGAGTAGTAGATTAAAAAAGTAAACTGAATGTAGAGACGCCCCGTAATATTGAAAATAGTTAAAATTTTCTGCAATTAAGCAATGAAATTCCTTTGCAAATTTAGAGGCTAACCGTCGGTAACGTCGGGATGGGAGGCCACTGAGAAGTGCCGGTATTCGGTGCTGCCCATGACAAGAATTCTCTCTAAACTCCTCCCTAAACTCCTCCCTAAACTCCTCCCTAAACTCCACCCTAAAATCCTCCCTAAACTCCTCCCTAAACTCCACCCTAAACTCCTCCCTAAACTCCTCCCTAAACTCCACTCTAAACTCCACCCTAAAATCCTCCCTAAACTCCTCCCTAAACTCCACCCTAAACTCCTCCCTAAATTCCTCCCTAAACTCCACCCTAAACTCCACCCTAAAATCCTCTCTAAACTCCTCCCTAAACTCCACCCTAAAATCCTCCCTAAACTCCTCCCTAAACTCCTCCCTAAACTCCTCCCTAAACTCCACCCTAAACTCCACCCTAAAATCCTCTCTAAACTCCTCCCTAAACTCCACCCTAAAATCCTCCCTAAACTCCACCCTAAAATCCTCCCTAAACTCCTCCCTAAACTCCACCCTAAAATCCTCCCTAAACTCCTCCCTAAACTCCACCCTAAACTCCCTAAATTCCTCCCTAAACTCCACCCTAAACTCCACCCTAAAATCCTCTCTAAACTCCTCCCTAAACTCCACCCTAAAATCCTCCCTAAACTCCACCCTAAACTCCTCCCTAAACTCCTCCCTAAACTCCACCCTAAACTCCACCCTAAAATCCTCTCTAAACTCCTCCCTAAACTTCACCCTAAAATCCTCCCTAAACTCCACCCTAAACTCCACCCTAAACTCCTCCCTAAACTCCTCCCTAAACTTCTCCCTAAACTCCTCCCTAAACTCCTCCCTAAACTCCACTCTAAAATCCTCCCTAAAATCCTCCCTAAACTCCACCCTAAAATCCTCTCTAAACTCCTCCCGGACAGCCCGTCGGCTCGGTAGGAAGAATGAACAAATGAATGGGGGCTGACTCTGGCACACTGAGCAGTGCGGAGAGTTACATTTTATACTGATGAAAATATACGACTGTTTGCGATGTAATAGATTCAAATAGTAACTAACGGGCAAATCGGGGATAAAAAAGTTATGAAGAAAATATATATAACAAATTAATCTTCCAGCTTAGAGGGCAAAAGCACAGGTACAAAGCCGAGACAGGAATACTCGTAGTTAGGCTCATTTGTGTCACTTTAATTGAACTTGCACTCTTCAACCGTTTATCAGGTAAATTGAAAACTATGCACTCAGGCTGAACTTTGACTCATCCTCTGCAAGCCAACAAAAATATCGAGACGAGCTGAGGCTGCTTAAGCAAGCATCACACCATCACAAGCTTTAATTGAACAACAATTTTCTACTCCTGAGATTCCTGAGCTGAGCTTCTTGTCGCCCAGCTCCACCTCGCTGCAGTCCGGCGTGCCCGAGCTGCTGGCCGTCGGTGGCGCGGGCCTCACGCGGACGATGTTGGTGGAGCTTCGCTGCCCCCGGGTCTTGGCGATCAGGTTGTACAGCAGCTCGACGAGCTCGCACAGGCTCAGCAGGCTGCAGCCAAGGTAGATGCCCGCAGTACCGCCAATGTCGGCGATGAACGTCTGCAGAGAGTAGCCGGGCGACAGCCGGATCTGCGAGCTGCGCGACTGCTGGCTGCGCAGCGTCACCTTCAGGCCCGAGCGGGAGAAGAACTTGTTGGTCATAAATTATGCATCAGAAATGTCCTCCTCCCCATCTTCCGCAGAAAAGTGCTGCCTCACGGAGTGAATTAACGCTCTCCAGGCAGGCCGATATATGCTTGGAGATTTGTCCAGAATAGTCTTCATGATGTTCAAAACAAGCCGGATCTGCCCGTTCTCGTTGGGCCAGTTCGCGCTGGAGGTGCTGGTCTCGTACTTCCGTGACACGCACAGCTGCCTGCTCTGGCACAGCTGCTGGAAGTCGCTCAGCGCGGCCGTGTCAGCTGTGAACGCCTGCAGGAGGTTCGACTCGATCTGAGACTCGTTCAGGCCGCTCGCATTCAGGCAGAAGCGCAGGTGCCTGAACTGCCACGGCAGCGGGTTCACGTACGGACTGCAGCCACCGTTCACAGACAGCTGCCGAGCAAACTCTGAGAAGTAGCAGAAGCTGTTGCTGTAGCCGAACGCGTACGCCGAGCCGTCGTACGGATTGACGAACTGCACGTCGGGAGTCTCCGTCAGGCAGCGTCCGCCGTACGCCTCGGGCTCCTTCTTGATGCTCTGCATGCTGAGCCCGATGCTGTAGGACCTGCCGGGAGCGAGCAGGAAGTTGGTCACGAACCTGCTCGGGTACTCGCCTCGAGGAGCCAGGTACAGCCTCATTCCCATCGGCCTGTCGATCTCGTAGGGCGAGTCCAGGTCCCAGTCGTA
The DNA here is from genome assembly GCA_002269645.1 of Macrostomum lignano. NCBI lineage: Eukaryota > Metazoa > Platyhelminthes > Macrostomidae > Macrostomum > Macrostomum lignano. Next base: position 393,104 of record NIVC01000151.1, on the reverse strand, counting down.
CACGAGTATTTGTATTTTGTTGTACAGCGGGACGGTTACGCGCATTATCTGCGAATACGCGCTGACATTCAATGTGTCATCAAAGTCGGTAAAGTGTGGATCCAGAATGAACTGGAAGCTGATCTCCGAGTTGACCTTGCTCAGCTCAGCGAGTCTCTGCTCGGTCAGCTCAACCTTGAGACACTTGAGGTGATTCGGGTGGTAGAAGGGTCTGAGGGAGACGCCCGACTTGCTGTCGTTCTTCAGTACCGTCTGCTGCTCCTTGTGAGCGAGATGGTCCACCAGCAAGCTGTACGGCATTGACTGGATGGCGGACTTCAGTCTGTACAGCTTCATCTGCCCGATCTGAGACTCGGTGGCGTTCGCTAGCGACGAGTTGAGCAGCCGCTGCAGCGCCGAGTCGAAGGTGGCGAGCGAGGCGGTCATCCTGGCGTTGATGTCGGTGACGACCTCGCTGGCGAGCGTGACGGAGTAGGTGCCCGAAACCTGGACATTGTTGCAGAAGTACACGTCGGGAAACTGGAAGTCCACAGCCTCGGCCTCGTAGGAAGTGCTGACCTCGCCTCTGACGAGCTTGCTTGTGAAGCCGTGCATGCTGAAGGTGAACACAGCGAGCAGGGCCAGGAAGGCCAGCAGCCAGCAGAGCTTGATGTAGAGCGGCCTCTGGCCCGCCAGCCTGCTGAGCCCGTGGGCTGTGGTCTCGCTGGCAGCCGCGGCCAGGACCTGCGTCAGCAGCGCTCCGGTGCTGGGGGTCTCGTCCATTGCAGCAGTTGACATTGCTTGAGCTCAGGCTGAGTTTCTCGCAAAAAGCAGCTGCCTGATGTAGCTAGATGTGGCCTAAATGTAGCAGGAAAGTTGTATTTGCGTTGCCATGGCAACACATTCTAGGCTCAATGCTTCTGGTATATGCTGGTCGCAATGTTGACCGATGCATTAGGGACAGGACTCCTGGGCAGTCAGCGCCAGGCCGATGTTTGCTGGCAGAAGCGCACTGCGGGCCGGTCCTCCGAGGCGCATTGAATTTGTCTTCGCAAACTTTTTGGAGCAATCGCGGAGCCACTGAATGTGTTTGAATTAGCCAGAATTTCAGTGTCCCAGTTTCATTCGGGGCGAGGCGGCCGCTTGCATACATATGTATGCACTGTGCAACAGCAACCCCGGCATGAAAACCTCGTTTCGTCGCCTTTATACCCCATCGGACCCAGAGATTTATCGTTTATCACGTAATAATTAAGGGAGAAATACCACAAAAGATTGGTCATGAACATACCGAGATACGCGAATGGCTTTAATAATTGGGTGAAAGGTCGGGGTGGGTTGTTACCAGAAAGACCAGAAAGTTTCACAAGGATAGGCCATACTCGTAGTCACTGAGTTAGCTAGACCAATGGTTATCTTTGGCTACACAGTAAGGCTTGATTGCAGCTTTGATATCCTGCTGGGCAATTATATATAATTGTCTGTGTAAATAGAAGAAAAGGGAAGAAAAGGGAACTCTGAAAGGCAGTTGCTGACACATGAATTCTTGAATATGAGCTACCTTGAACATAATCATTTCTTGATTGAATCGCATGTACATGTATTATATTCAAGGCCGAAAGTTGTTTCAATACGAGCGTTAGGGACAGGACTCCCGGGCAGTCAGCGCCAGGCATTAAAGTTCACTTCTCTAGCCCGCACGGCAGTGAGTTCTGAACGAGCAGCCACCTGCAGCAGTTCCTGTGTCAACACGATATAGTGGTGTTTGCTGACAGAAGAGCTCCTGCAGCCCGTGTCCTGTATAGGATGATGAGCTTATTTGCTGCTGCAACTCGTTACGTATTCATGGCTAATGGGTGCTCGAGATGGCCATGAAGTTCTCAGTGCATAGCTCAGCCCTTTTATGTAACTCGTTATCATTGATCCTTCGGTGAACCCGTGACACTCCAGTCAACTCGTGATACTCACAGTGAACCCGTGACACTCCAGTGACCCAGTGAGGCTCCGGTGACCCAGTGAGGCTCCGGTGACCCAGTGAGACTCCGGTGACCCAGTGAGCCTCCGGTGACCCAGTGAGACTCCGGTGACCCAGTGAGGCTCCGGTGACCCAGTGAGACTCCGGTGACCCAGTGAGACTCCGGTGACCCAGTGAGACTCCGGTGACCCAGTGAGACTCCGGTGACCCAGTGAGGCTCCGGTGACCCACTGAGGCTCCGGTGACCCAGTGAGACTCCGGTGACCCAGTGAGACTCCGGTGACCCACTGAGGCTCTGGCGTCCCAGTAAAGCCTCAAAACATCCTCTTTTCCCACCAGAGTTATCATTCCCACCCGCAGCTACCGAATCCCTCTCTACATTGGTATAGGGCTAATTAAGTAATGAGGTTGACTCTAAAGGTAGATCACATGCCCAGAGGCACAGTCGAGCAGAGGTTTGAGACTCCGCATCCATAGGGCCATGGACTCAGGAAGCCAAGCCAAGAAATCAAACTGGCATATTTAAGTGTTCGCCCCGAGCTCCAGACAGCAGTCTACAGCCAGTAGGCAGCAAGTCTGGAAATCCCCACCTCGATTCCCACTGGGCGCCCCACTGGATCCCCCTGATTCCGGCCTGCATGGCTGCCCCCAGTCGCTCCAGTCCTGTGGAGCGAAATTCCGGGAGCTCCCAGTCCCCCAACCTCTCTCTCTCGCTCTCTCTCTCTCTCTCTCTCTCACCTTCGGGCCCACTTCGCTGCCCTCAGCCGAATAGTTTTCAGGGAAATTTTCCCGCATTATTCGCTCAGTTCCGTAGGTTTGTTGGGGCGGGGGAATTTCGCAGATCAGCAAAAAATCCCCCCAGCGCCGGGCGGAAGGGAAGCCGCCACTTCTTGTGCCACTCCTGGCCGGTCGCGAATTCGCTCGCCCACTTTTCTCCTCCTTGGCCCGGCCTGCGCACTTGCCCGGCCCGCCCGCAACAGGCGCCCGTATAAACAAGTGGCTCGGGTCTGGCCCAGGCAGGACCTTCCCCGCTCCTCACCGCTGCACTGCCAGGTAAGCCGCCTACTCGTTTCCTAGAAATTGCAGCCAGGCCCCAGCGAATCTGGGCCACAAATCCCTACCGGCTTGGAACAGTCAGCTGGAGGCTCGAGAGTAACTTTCCGCCCGCTTAGGCTTGTTGCTGATCTGCGCTGGCCTGGGGATCTGGCGGTCGCTGCAGACTCCCCAATCCGGCATCATTATCCTCCGGCTGCAGAAATCCCCATGCAGCCACGGGAACCGCGGGCGCCCGGTCCTCTTCTGTTATCTGCATGCACTTTGCCCAGTTGTTGGGAGCCTTCCGAATCCCCATCCTGACTGGTCCCGGGGGCTCTCCTGCCCCCCCGTCCGCCCCCCCGCACAATCAGGCGAAGTCGCTGCGGGCTGCTCGCCCAGGCCGGCCCGATACTCCGCTGCTGCATTAATTCCCGCCGGGACTTGCCGCCGCACGCGAAAGCAAATCCTCCGATGCCGAATCCTCAGATATCCGGGCCTGACGCAAATCCCAACTGACAACCGCTGCAGGCAGGATGCTGAGAGACTTCATCTTCATCAGCTTGAGCCTGCTGCCTCATCTCTTGCTGATACTGGGCGGCAGCACCGGCGCCTCGGACCTGAACCGCGCTGCCAGAGTGACCAGGCAGGCCAGGACCTCAGTGCTGACAGTGGGTGAGTCCGCGATCGTGACTGAGACGAGATGAGAGAGAGCCGGGTGTCCGGTGATGATAGTTGGGTGTCCGGTGATGATAGTTGGGTGTCCGGTGATGATAGTTGGGTGTCCGGTGATGATAGTTTGGTGTCCGGTAATGATAGTTGGGTGTCCGGTAATGATAGTTGGGTGTCCGGTAATGATAGTTGGGTGTCCGGTGATGATAGTTGGGTGTCCGGTGATGATAGTTGGGTGTCCGGTGATGATAGTTGGGTGTCCGGTGATGAGAGTTGGGTGTCCGGTGATGATAGTTGGGTGTCCGGTGATGATAGTTGGGTGTCCGGTGATGATAGTTGGGTGTCCGGTGATGATAGTTGGGTGTCCGGTAATGATAGTTGGGTGTCCGGTGATGAGAGTTGGGTGTCCGGTGATGATAGTTGGGTGTCCGGTGATGATAGTTGGGTGTCCGGTGATGATAGTTGGGTGTCTGGTGATGAGAGTTGGGTGTCCGGTGATGAGAGTTGGGTATCCGGTGATGAGAGTTGGGTGTCTGGTGATGCGAGTAGGGTGCAGAGACCACCCGGGTCGTCAACAGGTGCAATTATCGAGTCGGATGATGAAGTGCGGCAGATCGCGGTGGCCCGCGCCGTCGACCAGGCCAACGCCTTCTTCGCCTCTCGGATGGACCGCGTCTCCCTGACTCACGACATCCGCCAGATCAGCCCAGGCGACTCCTTCCAGGCCAACAGGGAGGGTGAGCGAAAGGGCCCTGATGGGATCCGTTTGGGGGCTGAATCCCGAACCCGATCGCACACCCTGAGACTCGAACCCCAGCCTACACCCTGAGTGAGACTCGAACCCCAGCCCACACCCTGAGTGAGACTCGAACCCCAGCCTACACCCTGAGACTCGAATCCCAGCCCACACCCTGAGACTCGAACCCCATCCCACACCCTGAGACTCGAATCCCAGCCCACACCCTGAGTGAGATTCGAACCCCATCCCACACCCTGAGACTCGAACCCCATCCCACCCACACCCTGAGACTCGAACCCCATCCCACACTCTGAGACTCGAACCCCATCCTACACCCTGAGACTCGAACCCTACCCACACCCTGAGACTTGAACCCCATCCTACACCCTGAGACTCTAACCCCAGCCTACACCCTGAGACTGTAACCCCAGCCTACACCCTGAGACTCGAATCCCAGCCCACACCCTGAGACTCGAACACCACCCACACCCTGAGACTCGAACACCACCCACACCCTGAGACTTGAACCCCACCCACACCCTGAGACTCGAACCCCATCCCACACCCTGAGACTCGAACCCCATCCTACACCTTGAGACTCGAACCCCATCCCACACTCTGAGACTCGAACCCCATCCCACACTCTGAGACTCGAACCCCATCCTACACCCTGAGACTCGAACCCTACCCACACCCTGAGACTCGAACCCCATCCCACACCCTGAGACTCTAACCCCAGCCTACACCCTGAGACTGTAACCCCAGCCTACACCCTGAGACTCGAATCCCAGCCCACACCCTGAGACTCGAACACCACCCACACCCTGAGACTCGAACACCACCCACACCCTGAGACTCGAACCCCACCCACACCCTGAGACTCTAACCCCATCCCACACCCTGAGACTGTAACCCCATCCTACACCCTGAGACTGTAACCCCAGCCTACACCCTGAGACTCGAACACCACCCACACCCTGAGATTCGAACCCCATCCTACACCCTGAGACTCGAACCCCATCCTACACCCTGAGACTCGAACCCCACCCACACCCTGAGACTTGAACCCCACCCACACCCTGAGACTCGAACCCCAAGCAACCCTAACCCTGCCGCGCAGCCTGCTCCCTGCTGGAGAAGGGCGTCGTGGCCATCGTGGGGCCGACGTCTCCGGCGGCCGCCGAGCAGGTGAGGTCGGTGTGCGAGCACCACACCATGCCGCACATCGCAGCCAACTGGAACTACAGAGCGACTGAGCGGCGGTTGCACTACTCGGTCAATCTCAACCCGCACCACGGCACTCTCGGCTCGGCCCTGATGGACTTTATCAGGTCGCAGGAGACTTGGGGGCACTTTGCCATTATCTACAGAGACCCCGACAGTGAGTTAGTCAGCTGTGCACCAATTCAAGAATTTTCATTTTATGCATTTAATTTGAAGTGCTAAGTTTTAATACTTTTAGCAAATTCTTCCCACTTCAAAGAGCACACAACCTTAAGCTGCACCACCCCACTTCCGTCCTCCGCACCCACCTCACGCCTCACGCTGCGCACCACCCCACTTCCGTCCTCCGCACCCACCTCACGCCTCACCCTGCGCACCACCCCACTTCCGTCCTCCGCACCCACCTCACACCTCACCCTGCGCACCACCCCAATTCCGTCCTCAGCACCCACCTCACGCCTCACCCTGCGCACCACCCCAATTCCGTCCTCCGCACCCACCTCACACCTCACCCTGCGCACCACCCCAATTCCGTCCTCCGCACCCACCTCACGCCTCATGCTACGCACCCCCCAATTCCGTCCTCAGCACCCACCTCACGCCCTAAGCAACCAATAAGAACACTTCTCTCAAGTCCGCAATCACTTCAACTCCTATTCAAGACAAATTTTTCGATCGCCTCAATCGCAAAACGCTCCCTCCAGCTCTTCTGAAGTACGAGCTGATGCTGAATAAACTCGAGACTCCCGTCATCACACGGCAGTGGGTGAAGAAGTCCGGCTCCTACAAGCACATCCTGACGGACCTGAAGAATGCTGGCGTGTTCGGCTACTTCGTTGACATACCTGTGGAAGACGTCCTGAAGTTCATGATCCTGGTGAGATTTCCGCCTTCCTGAGCCGTCAGTCTCATTCAGTCACCGAATTTTAAGTCCTATCATCATCAATGAAATTTCAGGCGAAAGCGATGAACATGACTTCCGCGAACCACAGCTACATTTTCACATCCTGGGTAGGTGGTGCCAAAACAGATCACCATGTCCTGAAGCCTTGAGATCCAGAATTCTGAGCTCCTGCACCGCACTTTGCTTTGCAGGATGTCCAGCGGCTGGACCTGTCTGACTTCCAGGTGGTTCGGACGGCCAACTTCACAGCGATCTCCATGCTGCCGCTGGTGCCCCCGGCCGGCCAGTACGGCAGGGGCTCGGCCGTGGAGCGGATGAGGGCTGAGATCTTCAACATTGAGACTCAGCGGGCCCAGTACCGCGGCCTGTTGGAGAACATGATTCCTGTGAGAAAGTGACTCCTAACTGTGAATGTGAAACCCCATTGTGTGCCGTGAATATGACTGAAAACTCAATTTGATCGTGAGTCCCTTCTGCGGCTTTAATGTCACTTCGTGACGTGACTCCTCAATTGTGACCGTGATTCCTCAATTGTGACCGTGACTCCTCAATTTTGACCGTGACTCCTCAATTTTGACCGTGAATCCTCAAGTGTGACCTTGAATTCCAGTTGCGACCATTAATTTTTTAAGTTCCTATGAATTCTAGCTGTGAATACCCACTTGCGACAGGAACCACATCTTCTAGACAATAAATCCCTGCTTGTGACAGTGACTCCCTACTGGTGACAATAAATCCCTACTTGTGACAGTGAATCCCTACGAGTGATCGTTAACCCACCTCCCCCGTGACCGAACCGCAGATGGCGGCGGCCATTGTATTCGACAGCATCCAGCTCCTGGCTAACGGCATTCACTTCACCAGCCGGGCTCAGCCGGTGGAACCGCAGCCGATGACTTGTGGGACCGGGCAGCGCTTCTGGCAGAACGGAGCCAGCCTGCTCAACTTCATGAGATCGGTCTGTGCAGAGCGCTGAGCTCCTCACCACCCATCCCCACTTGATGCAAGCGCAATGCCCCACCCCGCTCGCAGATCCCGGAGGACATCTCACCGCAGACGCTTACGGGGCCTGTGAAGTTCGACTCGGACTGGAGGCGGGTGAACTTCAGCCTGAGGGCCTACGAGCTCACCTCGGTGGGGTTTCGAATGGTGAGGTTTCGAATGGTGGTTGCTGACTGGGTCAATTATGTCATTAGTCAGTCTAGCTGTACCACAATTTGTATTAGGAGCCTTACTGTGCAACAAGATGGGTGCGGGCGGAGCCTCACTGTACAAGATGGGTGCGGGCGGAGCCTCATTGTACAAGAATGTCAGCCCACCAGCTCGCCGCCAATTCAATGAAAAGCACCTTCGCATTCTTGCAGATCGGCAGCTGGGATCGTCTCCACGGTTTCAACATCTCAAGGACATTTCAGGAGCCGCTGGAGGAGGTGCAGAAGAAACTGCAGAACAAGACTCTTCGAGTCACGACTGTTGAGGTCAGTTGCCCTGGTGCCTCAGAGACACTTCAAGGCACTGCGTGCGCTTGTTGGCCCGAGTTTGGTTGCTGAAAGGAATCGGATGTCTTTCATTTCTGTCACTTACTCCGCAGGACGCTCCCTTCATCAAGGTGAAGAACAAAAATGATTCGAACAGCCCGCCACAGTTCGATGGCTTCTGCATCCAGATGCTGAACCTCATCGCCCAGGAGGCCGGCTTCAACTTCACCGTCCGCCTTGTGGAGGACGGAAACTATGGCACCAAAACTGGCAACGACAGCGAGGGCAACGAGGTTTGGAACGGCATGATCGGCGAGCTCATCGACAAGGTGAGCAAGTTTCTGGCTCCAACAGCTCCGCCTCAATCCGCACCCACCTCACTCCTCACTCCGCACCCACCTCACTCCCTCACCCTGCACCCACCTCATCGCGGCTATAATTTCAGAAAGCCGACCTGGCAGTTGCGCCGCTGACCATCACCTATGAGAGAGAGCGCGTCATCGACTTTACCACACCGTACATGTCTCTCGGCCTGAGCATCCTGTTCAAGAAGCCCGTGAAAACCAAGCCGCATCTTTTCTCATTTTTGTCGCCTCTGTCGCCGACGGTAAATTAGCGTGCTCCTTGATTATGATCACCGTATCAGTCTTTACGAGCATAGCCATTCTTCACCTGAGCCAAGCATAGCGATCTGAAAGTTTGTGAAACCGAACTTTTTTGGTCCTCACTTGACTTAACCACCCCTTGTAAACGCATCAAGAACTCTTCACTTCAAACACTTCAGACCTCACACTAAACATTTTCTTGACCTCATCTCTCTCTAAACCTCCGTCACGACCTTCTACCCACCATGTATTTATGCACCCTCCCTACTCTGCACCCACCCCATTCTGCACCCACTCCATTCTGCACCCACCCTATTCTGCACCCACCCCATTCTGCACCCACCCCATTCTGCACCCACCCCAATCTGCACCCACCCCATTCTGCACCCACCCCATTATGCACCCACCCCATTATGCACCCACCCCATTCTGCACCCACTCCATTCTGCACCCACCCCATTCTGCATCTACTTCACTGTTCCCCAAGTCTTTTCATTGTTCTTTCTTGTATGCAAGCCTATTTGCACAAGATTGCACAGGTTGCCAGTTGCAGCGGCAGCTGAAATCGAATCCTCAACAGGTGTGGAGCTCGGTATTGGCGGCCTACGTATTCGTCAGCTTCGTACTATTCGTGGTTGCCCAGCTGTCCCCGTACGAGTGGTACAACCCCAATCCGTGCAGCACGGATACTGAGCAGGTTGAGAACCAGTTCTCAATGCTCAACAGCCTCTGGTTCACTGTTGGTTCGCTCATGCAGCAAGGTAAAGAGGACTGAAGTTTACGCACTACTGAAATGAGTAGCCACATGGGGTCACGCCCGAATCTGAAATTAGGATATATAATTAGGGCCCAATCAGACCCCTACTCAACCCCTACTCAACCCTTACTCAACCCTACTCAAGCTTACAAAGAATATTTATCAAAAGCGCTCTACCTTCACCAGGCTCGGAGATCTGGCCCCGCGCTCTGTCCACAAGACTTATCAGCGGAATCTGGTGGTTCTTCACGCTGATCATGATCAGCTCCTACACCGCCAACCTGGCCGCCTTCCTGACCGTGGAGCGAATGCACTCGCCAATAGAGAGCGTCGAAGACCTGGCCAGGCAGACCAAGATTAAATACGGCACCCTGGCCAGCGGCTCCACCTACCAGTTCTTCAAGGCGAGGCTGCTGGGGATTCTGAGGCTGAATTAACGGGCATCCGGGAGCAACTGAGGGAGCTACTGGGGGTGCGGCTGCTGGAGATCTGAGAGCAGGAGAGAGCTACTGGGGATCTGAGAGCAGGAGAGAGCTATTGGGGATCTGAGAGCAGGAGAGAGCTACTGGGGATCTGAGAGCAGAAGAGAGCTATTGGGGATCTGAGAGCAGGAGAGAGCTACTGGGGATCTGAGAGCAGAAGAGAGCTATTGGGGATCTGAGAGCAGGAGAGAGCTTCTGGGGATCTGAGAGCAGGAGAGAGCTACTGGGGATCTGAGAGCAGGAGAGAGCTACTGGGGATCTGAGAGCAGGAGAGAGCTACTGGGGATCTGAGAGCAGGAGAGAGCTACTGGGGATCTGAGAGCAGAAGAGAGCTATTGGGGATCTGAGAGCAGGAGAGAGCTTCTGGGGATCTGAGAGCAGGAGAGAGCTACTGGGGATCTGAGAGCAGGAGAGAGCTACTGGGGATCTGAGAGCAGGAGAGAGCTACTGGGGATCTGAGAGCAGGAGAGAGCTACTGGGGATCTGAGAGCAGGAGAGAGCTACTGGGGATCTGAGAGCAGGAGAGAGCTACTGGGGATCTGAGAGCAGGAGAGAGCTACTGGGGATCTGAGAGCAGTAGAGAGCCGTGATTTCTCGCTGTCCCCGCTGCAGATGGCGAAGAGCATCCAGGTGTTCAAGACCATGTGGGACTTCATGAGCAAGAGGCCGGAGGTGTTCGTCAACAAGACGGAGGACGGCATCCGGCGGGTGCGGCAGGGCGGCTACGCCTTCATCCTGGAGAGCACCATGAACGAGTACTACACCGAGCGCAACTGCGACCTGATGAAGGTCGGCGGCCTGCTGGACTCCAAGGGCTACGGCATCGGCCTGACCACGGGTCTGTGGCTTGTGCGGCGCTCTGCCCGCGTGCCTGTGCTCATGTGTGTTTATGTCATGCTCACCTGTGCTCATGTGTGCATATGTCATGCTCACCTGTGCTCATGTGTGTTTATGTCATGCTCACCTGTGCTCATGTGTGTTTATGTCATGCTCACCTGTGTCTATGTGTGTTTATGCTAGTGTGATTTTCTGCCAATGTGTTTAGGAGAACTACTATTGTGTTTATGCCCCTGTAAAACGTGCGGCAACCGCAGGCTCGCCCTTTCGCGACATTATCTCCGAGGTGATCCTGAAGCTTCAGAAGGAGCAGGTGCTCGAGAAGCTCCGTCGCCGGTGGTGGCGTGAGGAGGACATCGAGAAGCCGTGCGATGAGGCCTCCAGCGACGGCCAGGAGGAGCCACCGGGCCTCGGCATCGACCAGGTGGCGGGCGTCTACGTGGTGCTGCTGGGCGGCATGCTGTTGGGCGGCATCACCACTCTGGTGGAGTTCTGCTTCCGTGCCAAGCGGCGCGCCGTGCAGGAGAGGGTGAGGGAGACGGTGGGGGTGAGGGTGAGGGAGACGGTGGGGAGAGGGTGAGGGAGACGGTGGGGTTGGAGAGGGTGAAACGGTGGGAAGAAGACGGTGGGACGGAGGACAGTCGGAGCAGCAGGGAGAGGTTTTGGTGCCGGAAGAGTTGGATGCCCAGGCTGGGAGAGGTTTTGGTGCCGGAAGAGTTGGATGCCCAGGCTGGGAGAGGTTTTGGTGCCGGAAGAGTTGGATGCCCAGGCTGGGAGAGGACGCGGAGGCCACGCGGTCTTGAACTGAAATCGCAACCTGCCCGCAGCAATCCATCAGCACTGAGCTGTGCCAGGAGCTGCGCTTCGCCTCCCGCTGCTTCGGCTCCTCCACCCGGCCGGCCAACCACCTGGCACAGCGCGCCCACAGGGCCACCGCCGCCGCCATCGCCGCCACCGCGGCAGCCACCGCCTCCACTTCCAGCAGCAACGGCCGGCGCCAGGCGGCCCGCCTGGTGCCGTCAGCGATGGGCGACGCCGATTGGGCGGCTGCGGCCGCGCTGCACCGAGCCCGCAGCTCCGAGGACGGGCGCTGGCTGGCCGAGCCGCCGCCGAGGCTCGCAGCCGGACGGCCGAGGGAGGGCTTCGCTTGAGCGACTCAACGGCCAGTCCCGCCTGATTTGGACAGTCTTTGACTCCTAGCAACTGACTTTTGGCTCGCTAGGACTCATGAACTTTCGGAACTCTTCGGCTCTCAGCGCGTGACCATGGAATTCACTGGGACTCTGCTTGAAATGCGTCGCAAAGATTTGTTTAAAACAATCTCGCACATTGTCTCCCCAGCTATTGAATAATTAACCACTGCTTTGACTGCGCAGATAAATCTGTAGCTATGAGAAATCCGGACCCGCCACTGCTGCGTCTGTTCAGATTTCTGGCTGAGAAGCGCGTCAGATGTTGTCTACTCTTTAATAACCAATCAAGGATTTGATGGGAATGGGTGATGGGGAATGGGTGATGGGAATGGGTGATGGGTGATGGGGAATGGGTGATGGGAATGGGTGATGGGTAGGGGGGGCCGTAGCCCAGCGGTAGCGCAGCTGCTCTGGTGTGCCAGCGACCCAGGCTCGATTCCAAGTGCAGTCACATTAATTTGGGGCTGAATTGGAATCTCGGCTTGGCTCTGCTCGTGCAGTTAACGGCCTTGAGAGCCAACCCCCCAAGGCGCAGTGAAGTGTACATGCCTAACGATAAAATAAAGTGCCGCTGTACACTCCTGTGTGAGTGTGTGCCTGCGTACGTATCCGCGCGCTTGTGTGCCTGCTCAGGGGAGTCGGCGGAATTGGCAGTAATGCCTCTCGCCGGTTGTGTGTCTATGTCGCTTAAAGTGCGCCAGGGTGCACACAACCCCCCTGCATCTAAAAAAAATGGGTGATGGGTGATGGGGAATGGGTGATGGGGAATCGGTGATGGGGAATGGATGATGGGGAATCGGTGATGGGGAATGGGTGATGGGAATGGGTGATGGGTGATGGGGAATGGGTGATGGGGAATGGGTGATGGGGAATGGGTGATGGGGAATGGGTGATGGGTGATGGGGAATGGGTGATGGGGAATGGGTGATGGGTGATGGGGAATGGGTGATGGGAATGGGTGATGGGTGATGGGGAATGGGTGATGGGGAATGGGTGATGGGTGATGGGGAATGGGTGATGGGTGATGGGGAATGGGTGATGGGAATGGGTGATGGGTGATGGGGAATGGGTGATGGGGAATGGGTGATGGGGAATGGGTGATGGGGAATGGGTGATGGGGAATGGGTGATGGGAATGGATGATGGGGAATCGGTGATGGGGAATCCGTGATGTGGAATCGGTGATCGCAATAAGTGATGGGAACGGGTCCTGGTCAATCCATCCGTGGCCCAGAAGCGGCCCGCATTCCCAGTCCCTGCCGACTGCCATCAGAGTATTCAAACAAAGGGCAGCTCGCGGTTCTCTGAGACTCATTTGTCTCCCCCCATCAGAGCCGTGGAAAATTCCGTCACCGGTTGCTGTCAGCCGGAGAGGCACTCCGCAGCTCATGCGGGGGTCGGGGCGCCCGCTAGCAATTAACGCAAATTGCATTTGCTCAGGCGCCCGGTGGGCTATAAACATTGGGGAGCGGCTAATGACTTCTGTCCAAGGAGCTCTGAGCCTGCAGTCTGGGGTTGGGAAACTCCTGCGGAATCTCATTGTCACTAATTAGGGCAGTGGCAGAGGGGGCAGCTGCCTCCTGCCGTTGCGATCGTCGCTTAAACTGCAGTGGACGAGCCATCCAGGGAAGGTCAAAATGGGTCAGCTGGTCAGCTGTTCCTAGGTGAAAATAAGGGGGTCATGTGGCGCTGCAACCCCCCTCCTGAAAAACCCTTCGGCGGCCGCAGCACAGGCTCCGCTCATCGGCGGCTGAATCGGAGTTTTTAAACTGCTCAGAGGAGTCGAGGCGGATTAGTTCTCCTTGTGCCAGCCCGCAGTTGAGAAAACATTCCTTCCCAGCCGCTTGATATCCCATATCCCATCCATCCTCCCCGTGAGCTCAGGGTGAGTCAATATCCCATCCATCCTCCCCGTGAGCTCAGGGTGAGTCAATATCCCATCCATCCTCCCCGTGAGCTCAGGGTGAGTCAATATCCCATCCATCCTCCCCGTGAGCTCAGGGTGAGTCAATATCCCATCCATCCTCCCCGTGAGCTCAGGGTGAGTCAAGAGGCTGCTTGGGTATCTAAGAGGAACTGGCTACCTGCGATCCCAGGGCTTCCCCTGAGCCAGGGAGACCTGACCTAGCATCTGGACTGGAAGCTCCTCCCCAGTACCCGCATTTTCAGGCGCCCTCTAAAATGAGAAATCCGCTGCGGGGCGGAGCGTGTGCTCACCCTGAAATTCGTTGGTCCAAATTTTTACTATCAAAATTAAAAACATTAAGATTATTGACTTTTTCTTACAATTGAAAACGACATTTAACAATTCATGCCAAATGTAATAAATATTGCATCCTGTCGTACATTCTATTCCATTCCGTGACGCAGAGACTCCGTGACGCAGAGACTCCGTGACGCAGAGACTCCGTGACGCAGAGACTCCGTGACGCAGAGACTCCGTGACGCAGAGACTCCGTGACGCAGAGACTCCGTGACGCAGAGACTCCGTGACGCAGAGACTCCGTGACGCAGAGACTCCGTGACGCAGAGACTCCGTGACGCAGAGACTCCGTGACGCAGAGACTCCGTGACGCAGAGACTCCGTGACGCAGAGACTCCGTGACGCAGAGACTCCGTGACGCAGAGACTCCGTGACGCAGAGACTCCGTGACGCAGAGACTCCGTGACGCAGAGACTCCGTGACGCAGAGACTCCGTGACGCAGAGACTCCGTGACGCAGAGACTCCGTGACGCAGAGACTCCGTGACGCAGAGACTCCGTGACGCAGAGACTCCGTGACGCAGAGACTCCGTGACGCAGAGACTCCGTGACGCAGAGACTCCGTGACGCAGAGACTCCGTGACGCAGAGACTCCGTGACGCAGAGACTCCGTGACGCAGAGACTCCGTGACGCAGAGACTCCGTGACGCAGAGACTCCGTGACGCAGAGACTCCGTGACGCAGAGACTCCGTGACGCAGAGACTCCGTGACGCAGAGACTCCGTGACGCAGAGACTCCGTGACGCAGAGACTCCGTGACGCAGAGACTCCGTGACGCAGAGACTCCGTGACGCAGAGACTCCGTGACGCAGAGACTCCGTGACGCAGAGACTCCGTGACGCAGAGACTCCGTGACGCAGAGACTCCGTGACGCAGAGACTCCGTGACGCAGAGACTCCGTGACATGAAACCCGGCCCTCTCGAGTCTGAGGATGAGCTTTTAAGGAGAGCCCTACTCCAGACTCTGCTCCCAGATCTCCTTGACCCAGCGCGCTCCCCTATCAGCCAGTATCTCTGCCTGGTGACAGGTGCATCCATAATTTATCCCAATGGGATAATAATCCGCGTCTCAGCCCCAGTCAATAGGAAAAATTCCCAGATCTCCCCCCCCCGATCTCCAGTCCGGCGCCACCGGCCAGGCCTATAAAACTGGCTGCGCTGAGCTGGGGCTCACTGACTCTGAGCTCACTGACTCTGTGCTCACCGACTCTGAGCTCACTGACTCGCCACCGCCCTGCACCGAGACGTCATGAGCTGCCGACTGCTGACGCTGCTGCTGCTCGCCTGCTGCTGCCACCTGGCCGCATCCCAGGCCGGAGCGGCCGACCTTGAGAACCGAGAGCTCCGCGTTGTCACCATCACGGTGAGCTGGGAGACCCTCAATGCTGGATTGCGTATTGAGTCTGGGTTAACGGTTGCCAAATCCCAGAGTCCAGAACATCTCAGAATTATAGTGTCAGGGCGTTTATTCCCATAGGTCCATAAACTATAAATACTGAACCCTGAACCCTGTACCCTGTATGTACCCTAAATCCTTAACCCTGAACTCTGAACCCTATACCCTGAACTCTGAAACCTTGAATCCTGAAGTCTGAACCCTAGACCCTAGAACCTAGACCCTAGACCCTAGACCCTGGACCCTGGACCCTGGATCCTGAAATATGAAGCCTGGACCCTGAACCCTGAAGTCTGAACACTGAACCCTGGACCTTGAACTCCAAACTCTGAACCCTGAACCCTGGACCCTAGACCCTGGACCCTGGACCCTGAACCCTGAACTCTGAACCCTGAACCCTGTACCTTGAACCCCGAACCCTGTACCCTAGACCCTGAACCTGAACCCTGGACCCTTGGTTTGAAGAGTAAAGGTTTTCAAAGGTTTGAAGGTTTCAAACCAAAGCTGAACCCTGAACCCTGTACCTTGAACCCTGAACCCTAAACCCTGTAACCTGAACCCGAACCCTGTACCCTAGACCCTGAACCCTGAACCCTGAACCCTGGACCCTTGGTTTGAAGAGTAAAGGTTTTTAAAGGTTTCAAGGTTTCAAACCAAAGCTGAACCCTGAACCCTGTACTCTGTACCCTGAACCCTGGACCCTGGACCCAACCCTGAACCCTGAACTCTGAACCCTGAACCCTGAATCCTGAAGTCTGAGCCCTGAACCCTGGACCCTAGACCCTGAGCCCGGGAACCCTGAACCCCGAACCCTGTATCCTGAACTCTAAACCCTGAACCCTGACCTGAGCCTTGAGCCCTTTGTATTGAACCCTGGTCCAGTCCTCAACTGTGAACCCTAAAATCTTAATTCAAACCCTGTATACTAAACCTAAGCGCTAGCCACGCCCCATCCGATAAACCCTACGTGCAGCAAAAGCCCTTCGTGATGCGGGTGGAAGACTCGGACCCGGTCAGATACGAGGGCTTCTACATCGACCTGCTGAACCTCCTGCAGCGGGAGCTGAAATTTCGCTACCGAATCTACGAGGTAGCCGACAGCAAGTTCGGATCCCGCTCGCCGAAGGGGGTCTGGAACGGCCTGATGGGTGACATCGTGAACAAGGTGGGTGATGGAAGGGAGAGAAGATGCGAACGATGCGAGTCTGGGACTGCGGCGTCGTTCGGTTGGAGTAATTTATCAAGTTGATCGACTTTGAGTTTAGAGGAAAATTCTGCTCAAGTCTGGCGTGCGAGTCACTGGGTGACAGTCTGTGTGAGTCACTGGGTAACAGTCTGTGTGAGTCAATGGGTGACAGTCAGTGTGAGTCACTGGGTGCCAGTCTGTGTGAGTCACTCGGTGACAGTCTGTGTGAGTCATTCGGTGACATTCTGTATGAGTCACTGGGTTACAGTCTCTATGAGTCACTGGGTTACAGTCTGTATGAGTCACTGGGTTACAGTCTGTGTGAGCCACTCGGTGACAGTCCGTATGAGTCACTCGGTGACAGTCTGTGTGAGTCACTCGGTGACATTCTGTATGAGTCACTGGGTGACAGTCTGTATGAGTCACTGGGTTGCAGTCTGTATGAATCACTGGGTTACAGCCTGTGTGAGCCACTCGGTGACAGTCCGTATGAGTCACTGGGTGACATTCTGTATGAGTCACTGGGTTACAGTCTGTGTGAGTCACTGGGTGACAGTCTGTGTGAGCCACTCGGTGACAGTCAGTGAGTCACTGGGTGCCAGTCTGTATGAGTCAATGGGTCACAGAAGCCAGCCACCTGTCCCGCAGACGGCAGACCTGACCCTGGCCACTCTGCGCATCATGCCCAAACGGCTGGAAGCCGTGGACTTCACGCTGCCGATCTCCTCCTCGGGCCTGTCGCTGCTGTACAAGGAGGCGGCCTCGCAGACCTCGCAGGCCGCCCTGCTGCTGCAGCCGTTCGACGCCTCGGTGAGTTCTGCGGTTCCCTGGACACTGACCGAATCACTCGGCCCTAGCTAGCTGTGACTGGGGCCTCAATCAGCAGACAGGTGCCACCCAAAGGTCCTGCTGTCTGGAAGTTTCCAAAGGTCCCGAAGGTCTCCTCACAGGCATTCAACATTGTGCAAAATCATCTTTTTTAACTCTCCCCATAGACTTACTCGCCGCAAATTCTCCCATGTCTCGCCATATTCGTCGTTGCCAGCCACCTCTTGCAATATCTTCCCTCTTTCCTCTTGCTTTTGTACATTCTCGCTACCATCCTCGTCGCTTCCTCATTCGTCGTTGGTCTCTCGCTTATCTGGTCGTTCGCCTCGCATCCCTTTCTGAGTCTTGCATAATTTGATTTGCTTATCCATCTCTTGCAGCTGTTGCATTCTCTCCTGGTTCCCTCTACTCTGCCTCCTGTGCACCATTTCTCATGGTTTTTTCTCGTCGCTTACGTCTTAAAAAATCTATCACACCTCTTGCAGTCCATTCTTATTCCGGTCTCTTGTCTGTGCATACGTTCCTGTGGATGGCTAGTCCTCCTCTTGATCTGCATGTTTTCTCGCATCCGTCCTCCCAGCACCTGAAGCCAATGAGTTCGTTTTCCTCCATTGGTAGTTCTCTTTGGTTTTCTGGTTCTTCTTCGGCTCTTCCCTTGGTTTTACTTCTCTCTCGTTCAATCGTATCCCACTCGGCGTCCCGATCTTTGGTGATTTCCCTCCACTTCTCTTTTGTTCGCGAGCTGTCCGTCTCTGAGTGGTTCGAGTTTGGCCTTTCTAATGAGTTTTCTCCAGTACGTAATTAGCGTAGTCATCCTTTTCTTTGGTCTTTTCATTGATTCTAATCTCTTGTTCCATCCCATGACACAGATTTTCGTTAAGCTGGAGTCTGGAAATCTCAGTACGTGACCTAGTCTCCTCCAGTGTGCCGTTTCGATTTTTCTTTGAATGCTTTTTATCCCGATTTCTCGTCTCACGTCCCACATATTAACCTGTCTTTCTTCCATCTCCCGCAGAGGTTCTTTAGTTTTGCTGCTCCAAATATGTAATACTATCCATAATTCTTTGGAGTTGATTGATATCGCTTTTTTGAAGGGTTTAGCTCCTGCGTTGAACGTGAGCGTGCTTTCGATGCATGCTTCGATCACTCTCGCTTGAGTGCGTTCGTTAGTCTGGTTCTTCTGAGTCGCTTCTTAACTTTTGCCCAGGCGCTTGCTGCTCTCTGAAGTCTCTGGTGGATGTCTTCTTTGTCTCCGAGCCACACCCTCAGCATTCGGATTCTATTGCTCTCTGCTGTTCCTAACTGTTGCTGTCTCTTCTTTCGCGTCGTTCGTTCTTTCTTCTAGCCATCCCAAGACTGTCTTCACCGTCGTCGTTCCTTCTTCGATTTCTTTCTTTCCGCCAATCACCGCGGTATCATCCGCGAACAGGGAGCAGGTGATCCGCGTGGTTGGTTGATTCTTCCGTGAACTTATAGTTTCTCTGTGGTGGTCAGTCTTTTCCTGGCAGATAGGTCCATTCAATCCCAACTTCTTCGCCTCTGTTTGCTGCTGTGGTCTTTCTTTCTGTTTCTGCCGCTCTCATGACCGCCTGATGGTAGATGTTAAAAAGTACGGGTGAGTTCGCGCATCCTTCATGTAATCCGGTGTGGGAAAAATATGTGACTATCCCCATTCTCCGTGTGTACTTTGTATGCGGTGTGCTCATGTAGGCCCTTTAGTTTCTCGATCATTTTGTCTGGCATCTCGTGGTGTGCGAGTAGTCGCCAGAGTGCTGGCTTGTTTACTCTCGGATATGCTTTTTTTAGATCCAGAAATTTAACCACGGTATCGCTGTCTCCGCTAACTTCATCTTCGTTCCCATTCTCTGCATTTCCGCTGATCTTTTGATCAGTTTCGCGTCTTCCTGTAGTCTGAGGATGTCTGAGTGGCGTCCATCGTCGACCTGTCCCGCCTGAAACCCGCTTGATTCTCGTCCAGGCAGTTGGTCTCTTCCGCCCACCTGTTGATTCGGGTTGCGATAATTCTTGCCAAGATCCTACTTGTCATCGGTAGTAGGCAGGCACCCCGATAATTGTTTAGGTATTTTTTGTCTCCTTTTTTGTGTAACGGGATGATGAGTCCTAGCTTTTGTCCTTCTCCCCATTTCGTCGCCGATTCCGTCCACAGTCTGGTTATTTCAATGAACATTCTTTTCTTACTGTTTCACACGCTGTCTTGATGTAGATCAGTCTTAATTCGTCTTCTCCTGGTGCGCCGTTTTTCATTTTGTTCAGTTCTGTCGTGCCGTGTAGTTGGCATAAAGAAACTCAAGGTTTATTTGAACTAGCAAGTAGCCTATATAATAATGACTCGAGCAGTGGCTGATAGAACACCAAAATAGAGTCACGTGATGACAATCAACTACGTACAAGTACATGGAAGCTTAGGGGTATGGCCAGTCAGAGTGAAGGGAGAGGAAAGAATGGTGTGCACGTACGTACATAGCATAAGATAGTTAGTTAGTCAGTGCCTAGAGCTCAGCGCTCCGGCACCACAAGTTCTCTTTCGAATTCCTTCCAGGTGATTGGGTCCATTAAGGCCTGGTTTGCTTGCTCTCTAAGTTTCAACATTCAAAATTGTGCAAAATCATATTGTTTTACTCTCCCAATAGACCTGGGTGCTGCTACTGCTGGTTTACATCATCTACCTCGGCCTGGCCTTCGTCCTCTTCCTGCTGTCCCCCTACGAACTGGGCGGCAGCGCCGGCAGCGCCTCCTCGACCGTCGCCAAAGCGAGGAAAGCCGGCTGCGGAGCCTTCGCGTTCATCACTGGCGGCCTCTTCATCCAGGGTGAGGATGCAGTCGTGGATTTTTAACCTGTGATGCTAAATTTGTGATGTTTAATCTGTAATGTTTAATCTGTGATGTTTAATCTGTGATGTTTAATCTGTGATGTTTAATCTGTGATGTTTAATCTGTGATGTTTAATCTGTGATGTTTAATCTGTGATGTTTAATCTGTGATGTTTAATCTGTGATGTTTAATCTGTGATGTTTAATCTGTGATGTTTAATCTGTGATGTTTAATCTGTGATGTTTAATCTGTGATGTTTAATCTGTGATGTTTAATCTGTGATGTTTAATCCGTGTTCTGCGAATTCCTGAAACCCTCAGGCTTCGCGCGCACCCCGAAGGCCCCCTCGGCCCGCGCCTTGGCCTTCGCCTGGTGGCTGTTTGCCCTGGCCACCGCCTGCTGCTACACGGCTGGCCTGGCGACCCGCCTGATGGCTGGCCGCCCGACGGCTTCCGCCAAGTTCGGCAGCCTGCAGGAGCTGATGGCGCAGTCGAAAGTGCCTTACGGAGTGCTGGCCGGCGGCTCCACCGCCACCATGCTGGCTGTGAGTAACCTGACGGGCCCTGGACCCGACATCCTGGATCTGACACCCTGGATCTGACACCGTGGATTTCACGCCCTAGATTTCACACCCTAGATCTGACACCCTGGATCTGACACCCTGGATCTGACACCCTGGATCTGACACCCTCGATAGTGCTCTAAAACTATTAAGCACGGACGTCCTGCCCGGAAAATTTCAGAACTCCAACATTCCTGAGTTCCTGGCCGTCAACGCCTTCCTGAGCCGCAATCCGAGCTGGAACGTCAAGAGCACTGAGGACGGGCTGCAGCGCGTGAGGAAGGGCGGCTACGTCTGGATTGCCGAGGGCATCACCGCCGACCACCACGGCATGACCGAGTGTGAGCTGGTGTCCTCGCCCACCGGCCTCGCCACCGTGGACATCGGCCTGGCCATTGCCAAGGGTACGTCAGCGGGAGCTTAGACACCTGCAGACAACCTCAGACACCTGCAGACACCCTCAGGCACCCTCAGACATCCTCAGACACCCTCAGACACCTGCAGACACCCTCAGACACCCTCAGACATCCTCAGACACCCTCAGACACCTGCAGACACCCTAAAACACCTTCGCAAATACCCTAGCAGGCACCCTGACAGACATCCTCCCTGATGCGATCCCGCAGGCTCCAACCTGAAGCAGGCATTCGACGCGGCCATCCTGAAGGTCAAGGCCAACGGCGAGCTGGACAGCATGAAGAGCCGCTGGTGGCGGAAAAACGACGACCAGTGCGCCGCCAAGGCCTCCGACTGGCCCAGCCCGCTGGCCCCCGGCGACCTGCTCGGCCTCTACCTGGTGCTGTTGCTCGGCTGCCTCGCCGCCTTCGTCGCCCTGCCCTTGGAATTCATGCTGAAGGCTGCCGGACTGCCCTCCTGCGGGCGAGGCCAGCAGGTCTGAGAGCTTTGCTTGGCAATTCTGTCTCTCGCATTCGATTTCAAGTTTTCTCCGCCACTCCAAATGCCCGCAGGCCGAGCAGCCGGCCGCCGCCGCTGCCGCTGCCCAGGATAAGCCAGGCGAAGACGCCGGTGCCGCTGCCACAGCCGGATCGGAGGAGAAGCAGCCGGAGCCGGAGTCCAAACCTCTGGTTTAACTTTGCTAGCACCATAGCAACAGCCTAGCAACACCAGAGCACGAATGAGCACAGCAACATCAGAGCACCATGAGTACTGCAACACCAGAACACCATGCATGAGCACAGCAACACAAGAGCACCATGAGCACAGCAATACAAGAGCACCATGAGCACAGCAACACCAGAGCACCATGAGCACAGCAACACCAGAGCACCATGAGCACAGCAACACCAGAGCACCATGAGCACAGCAACACAAGAGCACCATGAGCACAGCAACACAAGAGCACCATGAGCACAGCAATACAAGAGCACCATGAGCACAGCAACACAAGAGCACCATGAGCACAGCAACACCAGAGCACCATGACCACAGCAACACCAGAGCACCATGAGCACAGCAACATAAGAGCACCATGAGCACAGCAACACCAGAGCACCATGAGCACAGCAACACCAGAGCACCATGAGCACAGCAACACCAGAGCACCATGAGCACAGCAACACAAGAGCACCATGAGCACAGCAACACCAGAGCACCATGAGCACAGCAACACCAGAGCACCATGAGCACAGCAACACCAGAGCACCATGAGCACAGCAACACCAGAGCACCATGAGCACAGCAACACAAGAGCACCATGAGCACAGCAACACAAGAGCACCATGAGCACAGCAATACAAGAGCACCATGAGCACAGCAACACAAGAGCACCATGAGCACAGCAACACAAGAGCACCATGACCACAGCAACACCAGAGCACCATGAGCACAGCAACACCAGAGCACCATGAGCACAGCAACACCAGAGCACCATGAGCACAGCAACACCAGAGCACCATGAGCACAGCAACACAAGAGCACCATGAGCACAGCAACACAAGAGCACCATGAGCACAGCAACACCAGAGCACCATGAGCACAGCAACACCAGAGCACCATGAGCACAGCAACACCAGAGCACCATGAGCACAGCAACACCAGAGCACCATGAGCACAGCAACACCAGAGCACCATGAGCACAGCAACACAAGAGCACCATGAGCACAGCAACACCAGAGCACCATGAGCACAGCAACACAAGAGCACCATGACCACAGCAACACCAGAGCACCATGAGCACAGCAACACAAGAGCACCATGAGCACAGCAACACAAGAGCACCATGAGCACAGCAACACAAGAGCACCATGAGCACAGCAATACAAGAGCACCATGAGCACAGCAACACAAGAGCACCATGACCACAGCAACACAAGAGCACCATGACCACAGCAACACCAGAGCACCATGAGCACAGCAACACCAGAGCACCATGAGCACAGCAACACCAGAGCACCATGAGCCCAGCAACACCAGTGCACCATGAGCACAGCAACACCAGAGCACCATGAGCACAGCAACACAAGAGCACCATGAGCACAGCAACACCAGAGCACCATGAGCACAGCAACAGAACAAAAACGCAGAAAAAACACCAGCCAGTAGTTAAAGTACCCTTATTTTTGACAGCCAAACGCAACACCATCGCAACAGCCTAACAACACCATAACAACAGCTTACCAACACCTAAAAGCGCGATTACAAACATCGCACCTTAGTGTATATGTTTTAACTCTCCTGCATATTTTACATTTAAGCACCCGCCCGTAATCATCCACGAGTCTCTATAAACCGTCCACATACTCAGCACTGCAATATTAAGTGCAATTTATATATTCGATAATAATAATTAAACTCAGACTTTCTTATTCAGGCTCTATATTCGCTTATAATTCTTACTTATAGAGTCAAATTTTACCGAATGAACCCATCCGTATTTGTACTTTAATTCTGCACTTCTGCTTAAGCATCTTTTTAATTACTGAACTGCATGTCAACTACATGCTACATTATTACTGTCATACTGTGCACAAATAATATAGGATTTTCTCTTATTCCTAAGTTTAAAAATAGCAGTGGCTTATACCCAATATTCGAAAATGTAATTAAATAAAAAAACAAATGGTTTAAACATTTTTAGATTTTCCTAGAACTCCTATGATTAAACCGAATTGCTATTATTAGCTCTAATAAAAATCAGCCGCAGCATTCTTTTTTATCCCAACCTGTAAACTTTATTTCTCAGAGAGTGCATGTACGTCCTCATGTACGTCCATTTTTGCTTAATTTCTGGTCTGGTTTCCTTTAGTTATACGCTTTTAATCCATTGTGTTGTAGGGGTGTGGGGGGGGAAGTTTTATTCTAATGCTGATACCAAATTTGTGATAGGGTTAACTTTTGCCTGTGGTTTTATTACAACGCAGCTACCAAAACTGTTGTAAGAGGGGTCGGGGTTTATTGGGAATTTTCGGGATTTTCTTAGAATTCGGGGCGGACTGCGCAATTTATACTACTAACAGGAGTAAGCCGTAGGTTGCTCCTGGTGGCGTGGTGTGTCCGAGCGGCAAGACACAATCTATATTAACTTAACTAGTCCGAGGGAGGGCTACGCGATAGATCGGAGTTGCCTGGGAAACGGGGCGCACTAAAGGGAAATTTAATAGCTAATAGGGAATGCTGACATGGAGGGGATGTGCCTTAATAGGGAATTAGACAAGGGCAGGGCGCCTAAGCAGACAGTGCGTCTGGATGAGAAGTTGGCAGATCGCCAGGTTAATCAGAGATCTGGGGGAGGGAGGCAACACACCTGTCCAACTGATAAAGGAAAGGGGGTTAGAATTATTACTCAGGAAGGGACTGTACGTTCTCTGGGGGGAAGGGAGAAAAGGCTGTACGCTTATAGCTGAACAAATGCCTTCTAGGGAAGAGAGGAGAGGTGACTGTACGCTTAAAGCTGAACAAGACCTCTCGGGGAAGGGTAAAGGCGGGCGCCTTCAAAGGAATAACTCATAGACTGATCTATTTTTAGAACAACTGTTCATTTTGGCCGAAAGGCAAAGCCACAGAAGTAAGTACTAAGAGGCGGCCACAGAAGTTGGGCTCTCTACCGATTCATGTGCGTGTATTTATAATAATTTTGGCAAAAATGGCGGACAATTCTTAACAATAACTTTTAAAGATAGTAAGCACTATAAGCATATTTGAGTCAGAAAACGATATTTAGGCTACTTTTAATGATCAATAGGTAGGAATAATTTGCTAACAAAAGAATATATATTTTTCATGACGCATTTAACGAGTAGTATACATAACGTAAGCAATTATTACTATATCACTATATTGATGGGTTTCGACCTTTCAGGCCCCTTGTGAGGAAGCCTTCGGGCCTCAGGCCTCAGAAATAAATCAATTAGAGTCCTGGCCCCCCCACTCCTGTCAGATGGTCAGCCCCATGGTAGCTTGATCGTGTGGCGAGCAGTCTAGGTCCTATAGCTAAGAGAGGGACAGCGAGAGACAAGCAGGGAGAATTCTGAAGGTAGAAATTAGCTCATCCGCAGACTAAGCTAACTCGCTGCCACCAGCCCGTGCGTCCTGGCTCACCACACCGGGACTCTCGAAATCGGGCTTCCGACTAGAAGGGGCTTTGAGCTTACCTGCCAACTAGTGTCTTTTTGCTGTCAATCTCGAAGTCATAGCCGATGATAAGGGACACTGCTGGGACTAGATCGCATTGGCCATGCAGGTACAGAGGGGACTTGTGCAGTGGATTCTTGCAGTGGCGAGTCTATGGGGTAGCTACATGTACTATTACATTGCTAAATACAAAGATATGTACTTTTGGCCTTCAACGCGCCAACTAGCCTCTCATAGCGCTGATGATAGACTAACTCGAACTTCAGAGACCGCATGATTCATTACCCGAGCCGCTTGGCTAACCTAGAGTGCACAAAGTACATCTCTGGCGCCGATTCTGCACTTCTGGCAGTTTTGCTCACTGATTTGGTTGATTGATCGACTGGGGACTGCCTGGCCATTGGTCCACTGTGACCGGCGCCTACTAGCTTAGCTACTCATCTGAGCCATCGGCGAACAAAGAAACAAAACCGATAAAAATAACTGTTAGATTTAACCTTCTCCTAAGATCACTTCACACTTTAGATTGAATTGGAGTTTAGACTACTATAGCAGTATTATTAAGTGATTTCTGCCTCAGTAACAGCACTACTGAACAAAATGAGCAAAAGTGTGCGCCTAATTCAGCTACTGAAACAGGGGACAGATAGGGGATCACCCAATCAAGCAAGTCTAGGTAGCCTCTCACCCAACCAATCAGAAACTCAACAGCCGGAGACCAGGTAATCCACAGTGACCGAATCAGTTTGATGCTCTGCAGCTGTAGACTCGGGATGATGCTGTCACGATCTTCGCTGTTAGCTAGCAGGTGATGCTCTTCACTTGATGTTCGCTGCTGATGACCGGGGGACTCGTCCTTGATGATGATGGGGGGAAGTCGCAATCCGGGGATCAAGAAACGACGGTCGCGCTCCGGGAACCAGAAGTTGCGTGCTGGACCCGAGCAAGAGTAGAGTCCGAGCGGGCCAAAAACTCCGGTTTAAATAGCCGCCAACTGGACCGCAGTTTGTTATAACGGAACACGTCGATTCTGATTGGCTGAGCCGTTTTGTTAAAATGAGCGCCGAATTTTCTGATTGGCCAAGCTTGTTGCTACTCAGAATCACGTGACCGAGAGATCCTATCAGTTCCCACAGGGTCGTAAAAAGATGACAGGTGCGGCCATAAATCACTCAAAATCGCAACAAAATGATCTATGGCCTTTCGCGTAGGATTGACAGAAATTAATGAAAAAATATACATTAGAAAGCTCTTGTTAAATAGAAAGTGAAGATAATGAAGAGAAATTGCTAATCGCTAATCCCAAAGTACTTTTAGGGGTAAAACGCATAGCTGTCAAAGCTGTCACACGCTTGAGTGAATCCGAACAATAGGCTCTGACCTCATAAATCTTGATGGCCTGTCAAAATGATGAGAAAAAAGCTACCGCCCGCATCCTCTCAGACCATCTGGCGCCCGTCTCAACACTGAGTGAGGCGCAGGTGGCTGTCAGACCAGCTTCGAAAGCGATGATTTATGACCCAAAAAGCAATGCCTATGTTATTATGACTACTAGTATGACCAGACATTATATCTAGTATAGATTCTATGAAAATTTGCAGAAAAAGGATAAAAATGCCCATCGCCCACTGTTGTAGGCTAGTAAGTTTAGAGCCCATGTGCTAGCGCGGGATTTGAGAAAAAGTGCGTCCTCATCAATATCAATTGTTTCATACTAAATAAATAAGCTCCTTTGTGTTGAACAGGATCAATATATCCCCGAAAGTGGTTGGTATCTTTAAATTTGGTCCGTTTGTGATTATATGCGGTTTTACTGTTGATGCAAGATGTCTAAATTTACGAAAAAAACTGTATGCAAATTGGGTAGAAGAGAATTAGAACGTTAGTTGCTTCAGCTGTTTATGCATGGATAATTCGCATCGCAGGGGACGTCGAAGTGGCCTGGTAGCCAAAAATGGACGAGGCAAAGCAGTTAGCTTCATGGCCGCTGTCTCCGAGCTCGCGCACGAATGCATGCATACATGTACGTACAAATCCTCGCGCACTCACAAGTGAACATGTACAGTACTTTGTGCCTATTGGGGTTGGCCCTTTGGTTGTACATTTCACGACAAGCCCAATTGGGATTTTTTGTGTAAACGATCGAGCCACAAGTTAATTTCAAGGACTACTAGACTAGAATATATCGAATTAATCAGGTTATAGACTATCCAAGTGTTCATAGGGGTCCTTGCTTTAATTTGTGTCTGAATCCAGAACATGTTGTAATTTAATGAGAGAAATATGCTGAAGCGGTGCCGCAAACTTATTTAACTCCGTACGCTACCTCAGCACTCTCTGTGTGCAGACGCCAGGTCATGATTCATACTCATATGTAGATGGTACTTGGCCACACAAATTCTGGTGCAACCTACAGGTTATTAGGCAAATTTTCGAGTACATTAGTACTACGATTGCTATGGCTTTATTTTACCTAAAAGTTTTTCAAACACCAGTAAATAGGAATCGTTCAAGTCGAGGCACAAAGCTCCCTGCTTTTAACTATAGCATTGGCAACAGTATCGTTACCCTTCAGTCGTTATTTTTTTCCGCATTTTTAACTAATGCAGTTTCTTCGAACACAAACAGAAAAAATCATCATCATCCGTAATGTTCTCTGTCTCGAGTCCGAAACAGTCCGACTTATTCAACTCATAGCGTTATATTTTATCATAATGAATATCAGCTTGCAACAACTTGGAATACAGGGCACAGAAGAGTGAGTAATTATTTACTTTTTGAACTTAGTCATTTGTCAATTCAGGCGCGTAGCTAGCCAGGATTCACGTCAGGGAGAGGGGGGCAGAGCCATAAATCCATCTCCGATGTTAGCGATGGAAGCAGAATACAAGGGCAAAAAAAATTTTGCCCATCCAGGGGGGACATGTCCCCAGTGTGCTCCTCCTTGGCTACGCCCCTGTTTGTCATATACTCATATTTATACAGCATAGTTATTTCGACATAGATAGTATTATTGGGCATATGGTTAGGCCTACATGTTTAAAGATATTTTATTTTGCTTTAAGTTTTGTGAACGTAATGTAATTATATAAAATTAAGGTAAGCTAGCAGAATAGGTGCCATGCCTCCTGCTGAATACTTGAAACCTTGTCCATGCTATATTGCTAATTCAAGTAAGTCAATCATTACTTAGCAAAGGATTAGGCCTATGCTATGCATCAATTTGTACTGCAGCAAGCCAAAATATAAATATCTTGTTTGTTTTTTATTTAAACCTCCAACAAAAGACAACATATATTATTTATATTCTAGTTTTGACTTTTCCTTGACTTTAGTTTAGTGTTTTTAAATACTTATTATTATTTTATTTTATATATATGAGCCTAGCTTATTAATTAGAGATTATAGTCATTTTGGTAACAAAAATAACCTTTTTGGTAATAGCCATTGTGGTTGCAATTAGAAAATTAGCTTGCAAATCTTAGTAATGAAACCTAAAATTTTAGTGGTTTGCTAAAATGGTTATGTATTGTTTCATTTAATTTTGTTTATATATTATTTCAGGATAGCAATTTTTTATCTATGCATATTATTTTCCTTGTCTTTTGAAAATTTCTATATTCTAGGATAAATGCAAAATAATCTACGCAAAAATAAAACAATTTTTGGTTCCATTTTTCTTAAATAGTACATTAAAACTTCAATAAATTAGTTTAAATGTTGGGGACATAAATATTAACAAAACAACTACAAATTTGTATTATAAATATCCTTTTGTCCTATTACTAAAATAATCACTTACCAAATTTCTCATTTTTACCAAAGGCAAAGTATGTCTAGCAGAGAAACAACTTATCACTGAAATAACTATTGTCATTAAAACTTCTATCACCAAAATAGCCTGCACCCTTGATTAGCAAGTTAGTCTATCAGCTAGCAGATTATTATATTCTACTAAGTGTTAGAACATAAGTATTAAGACTTTTTAAGTCTAACTTTCTTGCTATGGTTGCAATGTGCCACCAGTCAATGAAACTTAGTAAAAATATCATAGATAAGGCATTGGGACTTTTGCTAGGCCTTACTAGCTATTATGGTTATAAGAATACTATAATGAATATTTTGCAAATAGTATAGAATGCATTTGTGGCACTTAGTACCTATCAGCTTGATTGCCTTTTTGATTGTTTTCTTTCATTTCTTCCCTATTCTCTCCCCTTTCCCCTTTCTTTTTCTTCTTTTCCTTTCTTTTTTCTCTCTTCTCTCTCCTCTCTTTTTCCTTTCCCTTTTCTTTTCTCTGTCCCCTGCCTTATCTTCCTTCTCTTCTCTTTTCTTTCTTCTTCTTTTTCCTTCCTTTTCCTCCCTCTCTTTTCTTTCTTTTTACCTTTTCTTCTCTCCCTTTTCTCCTTTCTTCTTTTTGACATATTTTCTTGCAATGTTTAGGTAACTATAAAGTAACAAAATATCCAGTGCTTGCTAAGATCTATGAGAGCAATGACTTATTTGTCAGTTGGTTTGCAAGATAATTGGGCAGCAAGTCTCAAATTGTTTTCATTCTAGCTTTCATAGGCTTTATATATCTTTTTTGTGTAAGTCTTTACCCCTAGATACTTAAAACTCTCCTTGCATTGAAAATAAAAAAAAACTTTAACCCTTACTATCTTTACCACAATATGCATATGGAATCAAACATCTATTGTTTGAGCCCCTAATCCCAGGGACTTAAGAGCTCCCTTCATATTGAAAGTTTTTTAATGCTTTACCCTTATACATTAAAGCAATCATTCCAATGGTCTTTTAAGTCTTAAGTATTTGAAGTTATTGAGTAGCCTAGATATAGGAACATGAAAAATATATATATATGTTTCCATAACCATATTGGTATCTATATTTACTCTATTAAAATTCTTGCATGTTTTGTATTTATAAAAATTTAAAAAGGCAATGTATAGAAAAATAAGCTAAAATGTAACTTATAAAAATGCAAAAATGATTTGTTCTTCATATTTTATTGAAAAAGTTTTTTTAAGTTACCTTTGATAGTTAAAAATTCTAACTATTTAATCAAGTAAGAATAACATTCAATAGTTATAGATACAACAAAGAAAAGAACAAATTTTAAAGAATTCCTGAACTTATAGCCCTAAAGGTACCCTTCATACTTAGTATAAATACCCATAAGATATAATAGAATTTTGCATGATTTTTTTGCAAATAATTATATATATATAGTTTTTTAGTCATAACTAGTTATGATATACATATTTTACTATATTCTACTATACCTGTATATATTTATACACTATATATAAAATTCTACAATATTTTTAATGTTGTAATGCACTATAAATCAATTATACTAAAAATGAGTTTTCTATTAATCAGGTATGTAGGTTTATAACTTATTGAAGAAACATTTGAACCTTTCATGAAAATTGTGCATATATTGCTCAATGCAAAAGGAATTTCATATTAAAAAACATATCTTTACAAAGGTCAATTTGAATTTTTTTATTATAGATGCATTGTGATCATTGTAATGCAAAAATTGACTAAGTACATGTACAATCATAAATAAATCTCAATTCTTAGATTGTATCATAATAGACTTTTTATTATTAATTGATTGGCTGAATTATGACTTTGACATGAATTGCATTCACTATAAAATAAACTATATTAGCATTGCACAGGACTTCATTGCAGCTTAGATTGCAATGTAGACTGTTCATAATACAGACTGATACTAATTGACTCTCAAGAAATAACTGGATATAACTGGCTTGATATGAGTATTGAGTAGTAGTTCGAATTCAAAAATAAAAGAATTGCCTCAACAATATAATAACTATCATGTTAATTATAAAAGAAGCACAATGTTCACCACAAATGAAGTGCTATGTTAAGCATTAAATAATTGTCATGTCAATCAACTATAAAAGGGCCCATGGGGGATTGCTAAAATATCAAGGCTTATGGGGGATTATCACAATGTCAAGGCAGGCATTGTTGAAGTTCTGTGGCTCAAGGCTCAGGGAATTATTGAGATGCGAACAGTCATTGCTGAAGTACTTTGGCTCATGGGGGAATGGCTGAGATGTCAAGGCTCATTGGGGGGGATTGTTAGGGATTGTTGTGGCTTTCAGTAGGGTTTGGGTTAGGGTTTAACCATAAAAAGAATAGCCCTGTCAACCATAAGACTCATGGGGAATCCCTGAGATGTTATGGTTCATGGGAGGAATTACTGAAATGCTTTGGTACATGGATGAGTTGCTGAGATGTAGGGACTCGTGTGCATTGCTGAAATGCTTTGGTACATGGATGAGTTGCTGAGATGTAGGGACTTGCGTGCATTGCTGAAATGCTTTGGTACATGGATGAGTTGCTGAGATGTAGGGACTCGTGTGCATTGCTGAAATGCTTTGGTACATGGATGAGTTGCTGAGATGTAGGGACTTGCGTGCATTGCTGAAATGCTTTGGTACATGGATAAGTTGCTGAGATGTAGGGACTCGCGTGCATTGCTGAAATGCTTTGGTACATGGATAAGTTGCTGAGATGTAGGGACTCGTGTGCATTGCTGAAATGTTGCACCTCATGGAGAAAAAATCAGTCTGGTGTCAAGCGTTATAGAAAAGGGGAATTTCCGAAATCCTGTGGCATTAACAAGCCTTAGGAAATTATTAACATCAGCGTCTGTTCAAGGTCAAAACCTACATAGTTTATTTAAAAAATTCTTTCTTTGTTGCTCCCTGATGGCTGGTATTCACTTCACTATGAATTTGAACTTAAAAGATTTCTTAAACTTTTTTTCCAAAACTATAAATAATAATACCTAGGTACTAAGGTACATAAAGTTTAATCCGCAGTATATTTTAAATTCTAAACGGGTTCATCTCTGGACTTAATTACGCGTATAATTCTATACAAAATTCTTCATAATTTCATGGCTAGCTTAAATTAGTAGTATTATTAGTAAGTATTAGTAGTATTTTCTAACTGTAAAACCTGCATTTCTCTTTTGAAAAACCAGCTGGTTTTTTGGCTCCATGTCTCGCGACCGGGCAAATGAAATCCTCCTCAAGGAGTCTGTCGGTGTCTTCCTCATCCGGGCCAGCCTGTCTCAGCCTGGCGGATTCGCTCTCAGCGTTCGGTGAGCTGCTCAGGGACTGCATGGGTCAGGGTGGGTCAAACACTTACGCTTTTGTGAGTCAGAGACTCACTGTCTAGTGGGTCAGAGCCTCACCGTCTAGTGGGTCAGAGAATCACTGTTTAGTGGGTCAGAGCCTCACCGTCTAGTGGGTCAGAGAATCACTGTTTAGTGGGTCAGAGACTCACTGTTTAGTGGGTCAGGGACTCGCTGTTTAGTGGGTCAGGGACTCGCTGTTTAGTGGGTCAGAGACTCGCTGTTTAATGGGTCAGAGACTCGCGGTCAAGTGGGTCATGGTACGCATAGGTCTAGTGGGCCAGACTCCCAGTCAAGTGGGTCATGGATGGGTCATGGTACTACAAGGTGAATATCTGATAAACTCAGTCCTGGGTCTTAGTACTGCTATTTGTCTGTCATCAGGAGCGATCAGTGTTCCAAGCAGGAGACCCTGTGATGCCAGACCCCAGCTCACAGTGTTCCAAGCAGGAGACCCTGTGATGCCAGACCCCAGCTCACAGTGTTCCAAGCAGGAGGCCCTGTGATGCCAGACCCCAGCTCACTGGCAGCCCAACCGCCCCGCAGCGACAAGGACAAGGCCAACCACTACAAAATCGTGGCCTCAAAGCGGGTGGCCCACGACGGCTACAAGCTCAAGATCGGCATCAACGAGTTCTACTCAATGACTCAGCTAATCGATTTCTATAAAAACACCAAGCTGGCCGACTCAGTGCTCACCGTGCCCGTGAGTTCTGCTCTGTCTGCTCATTTACAGTACAGTGTACGCTCGTACTTCATAGTACTTCAGCTCATCATCCTGACTCTGGGCGAGGGCTGGCATAGCGCGCATAATCATTTTTTGGAAACATTTAGAAGTCGGCTGTTATCTATTTGTATCAACTTGGCCTGTCTGCAGATAGTAGAGATAGGGGAGATAGTAAGAGGGGGATAGTAGAGGATATAGCAGAGGGGAGATAGTAAGATGGGGATAGTAGAGGGAAAAGCAGAGGGGGATAGTAGAGGGAGGGGAGATAGTAGAAGAAAGGGATAGTGGTATAGTAGAGGGGAATAGTGAGATAGTAGAGGGGGGAGCGGGATAGTGGGATAGTATAGTAGAGGGGGGATAGTATATTTTAGAGGGGAGATAGTATATATTATAGTAGGGGGGAGATAGTATATAATAGAGGGGGAGATAGTATATAGTAGAGGTGGAGATAGTATATAATAGAGGGGGAGATAGTATATAGTAGAGGGGGAGATAGTATATATTATAGTAGGGGGGTCGGGGGGAGATAGTATATAGTAGAGGGGGAGATAGTATATAGTAGAGGGGGAGATAGTATATAATAGAGGGGGAGATAGTATATAGTAGAGGGGGAGATAGTATATATTATAGTAGGGGGGTCGGGGGGAGATAGTATATAGTAGAGGGGGAGATAGTATATAGTAGAGGGGGAGATAGTATATAGTAGAGGGGGATATAGTATATAGTAGAGGGGGAGATAGTATATAGTAGATGGGGAGATAGTATATAGTAGATGGGGAGATAGTATATAGTAGAGGGGGAGATAGTATATAGTAGAGGGGGAGATAGTATATAGTAGAGGGGAGATAGTATATAGTAGAGGGGGAGATAGTATATAGTAGAGGTGGAGATAGTATATAGTAGAGGGGGAGATAGTATATAGTAGATGGGGAGATAGTATATAGTAGAGGGGGAGATAGTATATAGTAGAGGGGGAGATAGTATATAGTAGAGGTGGAGATAGTATATAGTAGAGGGGGAGATAGTATATAGTAGATGGGGAGATAGTATATAGTAGAGGGGGAGATAGTATATAGTAGAGGGGGAGATAGTATATAGTAGAGGGGGAGATAGTATATAATAGCCGGTTTGAATTCAGTGGCCAGCTTCACTGCCAAGGCCAGTCGAAGGGCAAATGCCTGAGAACAAATTCACAGAATTGGCGGCTTGTGTGTTTTGTCCGCGCTATTCAGGCCAAATTGCAGTAGCCAAATGCAACCAGCCACCTGCCTGTTTCTCTTACGGTTTCTGATAATTTTGCACCTCTCAGGCTGCCAAGCCCATGTACCGAGCCAAGTTCGACTTTAAAGTGGACCCGAGCGATCCCGTGAGTTGAAGCTATACTGTGCAGGGCGGGCTGAGTTCTGTGTGAATGATTGAGTTCTGTGTGAATGGGGTGAGTTCTGTGTGAATTGGTTGAGTTCTGTATGAATGGGGTGAGTTCTGTGTGAATGGGGTGAGTTCTGTGTGAATGGGTTGAGTTCTGTGTAAATGGGGTGAGCTCTGTGTGAATGGGGTGAGTTCTGTGTGAATGAGTTGAGTTCTGTGTGAATGTGGTGAGTTCTGTGTGAATGGTGTTATGATAAATGCCAAGTCATGTTTGCGAGCGAGCGAGAAAACTCTTAGACCCAGACACTGGGTAAACACCGATATATATTGTTGAGAACTTCACTGTACATAGAAGGGGTGGGGGCCAGAGTACAAAGATGTACACGAAATTACCAGAGTAAATATTAGTGCACACAAGCCACACACAACACCTCCCAACATTAGTTAACGATAATCCCACGAGTTCGGAGAGTAAATGTAACGGAAATAAAAACAAAATATTCGTTCTTGCATTGCAAAGTCGCACGAGATAACATTTAAATATTTGTAGCAAAGCAAGGAATAAAACAAGGAATATACCAACAATAAATTTTCTCGCATTTATAGTATAGGGGCCAATACGCCATTACAGTCACTACAGTCAATCGCAATCAATTATCAGTTCACTTTGTTGGTTCACCACGAGGCCTGGTACCGCTTTGGCTGTTGTACGAGTCGACCTCGTCTGGTGCGGCATCCAGGCTGTTCCGAACCGGAGCTCTCTGTCTGGTCAGGCTGCACAGGTGCCGGCTGCACAGGTGCCGGCTGCACAGGTACCGGCTGCTCAGGTGCCGGCTGCACAGGTGCCGGC
The DNA here is from genome assembly GCA_002269645.1 of Macrostomum lignano. NCBI lineage: Eukaryota > Metazoa > Platyhelminthes > Macrostomidae > Macrostomum > Macrostomum lignano. The sequence goes on along the minus strand of NIVC01000151.1, from coordinate 357,441 downwards.
TGCACAGGTGCCGGCTGCTCAGGTGCCGGCTGCTCAGGTGCCGGCTGCACAGGTGCCGGCTGCTCAGGTTCCGGCTGCTCAGGTGCCTTCCATCTTCAGGTGCTCGCTTCCATCTCGCCATCCTCGCCGACCTCCGGGTAGCTCTCATGGAACGGAACGCCAATCTGACGAGACCGGATGAACCGCCGATTGCGCCGGAGCAGCTGTCCCGACTTGGTGCGAAGCCAGTAGGACCTTGGACTGCCGTCAACTTCGTTGTCTACCTCGACAGCCGCCCAATCTCGACGACCGCATTGAAGCCAGACCGGTTCGCCGATCTTTAAGCGTTGCAGTGGGCGGGCACCGCGATTGTAGAGTTGAGCTGCTTGGGTCCGTTGCTTCTCAAAGGCTTCAATGCTGGCGTGCACGTGGGTCTCCCGAGGCCGCAGATCCTGCACCGCTGTAGGCAAATTGCACCGGGGTTTGCGGCCGAACGCCATCTCTGCGGGACTTGGAAAGCCGCTACCGACTGGCGTGTTTCGATAGTGCAGAAGGTCCATGGCCAGGCTCTGACCCGTCTCCTGACACTTCTTCATCATATTCTTGGCTGTCTGCACATATCGCTCTGCTCTGCCGTTCGACTGCGGGTAGGTTGGACTCGAAGTGCGGTGCTCCACTTGAAATCTTTTGATGAACTGGCGGAATTCCCCGGCCGAGAACTGCGGACCGTTATCACTGATGAGCTTCTCAGGCACACCAAAGTTCTGGAAATGGTCTTGGAGCACCTGCACCACGGCGTTGCTGGTCGTCGAGCGCAGTCGGGTGACGCTCATCCAGTGGCTGTAGGCGTCTACGTACACCAGATAGGTTGCACCGCGGTACTCGAACAGGTCGGTAGAGCAAACTTGAAACGGGAACTCAGGCATTTCAACGGTCATCAGAGTCTCCTTCGACTGCGCCTTCATGTTCCGCTGACATGCCTCGCACTGGCTGACAGTCCGCTCGATGCAGTTGCGCATTCCTGGCCAGTAGAAGTAGTCTTTGGCTTTAAGGTCCATCTTGATGATACCAGGGTGTCCGGCGTGCAGGATGCTGAGGATGGAGCTTCTGGCACTGCCAGCTGGAACGTAGATGCGGTCTTTCAAACACAGCAGACCTGATACGAGAGTCAGATCGTGCCGAAGGTCCCAAAAGGCCTTCAAATCTTCAGGCAACCGCGCTCTTTGCTCTGGCCAGCCGGCTAGAATGACGCTCTGTAGACGCTGACTTGTCTGATCTGCTGTCGTAGCCTTCTTGATCATGTCCAGGATCTCACGGTCACCACTGAAGCACCGCTCTACAGCCAACACTTGTCCGTCTAAAGCTTCCTCCAGCAAAAGTGTCAAGCTGTCTGTCCGTCCATGAGCTCGGCTCAGCGTGTCGGCAACGTACAACTCCTTTCCTGGGGTGTACCTCACCCAGATGTCGTACGGCTGCAGCTGAAGCAATAGACGCTGGATCCGCGGCGTGGTGTCACAGAGCTGCTTCTTAAAGATGGCCTCTAGCGGCTTGTGGTCGCTCTGAACATGGAAAGTGCGGCCCCAGAGGAAGCGGTGAAATTTCTTACAGCCGTAGACAATTGCTAGGAGCTCCTTCTCAATTTGGGCATAAGACTGTTGAGCACTTGTCATGGCCGACGATGCAAACTCAACCGGACGATCCTCTTGGAGCAGCACAGCCCCAATGCCGCTCTTACTGGCATCTACAGACACAGTGACTGGCTTGGTGACATCGAATGTGACCAACACTCTGTCTGAGCAGAGCTCATTGATGATTGCATCGTACGCCTCATCATGCTGATGCGTCCAACTTCAGATAACTTCCTTCTTTAGCAGATGTCTAAGGGGCTCTGCAGTGGAGGACAGATGTGGACAAAACTTAGCCAGATACGTGACGCAGCCGAGAAATCTGCGAAGCTGCTCCTTCGATGTCATTTGCCCTCATCATCTCCTTGATAGCTTTGACTTTCATCGGGTCTGCACGCAATCCTTCAGAGCTCAGCACATCTCCCAGGTAGTTGAGTTCTTGGACGCCAACTCGCATCTTCTGTAGATTCAGCGTCACCTTGGCTCGCTTGCACTGCTCCAGGAGCTCTCGCACTGCCTGATCATGCTCCTCGATAGTCTTGCCCCAAACGATGATGTCGTCAAAGAAATTTTTGGTGTTCTTCACGTGGTTGGTGACGTTCTCTTCCATTCTTTTCTGGAAGACCTCCGGGATAGACGAGAGACCGTACGGCACGCGCTTCCAGCGATACCGGCCAAACGGAGTGTGGAATGTCGTCAGGTAAGAACTTTCGTCGTCGAGTTTCAGCTGATGAAAGCTCTCGTTCGCGTCGAATGAGCTGTACAGGATGGCTCCAGCAGTCGCAGCTCGCACCTCCTCGGCAGTCGGAATGGGATGGTACTCACGAACTATGAACCTATTCAGGTATGTCGGATCCAGGCACAGCCGCATGGATCCGTCCTTCTTCCAGACGAGGCCACATTAGAGACCCATTGTGTCGGCTCATCAACTCGCAAAATGGTGCCTTCTTTCTCCAGTCTTTCGAGCTCACATTTGAGTGGTTGATACGCAGCGAACGGCACCTTGCGAGGAGGCTGCACTTTTGGCGCGGCGTTGTCAGCAAGCCGGATGGTGTACGGTTGCTTCATGCAGCCAACACCGTTGAGTACTTCAGTGTATGCGGCTTTCACCTTAGAGGCTGTGAGTTCTGACACCTGCTGTTTTTGCACTTTGCTAATGCTGCTGTTCTGGCTCTGCACAGCAAATAGTTTCTTGACTAATTGAAGCTCCTCAATTGCTGATTTCCAGCCGATAATCGGTGTAGAGCTCTCGCCAATGACTACAAACTGAAGTCTGACATTCTTACGGCAGGGCGATGACACTGTCAAGTACGTGGTGCCGACCACGTCCAACAGCTGCTTATTGTAGGTGGTCAGTGTCCAGGACGTAGGCTCAATTGCTGCTGCTGGGGCGAGCTGGATCAGCTGTCTCAGACGAATCACATTAACATCCGCCCCAGTGTCTACCTTGAAGTGCAGCTTTCTTCCGGAGTCCGTGACTGACAGGCAGACCATCATTGACGAGACATCTGTTTGCAACTTGGGCTGGCGAGCACTCGGCTTCTCAACCGTCATGATAGCTGCTGCCGGAGCATCGCTGGCACAGTCAGCCTTGGAGTCCTCCACCAGCTCGTTGACCTTCGCTGAGCGGCACACGGACGAAAAATGATTTGTGCGACCACAATTATTGCAGGTCTTACCGTAGGCCGGGCACTTGCGCCGCTCATGTTGCTGTCCGCAGAATCCGCAGCTCCGAGCCGATCTGGCGTGGCTGACTGTCGCTTTGGCTCGGTTTTGCACTGCATCGACAGACGCTGGCACGGCTGCAGGCGCTGCTCGGCTGATCTGCGCAGTGGCCAGGGTCCGAGCCTGCCGCTTCGAAGTCTCGGATGCTCGACCCATCTGGATGGCGCGATCCAAAGTCAGCTTCGTCTCTCGCAGAAATCTTTCCCTCAGAGCTGAGTGTGTGTGTGTATTAACCTACGGCTCGGGTCCCAGTCCGCCGAGGAAGGTCGACTCCAGGAAGGTAGACGTCTCAATCGGGTTGTTCCAAAGGTCACTAGGGCAGAGCGGCGTCGGATAGGCAGGGCAGTCGAAGAGATGGACCACCGTTTGGGGCTCCAGACCGCAATCAAGACAGACCGCGGCGACGCCTGGTTTGATTCTCGACTGAAAATCCCGGAGAAGCGGGCAGAAACCGGAGCGGAGCTGCGCCAGTATGCACCGCATGCGGCGGGGGAGGCAAGTTTCGGAGCGATGGATCGCTGGCCGTTGTGTTTGAATAACACGGTTCTGTGGCAGGCTGTCCAGCATGGCCTGTACTGCCTGCGTGTGCTGGGCCCGCCTGGCGCGATCCCAGGCAGCAGCGTCAAGGACGTCCGGGACCGGAACCGGCGTCCAATCAGCATTGAAGTGTTCAGCCGTGAAGATGGAGGCTTTCATGAGTCTGCGCGGCGGCGGAAGGCCAGAAAGGTGGTGACAAGGGAGTTCAGGGCGTCTAGCGCGGAGCTTGAACTGGAGCGAAAGAAGTCGGTTGTGCTGGCGGACGGTAAGCAGCTGGACTTCACTATGAAGATCCGCTTCAGAGGTAAGGGCAGTGCAGCCGGTGATGCCGCGAATCGCTGCATTCTGGACCGATTGCAGCCGCGTCCAGGACGAGTTGGAGATGATAGGGCCCCAGACCGGAGCAGCATAGTCGAGCAGGCTTCTGCCTAACGCTTTGAAGGTGGTCAGCAAAAGTTCCTTGCAGCAGCCCCAGGAGGAGCCGGCGAGACAACGTAGCAGGCAGTTCCTTTTCCGGGTTTTTTCCGCAAGAATGGTAACGTGTCTAGCGAAGGAGAGCTTAGGGTCGAAAGTCACACCAAGAATTTTCGGATAGAGGGCTTGCGGTAGTAGTAAGCCGTTGATGGACACGTTCAGTTGGCGAGAGTACTCGCGCTGATCCGGACTGAACAGAGTGGAGGAGCACTTTGATGTAGAAATTTGGAGCTTGCGCGACTCAAGGAACGGAGCAAGGTCAGCGAGATAGCTGTTCAGTTGTTGTTCAATAGAATTACAGTTTGGGGATGAAGCGGCAACGGTAAGATCGTCAGCGTAACCAATTAGTTTAGTGGCCGGATTGGATGGCACAGGAGCTTTAGCCAAGTAAAAGGCAAAAAGAAGCGGGCTGATGGCGCTGCCCTGTGGAACTCCCATGCGAACCTGCCGCCACTTCGACTTAAAGTCTCGCATGACGGTCCGTGCTTGACGTCCAAGAATATAGTTGGCAAGCCAGGCCTTAACAGTGTTAGGAAGATCAGACTCGGCGAGATCAGAGAGTAATTCGTAGTGGTCAACGCAGTCGAATGCCATCCGAAGGTCGATCGCGCTAACGCCGGTCCTGGCCGGAGGTTTTGGCAAACAAAAACCTGAGCAGATCTGCTCAACCAGTTGGCAGAGGGCGGTCACGGTGGAGTGGTGCGGGCGAAAGCCATGTTGCCAGGCCGGGAGCTGAAGGTGGTCAGTCAGTAGCGGAAGCAGGATCTTCTCCAGAATTTTGACGAGCGGCGAGAGAAAGGAGATAGGGCGATACGACGCACCATCGTCCTGCGGTTTACCATCCTTCAGAAGGGGACAGATTAAGGACTTCTTCCAGACCGCCGGGATCTCATTGTAAGCGATTGAGCGATTGAAGAGGTTACGGAGCACAGCCTTCGCCTTCGGACCAAAGTGCCTAATGACGAGCGGGCAGATTCCATCAGGGCCGATGGCCTTGGAGGGTTTGGACCGCTTGATAGCTTCCAATGCAAACCGCTTTCGTCCGGCTTGCCGGCAAGTGGGAGCGACCATGTTGTGCCCTTGGGTGCACTTGGCAAATGGTTTGCAACTCCCTACACCAGGGTACCTCAGAGCTGGGTCGTTGACTCCGATGACGATCTGGTCTCGAAGGACACTGTTCTCGATGGTCTCCTCGTTAGCTGGCTTGCTGTAATTGCAGCGTTTGATGATCTGACGGAGGGAGCTGACAAACTGATCAAAGTCCTCAGCTTCTCCTTCACTTTTGTTCGGAGCTGGTAGCGCTCAAATGTTTCGTTTGACAGAGGCTCGCAGTAGTCTTTGAATGCCTCGACTACTTCGTCGTACGTAGCTACTTTGTCTGCAGGAAATGTAGAGTAGATATCTTGACCGTCGGATCCGAGGGCGGTTAGCAGAATGGCCACCTTCACATCGTTGTTTTCTTCAGTTCTCTTCGTAGCTTTCATATAGAAATCGAACGATTTGATCCACTTTCTCCAGTTGTCCGCCCTATTGGTGTCAAAAACCATAGGCTCTGGCGGCCTCAATCCTTCCATGCTTGCCAGACTGGATAGGTAGTTTAGACTTGCGACGCCATGTTATGATAAATGCCAAGTCATGTTTGCGAGCGAGCGAGAAAACTCTTAGACCCAGACACTGGGTAAACACCGATATATATTGTTGAGAACTTCACTGTACATAGAAGGGGTGGGGGCCAGAGTACACAGATGTACACGAAATTACCAGAGTAAATATTAGTGCACACAAGCCACACACAACAAATGGGGTGAGTTCTTTGTGAATGGGGTAAATTCTCTGTGAATGAGATAAATTCTGTTTGAATGGGGTGTCTGTTTGAACTGGTGAATTCTGTGTGAATAAGGGCACTGTGAGGTGGGCCAATTTGTGAGTAGTTTTTTTATAATGTTTGTGATTAGTTACGCGTTTGCAAGTTGCTACGAAAATGCAGTAAATATGAATTCAGAATTTGTTATAAATGACGCTTTCAGAAGTGAAAACGCGCGAAGTGTGCGAAGTGCAATGAGCTTTGTGACTCACTATTATTATATGTGAATGGACTGCTTTGAATGTGTGAATCACGATAGCTATTAGAATGTGTGAATATCAGTGTAAAATGCGTGAATGCATGTTTAGAATGTGTGAATAGCAGTGTAAAATGCGTGAATGTATGTTTAGAATGCGTGAATAGCAGTGTAAAATGCGTGAATGCGTGTTAGAATGCGTGAATAGCAGTGTAAAATATGTGAATGCATGTTTAGAATGCGTGAATAGCAGTAAAAAATGCGTGAATGCATGTTTAGAATGTGTGAATAGTAGTGTAAAATGTGTGAATGCCTGTTTAGAATGCGTGAATAGCAGTGTAAAATGTGTGAATGCGTGTTTAGAATGCGTGAATAGCAGTGTAAAATGTGTGAATGCATGTTTAGAATGTCTGAAGAGCAGTGTAAAATGTGTGAATGCATGTTTAGAATGTGTGAATAGCAATGTAAAATGCGTGAATGCATGTTTAGACTGCTCTCCCAGCTGCCTCGCCCCCCCCGCCCAATCGCCAGGACGCCAAAGAGAGTCTGCCGCTGAGGCGCGGTGACTGCGTCTATTTTCTAAGAACTCTGCGTTATGCTGACGGCACCGAGGAGCCCGACTGGTGGCACGTGGTGAAGCGGCGCGGCGGCGAGTCGGGACTCGTACCGGCCATCTACCTGTCGCTGGTGACCGTCAGCGAGTCGGACGAGAGCAAGTTTCAGGTGAGCCGCAAGTCTCAGGAGTGCGTGGAATGGGCAGAGTAGCCTCAGTGCTGGGTGTGGGACCCCGGGCCTAAAACATTACGCCAGGGTGCTCACAGCGCTCTTGCGAGTATTATTAAGCTCCCTAAATTGAGGATATTTGTCCCAACTCATTCCAGGCCCTCCGCCAGCTAACTTTCCCATTCGAGGTGCGGGTGGCTCACGAGCGAAATCCCAACATATTTGACCCCAACCAGCTGCGCCTGGAGATCGGCGACATCGTGGAGGTCCAGCAGCCTGATGAGCAGCAGCCGGAGATCTGGTTCGGCTTCAATCAGAGATCGAAGCGGCAGGGATATTTTCCCTTCAACTATGTCTGCCCGCTCTCCGCGTCATCGAAGCGCCTGACCAGCCACAGCTTCTCGTCCATGTCAACGATGGTCACACAGACCGCCAACAGCAGCGGCGACCTCATCGACAAATTCGTCTCGCAGCATTGAATGAGTTTGGGCTGCTCTTGTGAACAAGTGAATAGACCTTGTGAATGGGTTTGGGCTGCTCTTGTGAACAAGTGAATAGACCTTGTGAATGAGTTTGGGCTGATCTTGTGAACAAGTGAATAGACCTTGTAAATGGGTTTGGGCTGCTCTTGTGAACAAGTGAATAGACCTTGTGAATGGGTTTGGGCTGATCTTGTGAACAAGTGAATAGACCTTGTAAATGGGTTTGAGCTGTTCTTGTGAACAAGTGAATAGACCTTGTGAATGGGTTTGGGCTGATTTTGTGAACAAGTGAATAGTCCTTGTGAATGGGTTTGGGCTGCTCTTGTGAACAAGTGAATAGTCCTTGTGAATGAGTTTGAGCTGCTCTTGTGAACAAGTGAATAGACCTTGTGAATGGGTTTGGGCTGCTCTTGTGAACAAGTGGGTCCTTGTGAATGGGTTTGAGCTGCTCTTGTGAACAAGTGAATAGACCTTGTGAATGGGTTTGAGCTGCTCTTGTGAACAAGTGAATAAACCTTGTGAATGAGTTTGAGCTGCTCTTGTGAACAAGTGAATAGTCCTTGTGAATGAGTTTGAGCTGCTCTTGTGAACAAGTGAATAGTCCTTGTGAATGAGTTTGGGCTGCTCTTGTGAACAAGTGAATAGACTCACCGTATTGAGTGAATTATATAAAAATTGATGTGAATCAAATCAATTTTAAATTTTATGAATTGCTGGCAAAACTTGTCCATAGCACAGGCAAATAGTTGAGATCCCGCGATGTCAAAAAATTAATAAATGAGAGTTGAACTCCGCGCTGTCTAGTTTTTATTAATCCCATTGTGCTGCTTTACTCGCTCGCCTGCTCGCTCTGCTTACACTTTTGGCCACCGCATGCCTTGCTGTACACAAGCTGTAATTCCCTCATTATTTGTTTTATTTTTTATGCCGCCTGCGGTTTTGTATGCACTTCCCACCCCGCCGGTTCCGTGTGTCTTCCTAATTGGCGAAGCTCACCTGGAAACCGCAGCCCCCGCCTGCGCATCCGGAGGCCATGGCACTCGCGACAAATTTTAACCCTGCTTGGCACAAATTCCAACTTTTATGAATTTTGAACTGGAAAATATATTTGCTATTCTATACACTCTGAGTGTTTTCACTGCTCAAATCGTAAACATTTATTGAAATTGCAGCGTTTTTGGCACCTCTTTGCATCGCTCAACAAACCATGAGCTTAATAATAGAGTCACGTGACTGCTAGCAGCCAATCTTAGTCAACTTATTACAATAAAGTCACGTGACTGCTAGCAGCCAATCTTAGTCAACTTGCAATAGAGTCACGTGACTGCTAGCAGCCAATCTTAGTCAACTTATTACAATAGAGTCACGTGACTGCTAGCAGCCAATCTTAGTCAACTTGCAATAGAGTCACGTGACTGCTAGCAGCCAATCTTAGTCAACTTATTACAATAAAGTCACGTGACTGCTAGCAGCAAATCTTAGTCAACTTATTACAATAAAGTCACGTGACTGCTAGCAGCAAATCTTAGTCAACTTATTACAATGAAGTCACGTGACTACTAGCAGCCAATCTTAGTCAACTTGCAATAGAGTCACGTGACTTCTAGCAGCCAATCTTAGTCAACTTAAAAATTTCCAATTCCAGTTTTGGCTGCTAGCAGTTGCGTGATCCCGATTTAACTGTGGACTGGCTTCTAGGAGTCACGTGAGTCTGATTGGACTCTAAACCGAGTGATAGTAGTCACGTGACTTTATTATAATAAGTCGACTAAGATTAAATGTTAGAAGTCACGTGACTTTATTGAAAGTTGACTAGATTTGGCTGCTAGTAGTCACGTGACTTTATTGTAATAATAAATTTTCCCATTTTTTACTGCAAGTAGTTTGTTAGGCACAGGAATTTTTATTGTTGGTTTAATCGCCACCCGGCCCTCAGCCCGTAAGCTGGCCTCGCCTGCCGCATCAGCGCCAGCAGCGGCGGCTGCCGCTGTGTTCCGCGGCCTCCGCGACTCTCGCTGGCGCTTTGTTCGGCGAGTCAGCGGCCGGCCGCAGTCGGTGGAGGCCGAAGGCGAGGCCGCCTTTGAGAGCTTCGAAGCTTCCGCCAGTCGGTGGAGCTGCCTGGCCTATCGGGAGTCCGGGTGGATGCGGTCGCTGACTGCTGGGGATGCCGCTGCTGACTGGCTGCCCGTGAGCGCCAGGTGGGTGAGGGCTGGTAATCCAAGTTTATCTGACTCGTGTGGCTTAATGAGTCCTGTGGTTCTCTTAGGTCAGGTAGTCATCTTGTGTGTCCCTGAGTAATCTCTTGGGTCAGTGAGTCATCTTGTTTGTCCCTAAGTCATCTCTTAGGTCAGGTAGTCATCTTGTTTGTCCCTGAGTAATCTCTTAGGTCAGTGAGTCATCTTGTTTGTCCCTGAGTAATCTCTTAGGTCAGTGAGTCATCTTGTTTGTCCCTGAGTAATCTCTTAGGTCAGTGAGTCATCTTGTGGTCACTTAGTCATCACATGGGTCAAACAGGGCCATCTTGTCGTATTGTGGGTCTCTGAGAGTCATGCTGATGGTCATTAAGGGTCTTTGGGGGTCATACTGTACTGGAAGTCATTGAGAGTCATACTGCGGGTCATTAGGGTCCTACTGACGATCAGTCAGCAGTGAGGTCAGGAGGTGAGGCTCAGTCAGCAGTGAGGTCAGGAGGTAAGGCTCAGTCAGCAGTGAGGTCAGGAGGTGAGGCTCAGTCAGCGGTGAGGTCAGGAGGTGAGGCTCAGTCAGCAGTGAGGTCAGGAGGTGAGGCTCAGTCAGAGGTCAGCGGTGAGGTCAGGAGGTGAGGCTCAGTCAGCGGTGAGGTCAGGAGGTGAGGCTCAGTCAGCGGTGAGGTCAGGAGGTGAGGTCAGTCAGCGGTGAGGTCAGGAGGTGAGGCTCAGTCAGCGCTCTGTCCCTGCAGGTACCGCTACGTGCTGGACGGCGGCGCAGGCGGCGGCCTGTCGGTGCACTTTGCCGACCCGGACTCGAGCGACGCGGACCCGCCGGACACCTGGCGGCTTTTCCACCGGGTGGAGTTCAGCGATGAGGCGGCGGCGGCGGCGGCAGCTGCTGGCAGTCCGGTCGAGCTGACTGCCGGCGGGCGGCACCTGTGCTCGGCGGATCTCTACCTGGCCGACTACCGCTTCCGTTTCCATGGTGACCGGCTGACCGAATTTTCCATAGCCTACACAGTCCGAGGCCCAGCCAAGGACTACGTGTCCAGCACGCAGTTCCAGCCGGCCTGAGTGCACTTTTGTAGTGACACCTAAAGTACATGTAGCCCTTTTTGCCCCACTGTGACAGACGCACCTTTCAATGTGACTATCGCTTCTGTCTCTACAACCTAATTTCCTATGCAACCAAAATAACAAAAATAGCCTGCGTACATGTGACCATAGACGGTGTGCATTCACCGCATGTGTCACCTGGTAACAGCTGCTGCTGTGCCTGTACATGTACATGTATTTTTTATCTCATCCCTGTTGCTATGCTTTGGTCCATCGACATGCTGCAACATTTCATTGAGAACACTGGGAGCAGCTCAGCGTTTGTCCTGAGGCTGGTTGTGCAATTCTCAACCGTGAGGACCAACTCCAAGGCATCACACAGAGTGTACACCCTGTGTGACTTTCTATTTACATAGAGTGTCCGAAACTATCTGCTTAGGGTTCAGGGATTCTATGCTGTAAATTATCTGGTGCTCGTAGTCCCGTGTTCGCAGACTGTCCGGCGATGTCCAGTTGTGTCCGTTAAAATGGTGAAAATAAAGATTTTTCAAGTGAAAACCCAAAATCGCGACGGCACACGCGCAGCGCATACTACTTCCATGCATGTTGATCCTTTTTGTGAAATTTTCTTCAAGTTTTAAGCAGGCCAGTTTCGGGAACTTCAAACAGATCTGCCTCAGCGGAGGGGCTCGGTGAGTCCTGCAAACAGCAGCTGCGCCCGAGAGTCGCCGGGGAACCGGGGGAGGGGGGGTCAAACAGACGCGCCACGGACTCGGCAACTTCAAGTGGCCGCGCGCCAAACAGCCGAGTGGCGCATCGGCGCCTCCTGCCATTGTTGAGTCCCTCCTGTTGAGTGGCTTCTCATTTCTTGAGCACTTTGGTTTGCCTATCAGTTCACTGCTCAGCTGAGCTGGGGGGCTCTTGAGCACCTCTCAGAGTATCGATTTGATCTCAGGCCCGCTCACTGCTCACATCTCCGGCTCACCATGCCAGCCAGCCAGCCAGCCATTGTTCTCTTCGCTTTCTGGCCTGCATTGGCGGAGTCGCCTCTCGAGTGCTGGACGGCCTCAAGACATTTTTAACTTCCGCTCCGAGGCGACTCGGAGATTTCGGAGAGAAATTCAATTCAGGCAGTGCAGTTTAAAATCGATATTGATAGGCCAATGATAAATGACAGCGTTCAAAGTTTAATTAGGCATCGGTGACTTACACAGTAGTTGCAGGTGCGGAGCAGTGGCGGCAGTGACTCGGTGAGAAGTTCAGGAAAATCACAAGCGGAATCAGAGAGGATTGCACGGTTGAGAATAAAGTTTTGCACTAAGCCGAATTCATAAGTTTTGCCTACGGGCAAGTGCGTCAATAACCAGCTGCAGTGCACTGACAAAGTTGGATTACGGAAACTGTGATTTATGCATGTATGTAAGTTCTCTATAGCCAGAAAGTAAAAACATGTAAATTGGTCCGAGAAGCATACAGAAAGTGCAAGTTACAGTATGTCAATTACGAATAGCATTGCATTTCACTTTTTCGGAGTTGATGACGGAGTTGTGAATGTCGGGAAGTGGTGGAGCTCATGGGGTGGTGGCGATGGCGGAGCTGTGAATGTCGAGAAGTGGTGGAGCTCATGGGATGGTGGCGCAACCGATCTGAATGTAGAGAGGCCGTGGAGCTTCCGGGTGCCGAAGTCAGTTCTCAGGCCTCTCCGCCGTGCAGCCTCCTGGCGTGTTTTTTCAGGTCGAAGTTGCGGCAGAAGCCGCGGCCGCAGACGCCACAGGCGAAGGGCTTGCTGTCGCCGTGCGTGTGCATGTGGAAGGCCAGGTTGTATACCTGGTGGAAGGCGCGGCCGCACAACTCGCACTTGTGCTGCTTGTGCGCAGAGTGGGTCAGCCGGTGGTTCTTGTAGTTGCCTTTCTGGTGGAAGCACTTGCCACAGATCTCGCAGCTGTACGGCTTGTGGCCTGTGGGGAGACAGCGCACTCTGCTGCTGGGTTAAAAATTCACACGTATGCCTGCCCACCTATTCACTGTATCCCCATTCACCCTCACCCATCATTCATCCTCACTCATCCCCACGCACCCTCACTCATCCCCACTCACCCTCACTCAACCCCATTATCACCCTCACCCATCCCCATTCACCCTCACCCATCCCCATTCACCTTCACCCATCCCCATTCACCCTCACCCATTCCCATTCCCCCTTATGCACCCATCCCCATTCATCCTCACCCATCCCCATTCATCCTCACCCATACCCATTCATCCTCACCCATCCCCTTTCACCCTCACCCATCCCCATTCACCCTCACCATCCCCTTTCACCCTCACCCATCCCTATTCACTCTCACCCATCCCCTTTCACCCTCACCCATCCCCATTCACTCTCACCCATCCCCATTCACCCTCACCCATCCCCATTCACCCTCACCCATCCCCATTCACCCTCACCCAACCCCAATCACCCTCACCCATCCCCATTCACCCTCACCCATCCCCATTAACCCTCACCCATCCCCATTCACCCTCACCCATCCCCATTCACCCTCACCCAACCCCATTCACCCTCACCCATCCCCATTCACCCTCACCCATCCCCATTCACCCTCACCCATCCCCATTCACCCTCACCCATCCCCATTCACCCTCACCCATCCCCATTCACCCTCACCCATCCCCATTCACCCTCACCCATCCCCATTCACCCTCACCCATCCCCATTCACCCTCACCCATCCCCATTCACCCTCACCCATCCCCATTCACCCTCACCCATCCCCATTCACCCTCACCCAACCCCAATCACCCTCACCCATCCCCATTCACCCTCACCCATCCCCATTCACCCTCACCCATCCCCATTCACCCTCACCCATCCCCATTCACTCTCATCCTTGATCCGGCCAGCCCTCACCGAAATGAATTCGCACGTGCGTGTTGAGCGTGGAGCTGCGGTTGAAGGCCTTGCCGCAGATGTGGCAGCTGTGCGGCTTCTGGTCCGTGTGTGTGATCTTGTGGCGGCACAGGGTGCTGGCCTGGCGGAAGCCTTTGCCGCAGATCTGCAAGGTGCGGCGTTTGAGAGATGGGGAGGGTCAGCTTGCGACTGCAGGCTGGATGCGGAGTGCGTTTGTGCGAGATCTCATGGGCCAGTGGGATGATCTCACAGGACCAGCGGGATGATCTCACAGGGCCGGTGGGATAATCTCACAGGGCCGGTGGGATAATCTCACAGGGCCGTTGAGATAATCTCATGGGGCCAGTAATGTATAGCCAGCGAGATCTGCAACATTTCCCCAATAATATCCCGAGTCCTGAGCACAGCCCAAGCTGCGGGAGCAGCAGTGATATTGAATTCCCATGAGTTCCAAGCCTCTGCACGACAATGGCATGCCATTAAATTTTTGACTGCAGTGAATTGGGGGAACCGAAAGTCTCGAAGCCCAATGAGTGGCAGAGGCATATCAACACTGCCTGCCTGACTGCTCAGCTCAATGCCACAAAAGCAAACTCTGTGCTGAGCAGCCGCCTCTATTCTGAGTCTGCAACAATTTGCTTTGCCTCAGCAGCGCAGCCAAGTGCAACTCCCTGGCCGCTGCTACTTTCACAAGTTGCACCCCAGCCCGGCTGCACAGGCTTGCTGCAGCTCCTGTGCCTGCAGCTCCTGTGCCTGCAGCTCCTGTGCCTGCTGTCTCTCTCTAATGTTTGAGCGAAAAGTCGTGGCGCTAAGGGAGCTGCTTTTTTAACTGCTGGGATATCGATCCACTCGGACACCAGCCAGCGAGAGCGCGACTTCTGGCGCTTCAGGCGGCTGCTGCCAGCTTGGGACTTTCGCTTTCCACGCCTCACTAACTTACTAACTAACTGACTAACTAACTAGCTAACTAACTAACTAGCTAACTAACTAACTAGCTAACTAACTAACTAACTAACTAACTAACTAACTAACTAACTGACTAACTAACTAGCTAACTAACTAACTAACTAACTTACTAACTAACTAACTAACTAACTAACTAACTAACTAACTAACTAGCAGCTCATCCAACGCACCTTGCAGACGAACGGCCTGGCCCCAGTGTGCACGGGCATGTGCCTGGTCAGGTTGTAGTGAGCGCTGAACATCTTGCCGCAGATTTCGCATGCGAAGCCACTCTTCTGGGACTCGTCCCTGCCAGGCTTTGCTGCTCCTGGAGCGTCCTTGTCTGCAGCCGGTCTGCTTTTGGATGACAGAATGAGAAGCTCGAATTAGCCTGTGAGCAACTCAGGTCTAATTTTCTATCTCCGGTCTGTGGGCTAGACTAGCAATCCAATGTGTTTATCTCCTGTCTGTGGGCTAGACTAGCAATCCAATGTGTTTATCTCCTGTCTGTGGGCTAGACTAGCAATCCAATGTGTTTATCTCCTGTCTGTGGGCTAGACTAGCAATCCAATGTGTTTATCTCCTGTCTGTGGGCTAGACTAGCAATCCAATGTGTTTATCTCCTGTCTGTGGGCTAGACTAGCAATCCAATGTGTTTATCTCCTGTCTGTGGGCTAGACTAGCAATCCAATGTGTTTATCTCCTGTCTGTGGGCTAGACTAGCAATCCAATGTGTTTATCTCCTGTCTGTGGGCTAGACTAGCAATCCAATGTGTTTATCTCCTGTCTGTGGGCTAGACTAGCAATCCAATGTGTTTATCTCCTGTCTGTGGGCTAGACTAGCAATCCAATGTGTTTATCTCCTGTCTGTGGGCTAGACTAGCAATCCAATGTGTTCATCTCCTGTCTGTGGGCTAGACTAGCAATCCAATCCCTAAATGATTCATCCCGGAACTCACTTTGGCATTTCGGTCTGTTCTGGCCTATCGTCAGTGACGTCAGCGTTGGCGAACGCGGGTGGCTGCTGCAGCTGCGGGACGCCGTGCCGCCACAGCCAGCTGAGCAGCTCCGCCTGCTGCTGCTGACGCTGAGCCTGCGGATCCGACAGCGGAGCTGCTGGCGGCAGCGACCAGGCCCAGCTGGTGGCAGCCACGGCCGCCGCCTGCAGCTCGGCCACGGCTCTGAGCCAAGCCTCCTGCAGGTTCACTCCGTGAGGCACACAGTGCGTCACTTCATGCGTCACTCCATGGGTCACTCCGTGGGTCACTCCATGGGTCACTCCGTGGGTCACTACACACGCAGATGCGGAGCGATCTGCTGATTGAATCAGGGACTCAATTGAGAAGCTGGTTGCCGCCGAGTTCATTTCGCGCTGGAAAGGAAGATGCGGATGAATGGATGGACTTCCTATGGAAGCGCTGGCCAGAGAATTGGGTATTAAGCGTAGGACTAAAACTTTAGTCGGGAACCCTGGTTTCTCCCCGGTGAATCCGGTCTTCAAAAGCCAAATGGAACAGTTAGAGACAAGTCTTACCTGCTACGAGTCTGCCAAGCAAGCCGAGTCAAAGTTAGAGTCAGAAAATGAGAAAATTTCCGACTTTAATTTTCTCCGCCTCCGGGCTCTCGGCGGCGGCAGCTGAAATACTCGAGCAGCTTCGGCCAGGTGATTGACAGGCCGGGGCAGCCCGCAGCGGCTGGGGCAGCGGGCCGAGCTCTCATTGGCTGCCGAGCGGCCCTGTCCGACCACACACAGGCAGCTGAGTCAGTGCGCCCGGGTCTCAATTAGCTCCCGCCAGGGACTTCCACATGCAGCGTCTGGACTGACAGAAACCCTTTGAAGACTTTTTTCGTCAGCGGAACTTGAAGCTGTCGGATAAATTTAAAAAGTCGATGACAAAATGATCTTTGATGGCGCTGCCTGGAGAGCTTGACCGCAACTGTGAGAAGACATGGTTGGCGCCAGCTACAGAAGGGGCGCCAGCTACAGAAGGGGCGCCAGCTACAGAAGGGGCGCCAGCTACAGAAGGGGCGCCAGCTACAGAAGGGGCGCCAGCTACAGAAGGGGCGCCAGCTACAGAAGGGGCGCCAGCTACAGAAGGGGCGCCAGCTACAGAAGAACGCCAGCAACAGAGGAGGCGCCAGTTACAGAAGGGGCGCCAGGTACAGTGTGGGCGCCAGCAACAGAGGAGGCGTCAGCTACAGAAGGACGCCAGCTACAGAAGAGGCAAGCTACAGAAGGGGCGCCAGGTACAGTGAGGCGTCAGCTACAGAAGGGGCGCCAGCTACAGTGGGACGCCAGCTACAGAGGAGGACGTCAGCTACAGAAGGGGCGCCAGCTACAGTGGGACGCCAGCTACAGAGGAGGACGTCAGCTACAGAAGGGGCGCCAGGTACAGTGAGGCGTCAGCTACAGAAGAGGCGCCAGCTACAGAAGAGGCGTCAGCTACAGAAGAGGCGTCAGCTACAGAAGAGGCGCCAGCTACAGAAGGACGCCAGCTACAGAAGAGGCGCCAGCTACAGAAGGACGCCAGCTACAGAAGAGGCGCCAGCTACAGAAGGACGCCAGCTACAGAAGAGGCGCCAGCTACAGAAGGGGCGCCAGATACAGTGGGGCGCCAGCTACAGTGAGGCGTCAGCTACAGAAGGGGCGCCAGCTACAGTGGGACGCCAGCTACAGAGGAGGACGCAGCTACAGAAGGGGCGCCAGCTACAGTGGGACGCCAGCTACAGAGGAGGACGTCAGCTACAGAAGGGGCGCCAGCTACAGAAGAACGCCAGCAACAGAGGAGGCGCCAGCTACAGAAGGGGCGCCAGGTACAGTGTGGGCGCCAGCAACAGAGGAGGCGTCAGCTACAGAAGGACGCCAGCTACAGAAGAGGCAAGCTACAGAAGGGGCGCCAGGTACAGTGAGGCGTCAGCTACAGAAGGGGCGCCAGCTACAGTGGGACGCCAGCTACAGAGGAGGACGTCAGCTACAGAAGGGGCGCCAGCTACAGTGGGACGCCAGCTACAGAGGAGGACGTCAGCTACAGAAGGGGCGCCAGCTACAGAAGAGGCGTCAGCTACAGAAGAGGCGCCAGCTACAGAAGAGGCGTCAGCTACAGAAGAGGCGCCAGCTACAGAAGGACGCCAGCTACAGAAGAGGCGCCAGCTACAGAAGGACGCCAGCTACAGAAGAGGCGCCAGCTACAGAAGGACGCCAGCTACAGAAGAGGCGCCAGCTACAGAAGGGGCGCCAGATACAGTGGGGCGCCAGCTACAGAAGGGGCGCCAGCTACAGAAGAGGCGCCAGCTACAGAAGGGGCGCCAGCTACAGAAGAGGCGCCAGGTACAGAAGGGGCGCCAGCTACAGTGGGACGCCAGCTACAGAGGGGGCGCCAGCAGACACTGCAGAGCACAGAGGTATGTGAACCCTGTTTAGGAGATTTAATCCTCTCATATTTTAAGCATAAAGCGAACTATTAGCATGCTTTGCGGCTGGTGGCTCTCCACTCCAGATCGCTTATTCTAGCAGTCCCTGGCTTCACCCCCCGAAGGGTTTCCAACTTGATCTCCGAGTCGCAGCCAACCCCACCGCAGTGGCAGCTGTAGAGGCTGTTAAGTGACTCGCCTCGGCGCGTCATCTGCATGTTTTCTTGGCCCGCCTTGTCTGCCTGGCCGCAATTATCGCTGCTGCAACAATTATGAGGCGAAAGTTTCTGCTTAAAGATGAAGATTACTTGTGTTTTTGAGTACAGAAAAGCTGCTAAGTGATGCTGCTTGACGCGACCACCTTGGAGGCCGCGAGCTGTGTGGCCCGGGTGAAGGCAGCGACTCCGGGCACAGAGCCAGCTAGTGGCTCCCGCTGGGTGCCTACGTGAAGCCGGGAGTGACTTTTGTGGGAGTGGGAGGGAATCTGGGAGTGACAGGGGAATCTGGGAGTGACAGGAGAATCTGGGAGTGACAGGGGAATCTGGGAGTGACAGGAGAATCTGGGAGTGACAGGGGAATCTGGGAGTGACAGGGGAACTGGGAGTGACAGGGGAACTGGGAGTGACAGGGGAACTGGGGAGTGACAGGGGAATCTGGGAGTGACAGGGGAATCTGGGAGTGACAGGAGAATCTGGGAGTGACAGGGGAATCTGGGAGTGACAGGGGAACTGGGAGTGACAGGGGAACTGGGAGTGACAGGGGAACTGGGGAGTGACAGGGGAATCTGGGAGTGACAGGAGAATCTGGGAGTGACAGGAGAATCTGGGAGTGACAGGGGAATCTGGGAGTGACAGGGGAATCTGGGAGTGACAGGGGAATCTGGGAGTGACAGGGGAATCTGGGAGTGACAGGAGAATCTGGGAGTGACAGGGGAATCTGGGAGTGACAGGGAATCTGGGAGTGACAGGGGAATCTGGGAGTGACAGGGGAATCTGGGAGTGACAGGGGAATCTGGGAGTGACAGGGGAATCTGGGAGTGACAGGGGAATCTGGGAGTGACAGGGGAACTGGGGAGTGACAGGGGAATCTGGGAGTGACAGGGGAATCTGGGAGTGACAGGGGAATCTGGGAGTGACAGGGGAATCTGGGAGTGACAGGGGAATCTGGGAGTGACAGGGGAATCTGGGAGTGACAGGGGAATCTGGGAGTGACAGGGGAATCTGGGAGTGACAGGGGAATCTGGGAGTGACAGGGGAATCTGGGAGTGACAGGGGAATCTGGGAGTGACAGGGGAATCTGGGAGTGACAGGGGAATCTGGGAGTGACAGGGGAATCTGGGAGTGACAGGGGAATCTGGGAGTGACAGGGGAATCTGGGAGTGACAGGGGAATCTGGGAGTGACAGGGGAATCTGGGAGTGACAGGGGAATCTGGGAGTGACAGGGGAATCTGGAAGTGACAGGGAATCTGGGAGTGACAGGGGAATCTGGGAGTGACAGGGGAATCTGGGAGTGACAGGGGAATCTGGGAGTGACAGGGGAATCTGGGAGTGACAGGGGAATCTGGGAGTGACAGGGGAATCTGGAGTGACAGGGCAGTCGGGAGTGACAAGGCAGTCGGGAGTGACAGGGCAGTCCGGGAGTGACAAGGCAGTCCGGGAGTGACAGGGCAGTCTGGGAGTGACAGGGAAAGTCTGGGAGACAGGGAAAGCAGTGGGAAGACAGAGGGGCCCTGCGCGGCCCTCGGGCTGGCTGACTTGCGTAGGCAACGCGCGGCTGCCTTGCCATGCAGTTGAATCGGGAAGCGAACCCGCGCATCCGTTGCCATAGAAACGGATGGCTGATCCAGCGAATTTGACTGACAGCTCCTGCTTTGTTCATTTGCTGGCTTGCTTTTTTCTGCTTTTACGACACAGCACGCAGAGACCGGATCGGCTTCCGCAAGCAAAACTGCAAGAAAGCCGGACAATGCAGCTCTTCGTCTCGGCCGGCTGCTGCGCCATTGCGCGGCAACCGCTGTTTTTTGCATGGATGGCTGAGCTGCTGTTTGAGGCTGAGCACCAGCTCAACTCTGCACTCGCTACTTTATTATTCCCTGTCCCAATTCGCAAGCAAAATTTGCTGATTTTGTCCTTTGTTATTTTGCACTCGAAGCTCGGGGCTGCCCACCCCGGGGCCGCTGCGGGCCGGCCGTTTTCGCACGCGTCCCGGGCGGGCCGCCACCTGCCGGGCTCCCCGGCTCCAGGCCGCTTATCGGGCCGGCCTGGCCGCCAGCCCGCTGCCTATTTCAGCCCCGCGCCCCGACCGCTCGGCAACCGGCAAGACCCTCTGCGCCAGACATTGTCTTCGATTCCCTGGCTAATCCGCTGCTAATCCGCCATGCAGACGCTGCTGAGCCTCGCCATCGCCCTCCTCGGCTGTCTCGCCGCCGGCGCCGCATCCCAGAATCCCTGCTGCGGACCGCGCCAGTTCCAGGCGCTGCTGGCCATCCGATTCAGCCCGAATAGCACCTACAGAGAAGTGAGCGGCCGGGGACCGCTGGTAGTGCATGGACCGCTGGTAGTGCATGGACCGCTGGTAGTGCATGGACCGCTGGTAGTGCATGGACCGCTGGTAGTGCATGGACCGCTAGTACTGCATGGACCGCTGGTAGTGCATGGACCGCTGGTAGTGCATGGACCGCTGGTAGTGCATGGACCGCTGGTAGTGCATGCACCGCTGGTAGTGCATGGACCGCTAGTAGTGCATGGACCGCTGGTAGTGCATGGACCGCTGGTAGTGCATGGACCGCTGGTAGTGCATGGACCGCTGGTAGTGCATGGACCGCTGGTAGTGCATGCACCGCTGGTAGTGCATGCACCGCTGGTAGTGCATGGACCGCTAGTAGTGCATGGATCCTTTTAGTCTAATCAGCCGGCCCTTGTTGTCCATGAAATGCTATAGTGGTGCAGGGACTCCTAGTACGAGCGAGTACAGGGACCGCTAGTACTGCTATTTCACTAGTGCCGCTAGTGACTGCTAGTATTTCATGGACCTCTAAGAGTCCAGGGACCCCTAGTTTACACATACAGTTCTTACCAGTAAACCAACTCACCATTGCTACGCACGCTACTACTCATCTCACGGCTGCTCTGCTGCTCATTCCTCAGGCCTTCTCCAACCTGGCGTTCGACTTCACCCGCCAGATGGTGGCCAGCAACGAGACGCTGATTGGCGGCCGCCTGGTGACTCACCAGCGCGTGCTGGTTGACGGCCACAGGCGTACGA
Organism: Macrostomum lignano; assembly: GCA_002269645.1. Classification (NCBI taxonomy): domain Eukaryota; kingdom Metazoa; phylum Platyhelminthes; family Macrostomidae; genus Macrostomum; species Macrostomum lignano. The sequence goes on along the minus strand of NIVC01000151.1, from coordinate 336,060 downwards.
TGTACATCGTGGACCACCGCAGCCGCGAATGCCGCATCGTCGCCCTGACGCGCGGAGTTGAGGCGCCCTGCGTGCCCAGTGAGACTTGGAAATCGAATGCACTGCTGATTTCAGACTACTATTAGTAGCTTCGAGCTATTTGGCCCTTTTGATTCCAAGAAAGAATCCCAATTTGCCTCGCCGATTCGCCTTTTTCAGACAATTTCCGCGGCGAGGGCACCCTTCACTTCGGGGCCGGCAGGGACCTCCTCAGCTTCAACAGCTTCCGCGGCCGAGTGGGCGAGTTCGAGGCTCAAGTGTCCGTCACCAAGGCCTCTTGCGTGCCCATCTCACAGTCAGTCTTCAACCACCGTGAGTCTGTCAGCAGTGTGTTGAGTCTGTCAGCAGTGTGTTGAGTCTGTCAGCAGTGTGTTGAGTCTGTCAGCAGTGTGTTGAGTCTGTCAGCAGTGTGGGAAGTCTGTCAGCAGTGTGTGGAGTCTGTCAGCAGTGTGTGGAGTCTGTCAGCAGGGTAGGGGAGTCTGTCAGCAGTGTGTTGAGTCTGTCAGCAGTGTGTGGAGTCTGTCAGCAGTGTGTTGAGTCTGTCAGCAGTGTGTTGAGTCTGTCAGCAGTGTGTTGAGTCTGTCAGCAGTGTGTTGAGTCTGTCAGCAGTGTGTGGAGTCTGTCAGCAGTGTGTGGAGTCTGTCAGCAGTGTGTTGAGTCTGTCAGCAGTGTGTTGAGTCTGTCAGCAGTGTGTTAAGTCTGTCAGCAGTGTGTTGAGTCTGTCAGCAGTGTGTTGAGTCTGTCAGCAGTGTGTTGAGTCTGTCAGCAGTGTGTTGAGTCTGTCAGCAGTGTGTTGAGTCTGTCAGCAGGGTAGGGGAGTCTGTCAGCAGTGTGTTAAGTCTGTCAGCAGTGTGTTAAGTCTGTCAGCAGTGTGTTGAGTCTGTCAGCAGTGTGTTGAGTCTGTCAGCAGTGTGTTGAGTCTGTCAGCAGGGTAGGGGAGTCTGTCAGCAGTGTGTTAAGTCTGTCAGCAGTGTGTTAAGTCTGTCAGCAGTGTGTTGAGTCTGTCAGCAGTGTGTTGAGTCTGTCAGCAGGGTAGGGGAGTCTGTCAGCAGTGTGTTAAGTCTGTCAGCAGTGTGTTGAGTCTGTCAGCAGTGTGTGGAGTCTGTCAGCAGTGTGTTGAGTCTGTCAGCAGTGTGTTGAGTCTGTCAGCAGTGTGTTGAGTCTGTCAGCAGTGTAGGGGAGTCTGTCAGCAGTGTATTTAGTCTGTCAGTAGATTATATATAGGGTGCAGACAGTCAGTCTGTCAGTGCAGACAGTCAGTCTGTCAGTGCAACAGTCAGTCTGTCAGTGCAGACAGTCAGTCAGGGATGCAGACAGTAAGCCACCGGTGTCCATCCACAGGCTTTCACGAGGTCGAGAGCTACCTGAACGTGACCCTCGGAGTCCGGGACCCCGCCGTGTTCCGCGTGCCACCGGAGTGCTCGCGGTCCGGCCTGGCGGTCAGCCAGCTGTCCCAGCAGCAGCTCCGCGCCAGCTCCGTGCTGATGAAGAGCTTCCTCCTTGGCTTCTAAATTTGTGGGCTTTGGCGGACAGTTGGTGTTGGTTTTTCATTTTCTAAATTAGCTTTACTTTAAGTAGTATGCTTCTAAATAAGCACAAAAATTTTTAAGTGGCTTTTGAAAATGCCAACAACAATAAAAAATCATTACAGAATTATGATAACACAATAGACATTATTATATGAATTATAGTGACAACGATTATTCATTTCCAACGCGCTCCCACTACATTAGTAAGCTCAGGGCGATTGGCTGTCAATAAATTCAATAAATTCGTCAAACAAGTGGTCTTATATGGTATATATTTTAGCGCGAGGAGTCTATGGTGCAATGTACGCTCGTAAAAGTCGTTTATGTAAATAATAAACGCCGTTTAATTCACATTCTGTGGTTAGAATGTCCGAGGCTGCGTTTAATGATCTCGAGGCGAGCGTAGCGAGCCGAGGACCATTGATTGCAGCCGAGGATATTCTAACCATAGACTATGATGAATTAAACGGCGTTTATCATATATTAAATTCGATTGCTCCTGATTTCGAGGAGATTATATGATATAATATCCTAGTTTTTGTTAAAAATTACCACAGACAACACATTTCCGGCTCAGAATAGTACAATTCTTTAACGATTAAATAAGCAATCGTATTTTATTTGTCCTAGCCAAATACACGATCCAAATAAATAAGGCTAACGAATGAGTCACAAGAAAGTACTCAAAGAAATACATGGAAAAGCAACAGATTATAATATTTTAGAAAAGCGAGCGGTTGTTAACCAGTTTTCTTGGCTTGACAGGTAAAAGTGAGTCAATGGGGCGTAACATATAAACTCAATCAAAGTAGACAATCAGCCCGCAAACACCACATTGACCCCCCCTCAAATCACAGAACTCACCAGTTGTCGTGGACATCACTACCAATCACACCTTCAGACAGGAGTTTCGCTTCGGACGTCGGCTCTCATTGAATTCCCCGTCCTCCAGAGGCCCATGGCTTTCCGCATTGGTTGAACAAGTTGCAGCATGCTGAAAGTAATTCTTCAAAAAGCGCCATAGCAATCACAACGTTAATTTCGGATCTCTAAGATAAAACACTTAAGAACGTAGTTGAGATCGCGCTTGCTCAAACTCGGATAGTCGGTTGCGGGTGCCAATGGCAAGTCACTTAGGACAGCTTTGACTTCAGCAAGACAAGGTGATTCAAAGCTGACGCTATCAACATCACTCATGCAGCAAATAACTTGAAAATGTCACAAAAAAGTTTAGTAGAGATAGAGGCAACTACGAGTACTTACTCTTAAATACACAACACAGTCGTTTTTGTGAACGGCATCAAATCAACATTTCTCTATGGTTAATATTTACAATGTTAATATGTCCAAACGGGGTATAAATATATTATTTCCGTTTATTTTAGTCTATGGTCCGAATTCTCGGCCTAGAAGCGAGTCCTCTGCTTTTACTTCAGACCAAATAAATAAATAAACGGAAATAACCTTCATCTAACGGTTTCTATGGTAATTGTTCGCTATTCCCCACTCGGATGCGGCAAATAAGTATATTGTAAATAAGCATGTCAAAAATGATATTACAGCAAATTCAGAGCAGAAGGATCTGAACATCGACACATAGACACAAAAGTGGAGTCAATTGTCACTATTTAAATTGATGCACAACGTGCGCAGTAATGGTGACTCACTGTCTCTTCCATGGCAGTGTCTTCGGCAAATTCCTTCGTCACACATGCAACTCTTCCTTGTTGTCGCACTCAAGGCACGCTTCTCGTCCTTTGACTTTTGTCTCGCGCATGCTGCACAGCGCTTTCTGCCACCAACTGACACCACAGCCGCCGCTTCGCGTGCCTGTTCCTTCATTTGCTCGTCGTTGATTTGGCAACCTGCGAGCTGGAACATCAGCCGGTGATGATTGGACAGATTCTGAAGAAGAGCGGCCGATTACGAGCGCTCCTCGATCAGAGGTTGCAGAAGTTGCGCAGCTGCCTTGCGCTGGAACTCGTTGCGATAGTTCGGCGAGGCGCAGAGCTCCGGGTGCGCCAGTCTCCAGGTAGCAGCGGCATTCACAGCTGTTATGTTGAGTATGCCGCCGGAGAAGATTGCCTTGGGGAAGTAAGACACACACGTGAGCTCCTCAGAAAACCGGAATTCGCTCCTGTGTGGAGCCATGGTTTGAGTTGAATTTTTGAGATCGGCTGCAGGCCACCACGAGTGCGCATAACTGTTCCAAGAAACGTGAATCCCATTTCCTGTACCAGTGTCATCTGAATGGATCAGCCAAGCGGCAAACAACTTGCTCACCACTCCACACCTCTGAGCCCTTGGCCAGCCGAGCATCGGATTCCTGTGATGCAAAAGTAGTGGACCTGCGATGTCAGCAGGAACAGCTTGGCACCATTGCGATCGGGCTTCTCCTTCAGAAAGACCGTGAAGTCACAGTCCACACGCCAGTAGACAACCAGAGTTTCGTCGACGCAGAAGTACGGCCCGGAAAGATCAGGATGGTGCAGCTGACCTATAGGCATCGAATGCCGTAGAGCTTGTCCGTTGCGGCAGTCCGCTGACGATGTTCGGCAGTTTCGAATTTAACATGGTGCAAAATGTGTATAATATGCAGACATGCCTGGTTTGATGCCTTGATAGAAAAATCACGATGTTGGCTGTGCCAGCTCGTCAGGGCCGCGTGGTGGCACTCCGTTGAAGCTGCCGAAGGTCGCCTGTATGTCTACAGGTCAGCCTAGAGGGTCGCCTTCGTCTATTTCATTCACCGATTATGTCTACTGACTGAATGCTGCATGCAGAAGAGGATTCTTCCACTTCAGTTTCGGGAACGCAGCCGCCTCTGAGATACCGATCGGGTGCTTTTGTTGAAGGTCCCGACGGTCGCCGCCGATGCTCCAGACGGTGATGAAGGGGACCCTGTTGCCTGGTATGCTGAGAACAAAGGCCTCTACGACTCATATGCATAGTTTGTTGAGCCGACGTGGTTTCATGATGAGATTTTGTGAGCAGAAAAAATCTGCCAATGTTGGTGGTTTTTGCCACCAGACACCCCGAGGAGAATCGTTGAATATCTCGACGATGCCGATTTTTCGTGATTCTCAAAGTTGCTTCATCGAATAGAGCGGAAAATTTTAGCCCGTCTTCTGGATTTTCATGGCAATCGGTTGAATCTTTTTGGAGATCCAGACAAAGGGAAAATGTGTGTATTTGAAATACACCCCATGGTCTTTCTACTGTTAAACGCTTAAAGTACCCAAACTTGGTGCATGGTTTGCAGGGTCAATGGCGATAAACTGCCGATTGGGGTGCCATGAGTTCTCTGTTGCGCCTGTTGACAGAGCAATCAGCTCGTATCTGGCGGAAGTCGGTCCTCGTTGTTGACATGGGACCGACTAGCCATCTAATTGAGCCGAAAATGTAGGCTCGCAAAGTTTCGACGGCTTCTAAGTTGTGTCAGTGCTTGCCAAATTATATTGAGCATTGAGCATTTGTGCCATCTCTGACGCGTTCTGATGATGGCGTTTAAAAGCCGCAGATGCGGAAGCATCAATCAGTTGGATGTGGGGAATTCGCTAAGCCAGGGGATGCAGCAGAGCTTGCGAGCTGCGAGCCAAACAGCGGCAGTTTGTGTAACCCAACAGGCATGCAGTACTTTTTCTGACTGGTTTGGACTGGATTTTTGATTACCTCAGGGCTTGGTGGGAAAGGGCAGCCTGCATCACCCGCCCAGGCCGGATGCCCGCATGCCAGCCTATGCGCTGGTCGAGGTCGAAGAGGGGCGCAGCTGGTGGCCAATGGTGATGAACTGCCAAATGAGATAGCTGGAATGCTTTGCACAATGCTATAAAATGCCTCTCTGTGAAGCGTCGCTGAGAACTCGCTGAGGCGTCACTTGGAGTTTCCAGAGCCGCAACTCCCGCCAAGATGCCAAGTGCTGTCATGGACACCCTGGCCGAGAGCTCGGCCCACGGCATCAGTCGAGTGGCCACCTCCCGCAGCCGGGTGATGAAGGTGATGTGGTTTCTGCTGTTCCTGCTCTTCTTGGCACTGTTTGTGCGCAGCGCCGTGACGCTGGTGATCCGTCTGAGGGGAGGCGGCCTGACCAAGTCGTTCGAGCTGGACAAAGTGCCCTTCGTGTTCCCGGACCTGTACTTCTGCCCCAACAATCCGTACTCTGGCAGCTACCCGCACGACCTGAGCCAGGCGGACGCGGAGCTGATCAACACCGCAATCGCGAATCTCAGCGCCGAGTTCGATTCCCGTCTCGGACCGACGAGGTCGATTGAACTGCGAGCCCGTCTGGTGCAGAGCTCGCTGCCGGTGCACCTGTCCTACCGGCTCTTGGCTCAGCGCAGAGCCCAGTCTGTGCTGCAGACGACGGCGACGCCCACCATGGGGCCGCAGTCCAGCTTCCCCATCTTTCCCAGGGTGCTGCCGTTCAGCCACCCGGTGAGTCTGGTCTGCTTCCAGCTGAGACTCACCGACAATGACCGGCGGAAAATTGTGGCGGAGAACTGGCAGGTGAACCTCCGCCTGTCCACCGACCCCTACTTTGCCGAGTTCAACTATTCGGGCCGGAGCGTGGATCCGATTCGCAGCCCGGCAACCGGAGAGGAGGTGCCGCTGCAGGACTGGAGCATAAGCGTCGGCCGGGAGCGGCTGCAGGAGGCGGGCTTCACCATGCTGATCGTGCCGGTCGGCAGCTACCCGTCGTTCGCGCACGAGGCCAAGTTTCAGCTGGCGCCCAGTAACTCGTACTCGGTGGCGCTGAGCATGGAGGAGACTGAGTTCAGCGAGGAGCTGCGCGGCCAGCAGTGCCAGGGCGACAGTGAGGCGGTGGACTTCAGCGATCACCTCACGGGCAGAAAGCTGACCTTTGCTTACAGCCCAGCCGCCTGCTACTATGAAAACCTGGTGCGACTGGTGACTCAGGCCTACGGCTGCATGGTATTCAGCTTCCCGCTCACGTGGAGCCTGAAGAACACAACCAGGTAGGGGTTCTGTCTGTACAATAAACTGTGAGTGACAGCAACTGACTTGAACCGCATTGCTCATCGGAGCAGGTGCTTCAACATGAGCGAGACCGGCCGCGACCAGTTCAACGTAGTTCAGACAACAAAGACGAACTGGTCGGACTTGGACAGGCAGGTGCAGGAGGCCTGCCGCTCCCGGCAGCCGTGCCGCTACCAGCGCTACTCGGCCGAGTTCTCTTTCAGCCGCTGGCCCAGCATCGGCAGCTCCGTGGTGGCCCACTTCGCCGAGATGGGCAGCTCGTCATACAGCACGCCAGCCACCAGACGCCTCATCGACATGGCCAGGTCGCTCCGGGCGAGTGAGTAACCTTTGAAGCAGACTCAAACCAGTTTTTACGGATAGGTATCCGCTAATGATGCCTTCGAATAAATTGTCTTAAATTTGAAGTGCTCTGTGTACTTCCATGAGTCCGTTTCCCCTAAAATTACATTACCGCGAGGCACCCTGACCCATGTTTGACATCCAGGAAGTTTTTGTGTCGTGACTAACTAAGAACTAATATATTTACCAGGAAAGTATAGCACATATTTTCATGGTTTCTATTGCAAACGTATTTTCTCTATATTTCTACCGTTGGTGGTATCAAAAAAAACTTTTAGAAGATGGAGAATAAAATCGAGGTATATATACGAGTTAGTATAGATATTTGCATTTGTAAATTTTACCCTGCCACATCTCACACTGCGAGTGGAACATTTTTTTAGCTGGTACGCAAGCCAATCCATAGGTGAGTCCATGCTCAGCGGTTTGGACCAGCTGTTGAGAAAAACCGAACTCAGAGAAAACTGGTCCCGAGCACACCAGAAGCCAATACGGACTCTCCCTTGTTTCAAAGTCAGAGTTGCAGGTCATTGATGGCCTCATCAACTATCAACATAAAACCAACTCGGTCGCCCCTGACCCGCAGGGAACCACTCCGCCCACACGGAGGCCCAGTTTCGCGCCTACCTGTCCGAGTCGCTGATCAACGTTCGCATCGTGGCCCGAAGCACCACCTCGCCGCAGGTGGTGATCTCGCCAGCGTACTCGGTCACGGCCTTCCTGGCAGACACTGGCGGCCTGCTGGGACTGTACGTCGGCTGCAGCCTGCTCACCCTGTGTGAGTTCTTTGAGCTGTTCTACCGACTGTTGTCGGGGGCGCTGCTGAAGCATCGGGGCGGCGCCCGCCCGGCAGAGCCTGAGGCGCCGCAGGGAGACAGCCAGCCGGACGCCAAGAATGACACCACTGAAGCCTGACGGCTCTGACAATTTACTCGTTTTTTAGAGTCGGGATAGAGTTCGAGATAGGCTTGGAGCCACTGAACTTTCAAGCAGACCAGGCCTTTGTTCAGAAGACGGTGAACGCGTCTGACTCTCACGCCACGACCCCTGGTTGCTTGGACATGAAAATTGGGCCAATCCCCCAAGGGGGGCGCTTTCATTAGGCCGAAATTTCACTTCGCCGAAAAGCAGCCTCTTTCACTAGGCCGAAACTTCATTAGGCCGAAACTTCACTTTGCCGAAATGACTAGCATGCTCTTTCATATGGCCGAAACTTCACTAGGCCGAAACTTCACTTTGCCGAAAAATCATTTTAGCAGCCTCTTTCACTAGGCCGAAACTTCACTTTGCCGAAATGACTAGCACGCTCTTTCATAAGGCCGAAACTTCACTTTGCCGAAATGACAAGCATGCTCTTTCATATGGCCGAAGCTTCATTAGGCCGAAAAATCATCTTAGCAGCCTCTTTCACTGGGCCGAGGCTTCACTTTGCCGAAAAATCATTTTAGCAGCCTCTTTCACTAGACCGAAACTTCACTTTGCCGAAATGACTAGCATGCTCTTTCATAAGGCCGAAACTTCATTAGGCCGAAAAATCATCTTAGAAGCCTCTTTCACTAGGCCGAAACTTCACTTTGCCGAACAATCATTTTAGCAGCCTCTTTCACTAGGCCGAAACTTCACTTTGCCGAAAAATCATTTTAGCAGCCTTAGCAGTCTTAAAGTGCACATACCCTTTCGACCATTAGTAAGAAGGATGCTGCTAAAATGATTTTTCGGCAAAGTGAAGTTTCGGCCTAGTGAAAGAGGCTGCTAAAATGATTTTTCGGCATTGTGAAGTATCGGCCTAGTGAAGTTTCGGCCTTATGAAAGAGCATGCTAGTCATTTCGGCAAAGTGAAGTTTCGGCCTAGTGAAAGAGGCTGCTAAAATGATTTTTCGGCATTGTGAAGTATCGGCCTAGTGAAGTTTCGGCCTTATGAAAGAGCATGCTAGTCATTTCGGCAAAGTGAAGTTTCGGCCTAGTGAAAGAGGCTGCTAAAATGATTTTTCGGCATTGTGAAGTATCGGCCTAGTGAAGTTTCGCCTTATGAAAGAGCATGCTAGTCATTTCGGCGAAGTGAAGTTTCGGCCTAGTGAAAGAGGCTGCTAAAATGATTTTTCGGCATTGTGAAGTTTCGGCCTAGTGAAGTTTCGTCCTTATGAAAGAGCATGCTAGTCATTTCGGCAAAGTGAAGTTTCGGCCTAGTGAAAGAGGCTGCTAAAATGATTTTTCGGCATTGTGAAGTTTCGGCCTAGTGAAAGAGGCTGCTAAAATGATTTTTCGGCAAAGTGAAGTTTCGGCCTAGTGAATTTTTGGCCTTATGAAAGAGCATGCTAGTCATTTTGGCAAAGTGAAGTTTCGGCCTAATGAAGTTTCGGCCTAATGAAGTTTCGGCCTAGTGAAAGAGGCTGCTAAAATGATTTTTCGGCGAAGTGAAGTTTCGGCCTAGTGAAGTTTCGGCCATATGAAAGAGCATGCTAGTCATTTCGGCAAAGTGAAGTTTCGGCCTAGTGAATTTTCGGCCTAGTGAAAGAGCCTGCTAAAATGATTTTTCGGCAAAGTGAAGTTTCGGCCTAATGAAGTTTCGGCCTTGTGAAGGAAGATGCTTTCGGCAAAGTGAAATTTCGGCCTAGTGAAACCCCCCCCAAGGCACCGAGAGTGCGCACGCCTGAGATTAAAATATGCCGGCAGCCCTCCCGCGAAAATTTGTTGATTTCTTTTTCATTGTGCGCAAACGAATCCCAAGAGGCCTTGCAACATCCGAGGCCTTTTGAGCCCGAGTTTTTAAGCAGACTTGTGTCTGAAATTTATTGCGTAGCGAATGATTAGTTGCTATGCCGCTAGTTATTATTGTTATTTATAATTATATTTTTTTACTCTGTTGTGTCAGCTTGAACTGAGCCCTGGTTTTTGTCGGATTATCATGCCACTGTGAAATTATTCAGAGCGGGGCCCCTCGCCTCGTTAGAATGGGAAATGACGGTGTGCCTGCTCTTTAGGGTTGTTGGCATGGCCTCCGCAGTCCCCTTCAGAGGCCCGGAGAACAGCAAAGGCACTTTAGCAGCCGGAGGGGTCCTTACAGAGCCTTGCCCTCAGGCGGGTGTGATCTGTGACCACGGGCCTGTGGCGTCGACCAACTTCTATTCAGCCCCGCAGTCCATATCCAATCCACGAAGCCCCTGAAACCTACTCCAATCTACGGGATGGAAAGGGAGGATGCAAGATTTTTATTATTGAGTATTAACTAATTATTATTGCTTAGTAAAGTACTCGGAAGGCGCCTGGCATGGAACAGGGTCAAGGGTCCCTTAGTTTTAGAATGGCTTGAAAATTCTACCGCGCTTCACCAGCTATGCGTTAGTTGCTCGAAGAGCTGATCCGACGAGACTCTTGTTTACACGACTGTTGACGACATGTATTTGTACACAGATACACATGTACAGTGTGCTTACAAGAAATGTACACCCTTGTATACAGGCGAACCGGGGGATGGTCACATCGTGCCTGTAGCGGTAAAATTAATGTCTAGAGTAGCGCTAAAATGATCAGTGTCTGTAGCTGCACGGCTTGCACCATAAAATTACATGTTCAATTTAATCCTGCTTCAGCATCACCGAGCTAGCAGACCATATCATCCGCACCCAGTATAGTTACATGCCATTACATGCATTGCTCACACAGCCAGTGTCTGCATGGAGGACAGCTGCGCGATCGATGCACTGGAAAACTAAAAACAAATAGTTGTAAATTTTGCCTATCGCCTGCTGGCTGACGCTGTCATCCAGACCTAAGTGCATGTACACACCCAGGCCGTGCTTCGTGAACTTTTCGAGCTACATGTTACATGTATGCTAGCTGTATGCACAATGTGCTGTGATATATACAACTTGTCAAGCCAAATAAATTGTCAGTAACAAAAATCAGTCTTGCTTTTTATTTTTTCTAATACAGACAAAAAATTGGACCTGGACATACTGTTTTTAAAAGGAATCGTTAACATTAGATATACTTTCTTAGAAAGAGTTAGTGCAGCATTTTAACTTGTCACTGATTGTTATTTTTGTGCAATATGGGGGCCGCTCATTGAAAGTCGTAAACTCAAGCCTGAAGCCTCAAGGAGGAAGGAGCACCACGGCAATTATCTGCGGACGATTTAGAATAGGATTTTGTTAGTGTTATGGAATTAGGGTGTAGGATAGGACATAAGTTAGGTATAAATTAGACCATAAGGGTAGGCCTATCTTCGGCAGTTCATATGTTGCAGTCATTGTTGGATTTGTTGGCATTGCCAGTTAATTAGATAGATTAGCATTTGTTTGGCTGGCAGTCAATTTCTCAGCAGTTAATGTTTTTCACTCAAATTGCAGCAGTTAATTTGTTTTAGACCTTTAATAATGGCCTAAGCTTAATTTTTTAAAATATGATTTAGTCGTTAATAAGGCCAAGGGTCACTAGGATATTTAGGTCAAGGAGATAGATTTCATAATTAAATTACAAAATTAGATTATTCAAATGAAAAACACTTCCCTTAACTGCAGATACTATTACCTGCTGAAGCAGTTAGCACAGAGTCAATTGTTTTTATATTATGAATAATTGGTTTCGAATCTATTAGTATTATGTCATAGACAACATAGTCATAGAGTTTATATAGACTCAATAGCTACAAGTTGCAAATTAATAGTAGAGTAAAAGTCATATACCAATTTATCTAATAGAAATCTTAAGTCTGACATCTATTTATTATAAAACAGCTCAGTTCTTAATTGCTAATATATATAACACTGTAACACACTATTATATCTATTATATATTTTTTAAAGATTCCTTTTTATAATCAATGTTAAATTTCTAAATAGGCCATAAATCGAAAATAATATTTGATAATCATTTAGTTTGTTGTATTAAATACTAAAGTAGGCCTAATAAGAATTTTATAAACTTTTATCTAAAATATGTTTCTATCATATTTAATAAATATTTGTATGTTATTTACTAGCATATAACTATTTATTTTTTGTTTAATACTATTTATGTTGTGCCAAATATATAAAGGGCCTATCAACTTAAGCTTATAAAGTGAAACCCAAGTAACCTATATACACAAATGATATGTCATTATGCTTACAATGATACTAGGAAGTTAGATTTGACAAAAAAAGTTACAAAAATGGATTTGGGATAGAAGAGAACAAGCAAGGGGATAATTAAGGACTTTTATTTAAGATGGAATCCCCAATTGTCCTTGTCCCCTTGCTTGTTCTCTTCTATCCCAGGTATAAGTTTTGTAATTTTTTGCCAAATCCAGCTTCCTAGTGTCACTATGAGCAGAATGACATATCATTTGTGCGCATAGGTTACTTGGGCTCCACTTTATGAGCTTAAATTGATAGGCCATTTATATGCTAACTTGTGAGCCTTTGTTCAAGTCTACTAGAACTTCTAAAATAATTTATTTCTTGACTGGCTAATTTAGTGTTGTTGAAAAGAGAAATCATGAAGCCAATGCTTCTATTAAATTGATTTTGTCTTATTTGTTATTAATGATTTTTATCCCCAGCAGTGCTGCATTCGCCATCAAGCCAGGCCCCATGATAAGCAGCTGCCAGGCCCTGCTTAGTGGCAAATGGAAAAAGCGACGCCGCCTGCTGCAGGCCACCGTATGGCTGGGCATGCAGATTGCAGGTGGCAGCTGCATGCACTACACTGCTCTCAATGTGATGCAGTGGGATGCCAGCTTCCAGTGGGCTGGCGGGGCTGCTCAGGGACTCAGCTATGCTCTGGTTATCAGCGGTGAGTTTGCGCCAACTGAACTTGAATACCTGATGCGGCACCTCATGCCATTGATTGGCGTCTCAGATCTGTGGCCGGGATTCATTCTCAATGCATAGTGGCGTCTCTCAGCTCCATAATGGCGTCTCTCAGATCCATAATGGCGGCTCTCAGATCCATAATGGCGTCTCTCAGATCCATAATGGCGTCTCTCAGCTCCAAAATGGCGTCTCTCAGATCCATAATGGCGTTTCTCAGATCCATAATGGCGTCTCTCAGCTCCATAATGGCGTCTCTCAGAATCCTCAGCTCCATAATGGCACCTCTCAGAATCCTCAGCTTCATAATGGCACCTCTCAGAATCCTCAGCTCCATAATGGCACCTCTCAGAATCCTCAGCTTCATAATGGCGCCTCTCCAATCCAAAATGGCGCCTCTCCAATTCATAATGGCGCCTCTCCAATCCATAATGGCGCCTCTCCAATCCAAAATGGCGCCTCTCCAATTCATAATGGCGCCTCTCCAATCCATAATGGCGCCTCTCCAATCCATAATGGCGCCTCTCCAATTCATAATGGCGCCTCTCCAATCCATAATGGCGCCTCTCCAATCCATAATGGCGCCTCTCCAATTCATAATGGCGCCTCTCCAATCCATAATGGCGCCTCTCCAATTCATAATGGCGCCTCTCCAATCCATAATGGCGTCTCACAGTTCAACAATGGCAGCCTTAGATCTCTTATTGAGGCTAGATATAATTTCCCCGAAATTGCGGAAATATTTAGTTTTAAATACAAGCTATTTTCCGGAATCATTTTGTCTGCACTTTTCTTCAGTGCTGATTGACGCCCTGCCACTGGCTGGCGGCTGGCTGGGCGACGAGCGCGTGTCCAAGTTCAAGCTGCTGGCTGTGGGCACCGTGCTGTACGTTATTGGTGAGTACATTTTGTACTGTCTCGCACTCTTAACAATTACGTTTTACGAGCTACTAAATGCTAAATATCGGATTTCACTAAGAAAAATTAATTTATCATATTCCAGGCTGCACTTTTATACTGCTGTCCACTCTCCGCTTTGGCCCTGCCGAAGAATCTGCTGTGAGTTTTGTGTGCCAAACTCTTCCCAGATATCCGGCAGTCCGACACAACCACCCGCTGAGATCTCCCACCCTCCCACTGAGATTTCCCACCTTCCCACTGAGATCTCCCACCTTCCCACTGAGATCTCCCACTCTCCCACTGAGATTTCCCACCTTCCCAATGAGATTTCCCACCTTCCCACTGAGATTTCCCATCTTCCCACTGAGATCTCCCACCTTCCCACTGAGATTTCCCACCTTCCCACTGAGATTTCCCACCCTTCCACTGAGATCTCCCACCCACCCACTAAGATTTCCCACCCTCCCACTGAGATCTCCCACCCTCCCACTGAGATCTCCCACCCTCCCACTGCGATTTCCTACCCTTCCGCTAAGATTTCCCACCTTCCCACTGAGATCTCCCAACCTCCCACTGAGATCTCATACCCTCCCACTGAGATTTCCCACCCTCCCGCTAAGATTTCCCACCTTCCCACTGAGATCTCCCACCCTTCCACTGAGATCTCATACCCTCCCACTGAGATTTCCCACCCGCTGAGATTTCCCACTTTCTCGCTGGGATATCGTACCTTATCGTTGAGGTATCCTATACTTTCACTCTTTCCAAGTGAAATCTCCATGAGAGTGAGATCTCCATCAGAGTGAGCTCTCCATGAGAGTGAGATTTCGGTCAGGATGAGATCTCACATTGAATACAAGATGCCCCCGCAGGTTCGGCAGTTCCTGCTGATCCTCGGTCTGCCGCCGTTCGCCGTGGCCGCCCTCTGCAGCCGAGCCGTGGCACCCGCCCTGCTGCTGCAGCAGCTGAAGCGGCACTTCTGCTCCAGCATCTTCAACTGCGTCACCTGGTGAGTGGTTGATTTGCTTCGAGTTTTGATCACCTGCCCAGCTTCCAAAGCCTCCATCGCTAACTCGAACCCCCGCGCAGGTACTACTGCTGCTTGAACCTCGGCGCGCTGGTCTCAGACGCAATAGTCTATGGCTCAACTCCCTATGTGGACTCCCGGAAGCTCGGCCCGCTGATCTTCGCCGCGGCTGCTGCTGCCTTCGCCGGCCTCGCCTGCGGCTTGCCCTGGATTCGGGAGTTGCCGCCCAGTGACTGTGAGCTGCCGCTGCTGCTGTTTGATTTCTGCTGCGTTCGTGATGCTTTTAAACCGGTCCTCAGCTGACTCTTTTGTCCTCATTCTGTTTTTATCTGCTGGTTCCCGCCGCCACGCCCCAGCTGATCCTTACATAGGTAGTCCTCCACTGGTCCTCAGCTGACTCTCCTGTCCTCATTCTGTCTTCATCTGCTGGTTCCCGCCGCCACGCCCCAGCTGATCCTTACATAGATAGTCCTCCACTAGTCCTCAAGTAGTACTCAACTGGTCCTTAAGTAATCCTCAACTGGTCCTTCACTAGTACTCAACTGGTCCTCAAGTAGTCCTCCACTGGTCCTCCACAGGTCCTCAAGTAGTACTCAACTTGTCCTCAAGTAGTCCTTCACTGGTCCTCCACTAGTCCTCAAGTAGTACTCAACTGGTCCTCAAGTAGTCCTCAACTGGTCCTCAAGTAGTACTCAACTGGTCCTCAAGTAGTCCTCATTCAATCCTCTCCCGCCGCCTCCCATCCCTCAGCGCCGTGGTCTTCGGCTCCGAACGACCTATTGGGACGTCGCCGCCTTCGCTCCAAGCATCATCCGGCCGTTGCAGCCGCGGAGCCGCCTGCGGCAGCCTCGGTGGAAGAGGACCCCAGCGCCTGCCTGTTCCGCTGGGGCCTGCTGGCCATCCTGGCCTGCTGGGTGGCCATCTTCACTCAGGTCTGCCCCCTCACTGGCTGAGGCTGACTGCCTCACAGCTCTCTGACTTACCCGCTCCTTCGCCCCGCTCATCGCCAGATGACCAGCTGCCTCGATCTGCAGCTGCGCTCCATGCCTGGCGGCTGGCAGCAGCAGCAGCACCATCTCTACAGCCTGTTCGACCCCGGCTTCGTGTTCCTGCTGGCGCCCCTGCTGTGCTGGGCCAGCAGCCGCTTCTTCAAGCTGCACCACATGGCCTGGCGCTTCGGTGAGTGAGTCTGTCTGTCTGTCTGTCTGTCTGTCTGTCTGTCTGTCTGTCTGTCTGTCTGTGTGTCTGTCTGTCTGTCTGTCTGTCTGTCTGTCTTTCTGTCTTAGTGTCTGTCTGTCTTAGTGTCTGTCTGTCTTAGTGTCTGTCTGTCTGTCTTAGTGTCTGTCTGTCTGTCTGTCTTGGTGTCTGTCTGTCTGTCTGTCTGTCTGTCTGTCTGTCTGTCTGTCTGTCTGTCTGTCTGTCTTAATGTCTGTCTGTCTGTGTGTCTGTCTGTCTGTCTGTCTGTCTGTGTGTCTGTGTGTCTGTGTGTCTGTCTGTCTGTCTGTCTGTCTTAGTGTCTGTCTTAGTGTTTGTCTGTCTGTCCGTCTGTCTGTCTTAGTGTCTGTCTTAGTATTTGTCTCTCTGTCCGTCTGTCTGTCTTAGTGTCTGTCTTAGTATTTGTCTCTCTGTCCGTCTGTCCGTCTTAGTGTCTGTCTGTCTGTCCGTCTGTCTGTCTTAGTGTCTGTCTTAGTATTTGTCTCTCTGTCCGTCTGTCCGTATTAGTGTCTGTCTGTCTGTCTGTCTGTCAGCTCTGCAATCCGCCCCGCAACTTCCTCAGGCATCGGCCAGCTGGTGCTGGCGGCCAGCGCTCTGGTGGCGGCGGTGACCGAATTCGCTCGCGACCGCTCGGCCTATCAGCCGCCCATCGTCCTGCCTGCCTACCTGCTGATGGCCCTGTCCGAGATCCTCGTCATTGTGTCCGGTGCGCTTTTGGGATTCCCCCAAAAACCGGACCTCTGATTCTGACTCTGCATCTGATTGTTCCAGCTTGATCCCCAGCCTCATTCTGAATCCTGATTGTTCCAGCTTGATCCCCAGCCCCAAATCCTCAATCCTGATTGTTCCAGCTTGATCCCCAGCCCCCAAATCCTCAATCCTGATTGTTCCAGCTTGATCCCCAGCCCCCAAATCTTCAATCCTGATTGTTCCAGCTTGATCCCCAGCCCCCAAATCCTCAATCCTGATTGTTCCAGCTTGATCCCTAGCCCCCAAATCTTCAATCCTGATTGTTCCAGCTTGATCCCTAGCCCCCAAATCCTCAATCCTGATTGTTCCAGCTTGATCCCCAGCCCCAAATCCTCAATCCTGATTGTTCCATAATCACACTTGTTTTTCCCAGATCCCTTCTCCCGGATCCCAGTTCTGTGATTTCTACCTAAATCCCTTATAGTTTAAATACTGTCTGTCTGTAGTTCTAATCCCACCTTGATCCCAATCATGACTCCTAATGAGATAGGATTCTACTAATTCTATATGATCACAATCCCAGTATCCTCTGTTCTCCATCAATTCCACAGGCTACGAGATCCTGGTGCTGCTCACCCGGCCCAGCCGCCTCGGCAGCACCATCGGGCTTTTCATTCTGTTCTTCGCCATCGGCCGGGCGCTCTCGCTAGGGCTCACAGCGGTGTTCGTTGCCCGTGAGTAGGAGCAGAGCAGCTGAGTAGGGGTAGAGTAGCTGAGTAGGTGCAGAGCAGCTGAGTAGGGGCAGAGGAGCTGAGTAGGGGCAGAGTAGCTGAGTAGAGGCAGAGTAGCTGAGTAGAGGCAGAGCAGCTGAGTAGGGGTGAAGCTTTGCCCAATGGTCTCTAGCTTTCTAGACTGGTGTTTCTTGAAGGCTACCCAGTTGGCGCAGGACTCAGAGGCTCCCAGCTGACTCTCC
Organism: Macrostomum lignano; assembly: GCA_002269645.1. Classification (NCBI taxonomy): domain Eukaryota; kingdom Metazoa; phylum Platyhelminthes; family Macrostomidae; genus Macrostomum; species Macrostomum lignano. The sequence continues at coordinate 318,555 of NIVC01000151.1, read as the reverse complement.
CCGCCTCCGCCCGCCCGTAGGCCGCTGGATCGCCCCGGCCAGCGCCTCAGCCGACCACCTGCAGCTCGGCTTCCTGCTGCTGTGCGGCCTCCAGCTGCTCGCCCTGCTGCTCTACTGCCTCCTCTGGCTGCGCCTCCGATCCTCCCTTACCGCGCCGCTGCACCTCCTCAGCGACTCCCTGCTGGGCCGGAGGCGCCCCTCCGACGCCGCGCGACGACTCTCCGGCGCCGGGCGCGAAATTGCTAGCGCAGTTGGCGCCGCTGCAGCCACCGCCTCCGTGGCCTCCTCGTACGACGACTCCGACAGCGAGCTGAGCAGCAGCGAGGGGGACTGGCGGCCGGGCTTGGAGACTGCCGCCACTGCCACGGCTTCCGGCTCGGAGGACGCCTCAAGGTTGAGTAGACAGTCGGCTGGCGCGGTGCACCTGCAGGTGGCTGCGGATGTGCACGTCTGACAGTGGGATTTGTACAGTCTGACAGTGGGATTTGCACAGTCTGACAGTGGGATTTGTACAGTCTGACAGTGGGATTTGCACAGTCTGACAGTGGGATTTGCACAGTCTAACAGTGGGATTTGTACAGTTTGACAGTGGGATTTGCACAGTCTGACAGTGGGATCTGTACAGTCTGACAGTGGGATTTGCACAGTCTGACAGTGGGATCTGTACAGTCTACGAGCTAACAGTGGGATCTGTACAGTTTGACAGTGGGATTTGCACAGTCTGACAGTGGGATCTGTACAGTCTGACAGTGGGATTTGTACAGTCTGACAGTGGGATTTGTGCAGTCTGACAGTGGGATTTGTGCAGTCTGACAGTGGGATTTGTGCAGTCTGACAGTGGGATTTGTGCAGTCTGACAGTGGGATTTGTGCAGTCTGACAGTGGGATCTGTACAGTCTGACAGTGGAATCTGTGCAGCATATAAAATGTAAGGAAGGTAGGTGTTGTGAATTTTTGTCCACAATATGAATTTTTTAGCACCGATTTAGACATAATTCATGTTTCGCGGACTCGGATATTTTATCGGCCTTGTCCAGCAGCAAGCTCGAGTCCCATTATCTGTTTATCACAGCGAATATTTTACTCCGTGTTACAGAGGTCGTCACGGAGACGGCTCTGTTTACAATTTTGCGCCTGTTCGCTGCTGCCTACCTTTTTATCGACTTCAATTTTTGTCTAAAGATTCTGTCTTTCCTACTCTCAGTAGAAATACAAGCATGTTTTGATATCTTCTCGCGTTAATTGATAGAGCGTTGATTTTTTAATTCAAATAGGAATGAATGACAGGTTCTAATCTTCAAGCGTGTTCCACTTCTTTTCTGCCCACGTGATTCAGCACAGCTGAATAAGAGCTGACAGCTGACTGAATAGGAGCTGACAGCTGACTGAATAGAAGCTGACAGCTGACTGAATAGGAGCTGACACAGCTGACTGAATAGGAGCTGACAGCTGACTGAATAGGAGCTGACGGTTGACTGAATAGGAGCTGACACAGCTGACTGAATAAGAGCTGACACAGCTGACTGAATAGGAGCTGACACAGCTGACTGAATAGGAGCTGAAACAGCTGACTGAATAAGAGCTGACACAGCTGACTGAATAGGAGCTGACACAGCTGACTGAATAGGAGCTGACACAGCTGACTGAATAGGAGCTGAAACAGCTGACTGAATAAGAGCTGACACAGCTGACTGAATAGGAGCTGACACAGCTGACTGAATAAGAGCTGACAGCTGACTGAATAGGAGCTGACACAGCTGACTGAATAGGAGCTGACACAGCTGACTGAATAGGAGCTGAAACAGCTGACTGAATAGGAGCTGACACAGCTGACTGAATAGGAGCTGACACAGCTGACTGAATAGGAGCTGACACAGCTGACTGAATAGGAGCTGACACAGCTGACTGAATAGGAGCTGACACAGCTGACTGAATAGGAGCTGAAACAGCTGACTGAATAAGAGCTGACACAGCTGACTGAATAGGAGCTGACAGCTGACTGAATAAGAGCTGACACAGCTGACTGAATAGGAGCTGACACAGCTGACTGAATAGGAGCTGACACAGCTGACTGAATAGGAGCTGACACAGCTGACTGAATAGGAGCTGAAACAGCTGACTGAATAAGAGCTGACACAGCTGACTGAATAGGAGCTGACAGCTGACTGAATAAGAGCTGACACAGCTGACTGAATAGGAGCTGACACAGCTGACTGAATAGGAGCTGACACAGCTGACTGAATAGGAGCTGACACAGCTGACTGAATAGGAGCTGACACAGCTGACTGAATAGGAGCTGACACAGCTGACTGAATAGGAGCTGAAACAGCTGACTGAATAGGAGCTGACACAGCTGACTGAATAGGAGCTGACACAGCTGACTGAATAGGAGCTGACACAGCTGACTGAATAGGAGCTGAAACAGCTGACTGAATAAGAGCTGACACAGCTGACTGAATAGGAGCTGACACAGCTGACTGAATAAGAGCTGACAGCTGACTGAATAGGAGCTGACACAGCTGACTGAATAGGAGCTGACACAGCTGACTGAATAGGAGCTGAAACAGCTGACTGAATAGGAGCTGACACAGCTGACTGAATAGGAGCTGACACAGCTGACTGAATAAGAGCTGACACAGCTGACTGAATAGGAGCTGACACAGCTGACTGAATAGGAGCTGACACAGCTGACTGAATAGGAGCTGACACAGCTGACTGAATAGGAGCTGAAACAGCTGACTGAATAAGAGCTGACACAGCTGACTGAATAGGAGCTGAAACAGCTGACTGAATAAGAGCTGACACAGCTGACTGAATAGTAGCTGACACAGCTGACTGAATAGGAACTGACACAGCTGACTGAATTCTTTGAAGTTGCTGACACAGCAAGCTGAATAGGGTTTGACAAAGCAGGCCAAGAAGCCGCACCTTGAGCAGCAGCCGATGCTCTCACTATTCAAAATGAGCTGAATAAAGAAAAGTCCACGCCGATCCTGACAAGCGTCTTTGCCGCCCTCAGCAGGCAACATGCAGGTTAAAGAGGAGCCACCTGTGTCATCAGACCCAATCCAGCTCCTGTAGCAGCCTACATGCTTGGCACTTGAGCTGCTGACTGTTGCCTGGGCGGGCAAATAAGGCTCGGCAGGCTGTGGATCGACCTGAGCAAACACTTGCCGCCTTTATTGTGCTGCTGCGACTTTTCCTCGATGGCCCCGCCGCAATTGTTCCCTACGATCCCATCAGCAAGCCTCTGTGGGAAAACTCAACTCCCCTCGCCTTCTCATCAAACTGATAAGACGCTCCGGAGCTGTGAGTTGAGACGGATTCTTGCTTTCATTTCTTATTTTAGGCAAACTTGCCCTGAGTACCTGTGGGCGTGACCCGGTACTGGAGTCCGCAGCGCACCTGCTGAGCTGATGGATAAGCGGCCGAGTCTGAGCACGACGGATGAGCGGCTTAGCAGCTTCTGCTGCTGCGCTCCCTGGGGAGCGGCTAAGGGAAATTAAGGGGTGGGGGAAGTAGTGTGGATAAGTCTTGGAGATTCGAGTTAAAGGAGATTAGTGGGCGATTCTGAGGCCTGAAAGCTGATGGAGAATGGGAGAGCTGGCCTGAGTGAAGGCGGCACGAACTTTGTCTGTGTGTCTGCCTGTCTGTCTGTCTGTCTGTGTGTCTGTCTGTCTGTCTGTCTGTCTGTCTGTCTGTCTGTCTGTCTGTCTGTCTGTCTGTCTGTCTGTCTGTCTGTCTGTCTGTCTGTGTGTCTGCCTGTCTGTCTTGTCAGATATGTCCAGTTCGTGAGAGCAGCTTTAGATTTCAAAAAAGTTTTCAGTTTTCTGCTCTCCTGACCGAATCCGAGCGAGAAGGTGAGCGCGGATAATCCAGGTCGTTCTGCCCATCACTGCAGAGGTCCGGGTCATGTGGCCTCATTAATTGGCTGGCTAGATGCCCCTCATTAAAACAAAGATTTTTGTCTGGCTTTTAGACAAGAGTTGGCGAAATCAAAGAGCGGCTGCTGAGTGACGGCCCGGCCTGATCGATGGATGCCTCGCAGTCCTGTTTATTGTCGCGAGTTAACGAGCCTCTGAGCTCGAACTGAATGACAGTCAGTTTCGAATTGGAAAATTGATAACTGCGTCTAGCAGGTCTCCAGCCTGGTGTGTAACAGGTATGCAGTCTGGTGTGTAACAGGTATGCAGTCTGGTGTGTAACAGGTATGCAGTCTGGTGTGTAACAGGGATGTAGTCTGGTGTGTAACAGGTATGCAGTCTGGTGTGTAACAGGTATGTAGTCTGGTGTGTAACAGGTATGCAGTCTGGTGTGTAACAGGGATGTAGTCTGGTGTGTAACAGGTATGTAGTCTGGTGTGTAACAGGTATGTAGTCTGGTGTGTAACAGGTATGTAGTCTGGTGTGTAACAGGTATGTAGTCTGGTGTGTAACAGGTATGTAGTCTGGTGTGTAACAGGGATGTAGTCTGGTGTGTAACAGGTATGTAGTCTGGTGTGTAACAGGTATGTAGTCTGGTGTGTAATAGGTCTGTAGTCTGGTGTGTAACAGGAATGCAGTCTGGTGTGTACCAGGTATGCAGTCTGGTGTGTAACAGGTATGTAGTCTGGTCTCTAGCACAGGGACTACTTAAACTTAAACTTAAACTCAAACAATTTTAAGTAGTCCCTGTTCTAGCAGGTATGCAGTCTGATCCGTGTAGCAGGTGTGCAGTTTGTGCAGCGCACTATCAACCAGACTTATAAGATGTTCTGGCAGAAGTGCTCCCAAATCCTGCTACTCTGCACCTGACTGCGTTGCCACTTCGCTCCGGCAGCTCCCACGGACTCTGGCAGCTGCACAGATGATGCAGGAACTGTGAGAGCCTCTCAAACAGTTCCTTCCTCAACCAGCCCTTGAGCGCTTGGTCTCATTAAGTGCTGCTGCTCCAGGACTCCTACAGCTGTCACCGGGCAGGCATCCCAAAGTCCCAATTTTCAGCAGCTGTGGGAGAATCGATGGCGCAAGGAAATGGGGATAAGAGGAGGGCGGGAGTGAATAGGCGAAACTGAGACGATTAGCTGGGAGGCTGGGAAGCTGCTGAGAGCAGCGGCACGGCGCCCGCGCTGCCAAGTCAGGAAAAGCGGCAGCTGCCGGGGTGTCGCATCGATTCATCTTCGCTCTCACTGCCCCATCCTGCATTCTGCCCAGCTTCCCAGCATCCCTCAGTCGGCCTCATCTCTCTCGGCCGGGCCGTCACCTGCTCTCAGCCTGCCGCTGCCTTGCATCGTCCCGAGGCTCGGCGCATCCAGTGGCTCCCCTGCTCGAGTGGCGGCCCCGACCTTTGCCGCCGGTCACCCCCAACCCTCTAATTGCCGCCCTCCGATTGCGCAATCAGTTCAGCTGATCCTGCAGGCTGAGCTCTTCTCCCCTCTGCAGGAGGGGGCGGTCCCGGTGTTATGGTTTAGGATCTCCGGGGGTCCGGTCAGTTTAGGGTGTCCGGGGCGGAGACCCTAAACGGTTTAGGATCTCCGCCCGGAGACCCTAAACCGTTTAGGATCTCCCCTGGAGACTTCTAACGGTTATGGGTCTCCGGGGTAGGAGATCTGAAACCGTTTAAGGGTCTCCGGGGCATTTTCAGGTCTCCGCACCCGGAGATCTTAAACCAGTTTCAGATCTCCCCATAGGAGACTCTAAACCAGTTTCAGCTCTCCGTCAGGGCCGCAAAAACAAAGTCCTGGTTTAGGATCTCCGGTTTCCGATCTCCCCCCATTTGTGTAAAACCAATGGTCATGGTATTGAACGCGTACATGTATAAGAAGTGGAAAGGCATTTTTATCATCAACGTAGCATTAGTTTTATATGTATATGCTCGCACAACTGTGTATTTAAATGGAAAACTGTTTACTGTTAAAGTAATGAAGTAAATGTCCGCTTAGTGAAAAACCGGTGATGCACTTTCAGCCGGTGCTTGGAGGAAGCATCTCTTGAGGTGTTTCCCATTGACACACATGGTTAGTCCTCCTAGCCTGTACACGTTTTGACCAAGACACCTGGTCACGATGTAGACTTGCTGACTCCAAGTGTATCGCATCTTACCACCCTTCCGATCGTCCCTGCGAAGATTGCGAAGCCTAACTCTGTCCCCTCCGCAGTCGTATCGTGCAGTAAAAAGGCTCACTGTGCTGTTGACACCCACGTGACTTCCTTGCGAGTGAAGGCTGCGGATCTTATCCCGTACCTCTTCCTCTGTGAAAAGTACTCTGCGATGGTCTTCAGGCCGCATTCGCTGACTGTCGTCCTTATTAGTCACCCTGTAGTAAAGCGCTCCGTCATGGATGGAGAAACGCTTGCTCTTTTCTCTAATGCGTCTTTTTAAGTTGGCCTTATCTTTGGCGTCCAATCTGGCTGGTACCTGCGTATATTCATTGTTTAGGACGTAGAAAAATATTTGATTGAGCGAAGCCATCAAGCTTTGAAATGCAGAAATCGACGAAAATCACACAGCACAAACCTTTCTTATCATCTGCCCAATGTAAATGTTTACAGCGCTTCCCGCCACCCATAAAATATGAGTACAAAGCTGATCTCCAAAATGTGCAAAGCCTATTGAAAGTTACGCAAGACTGCTCACACTTTGGGGTGCCAATCTCGATGTACATAGAAGTAGCTATAATTTTCATATAGAAAAACCGCGGAGACCCTAAAACGCGGAGATCCTAAACTCTAACACCGGTCCCAACTCGAACTCTTATTGAGAGACATCGATTTTTTTAAATCAACGGAATTCAAAATTGTAAACATAACTTTTTAACTGCGACATCCAAGAGGGCGCATCGGGGCTGCTTTATTGAATTTTCAGATCTGCGTTCGCCATCGCGACAAGGGAAATGTCCAGCAAATGTGCTTTCAGCTGCTTCACTCTTCTCCTGGGTGGCTCCGCTCAGCGGCTTACTATTTTCCGACGAATTCCGACATTCTCTTGCCGACAAATTCCGACATTCGCTTTCGACTCATTGGGCGTTTGCCAACAAATTCCGACATCCGTTTGCCGACAAATTCCGACATCCGTTTGCCGACAAATTCCGACATCCGTTTGCCGACAAATTCCGACATTCTCTTGCTCTTGTAGTCGCGAGCCAGCTGGCGCAGCGGCAGCAGCCTCGCTAGATCGTCTTCCTCGGCACCAGGGCCGTCCAGAGCGTCGGTATCTGACAAGTTAGTTTAGGAAGAGCAGCTTTAATGAGCAGTTTAGGTGAGCAGCTGAGGTTATCAGTTTAGGTGAGTGGCTATCAGTTTAGGTTATCAGTTTAGGTGAGCAGTTTAGGTTATCAGTTTAGGTGAGCAGTTTAGGTTATCAGTTTAGGTGAGCAGTTTAGGTGAGCAGTTTAGGTTATCAGTTTAGGTGAGCAGTTTAGGTTATCAGTTTAGGTGAGCAGTTTAGGTTATCAGTTTAAGTGAGCAGTTTAGGTGAGCAGTTTAGGTGAGCAGTTTAGGTGAGCAGTTTAGGTGAGCAGTTTAGGTGAGCAGTTTAGGTGAGCAGTTTAGGTGAGCAGTTCACCCAGTGTGAGAGTTTGCCTCAGGGCGTGTCTGCATACAGTATTGGCGCGCTTGCATGCGCTCAGGAGCCAGCGGGATGGGCAGAAGAGCCGCAGCGCTGGTGTGGGATGATGTCCCAATGTTCCAATGTTAATTTGTTCGTACATGTATTTGTCTCTTATGATTTGTTTAAACAGAAGGCTCACCAGGAAACTCCTCGTGGAGGCGACCCGCGGAGGCGAGGGCGAAGGCGGCGGCCAAGAACAGCAGCTGCCAAACTGAAATGCCGAAATGCCAAATCCTAAACTTTATTAACTTTATCTGCGCTTCTTCACTGCAGGATAACTCATGGAAACTCACAGAGAGACCGAGCCATCGAACCGGGCTGCTTCTGCTTGTATGGAAATGCAGTACAGTAAATAATGCGAGCTGAGAACTTGGCTTTTTGAGTTCGCTGAGCGGCCCGGCGGAGTCAGTGAGAGCTCCATGGTGGGAGCCTCTGCACCAGCTTTTATTTTGGGACTTCGGATGGCCCCAGCCAGTCTCAGATCCCATTGGCCCGTCTCAGATCCCATTGGCCTCCCGCGCGCCTCATCGCATCAACATCGCAGATGCCCCCCCCCCCAGCCAGTTTGTCAATCAGTTTGGCACTGACCCACATTGTCAGCTGATCTGCCAGGTGACACACATTGCCAGCTGATTTGCCAGGTCACTCTGTCACTTACTCCCATTCACTGTCACTCACTCACATTTACTGTCACTCACTCACATTCACTGTCACTCACTCACATTCACTGTCACTCACTCACATTCACTGTCACTCACTCACATTTACTGTCACTCACTCACATTCACTGTCACTCACTCACATTCACTGTCACTCACTCACATTCACTGTCACTCACTCACATTTACTGTCACTCACTCACATTCACTGTCACTCACTCACATTCACTGTCACTCACTCACATTCACTGTCACTCACTCACATTCACTGTCACTCACTCACATTCACTGTCACTCACTCACATTCACTGTCACTCACTCACATTCACTGTCACTCACTCACATTTACTGTCACTCACTCACATTCACTGTCACTCACTCACATTCACTGTCACTCACTCACATTTACTGTCACTCACTCACATTCACTGTCACTCACTCACATTCACTGTCACTCACTCACATTCACTGTCACTCACTCACATTCACTGTAACTAACTCCCATTCACTGTCACTCACTCACATTCACTGTCACTCACTCACATTCACTGTCACTCACTCACATTCACTGTCACTCACTCACATTCACTGTCACTCACTCACATTTACTGTCACTCACTCACATTCACTGTCACTCACTCACATTCACTGTCACTCACTCACATTCACTGTCACTCACTCACATTTACTGTCACTCACTCACATTCACTGTCACTCACTCACATTCACTGTCACTCACTCACATTCACTGTCACTCACTCACATTCACTGTCACTCACTCACATTCACTGTCACTCACTCACATTTACTGTCACTCACTCACATTCACTGTCACTCACTCACATTTACTGTCACTCACTCACATTCACTGTCACTCACTCACATTCACTGTCACTCACTCACATTTACTGTCACTCACTCACATTCACTGTCACTCACTCACATTCACTGTCACTCACTCACATTTACTGTCACTCACTCACATTCACTGTAACTAACTCCCATTCACTGTCACTCACTCACATTCACTGTCACTCACTCACATTCACTGTCACTCACTCACATTCACTGTCACTCACTCACATTCACTGTCAATCACTCCCATTCACTGTCACTCACTCACATTCACTGTCACTCACTCACATTCACTGTCACTCACTCCCATTCACTGTCACTCACTCCCATTCGCTGTCACTCACTCCCATTCGCTGTCACTCACTCCCATTCGCTGTCACTCACTCCCATTCACTGTCACTCACTCCCATTCACTGTCACTCACTCCCGTTCACTGTCACTCACTCCTGTTCACTGTCACTCACTCCCATTAACTGTCACTCACTCACATTCACTGTCACTCACTCCCATTCACTGTCACTCACTCCCGTTCACTGTCACTCACTCCCATTCACTGTCACTCACTCCCATTAACTGTCACTCACTCCCATTCACTGTCACTCACTCTCGCATCAGGTTGGCTATGAGCCCCTCTGTCACTGCATATAAATATAAAAGTATTAGTTCGATATCATTATTAGATGAACAATTGGCACATATCATACTCAAGTAAAATACTTATTAAGCTTAATGCGAGTCAAGGGCTTTGATCGTGCGACGCGCAAGTAAAATTTTGAGTAAGATCCGAGTAAGACTCTAGTAATATTCAGTAATATGAAGCAACAGCTGCACAAGTAAGACAGGAGTCAGACCCAAGCCAAGGCAGTCACTCCCGCCCCAGCAGGTTCTCCTCCGGCGCCCCCTCGTCTCCGTCTGTCTGGCGGATGGCGTCGAAGAGATTCAGCGGCGAGCTGAGCTGCGTCAGCAGGCCGGCCACGGTGGCGAAGGAGGCGACATTCAGCCAGGTGAGGCCCCACAGCAGGCCGGTGAAGTAGGGGGGCCAGCAGGGCGGCTGGCGGCCGGCCGCGGTGACCAGGAAGTGCGCCACGTTGGCGCAGAGGCAGCCGAAGCTGCCGGCCTGCAGCAGCGGCGACACGGCGCGGTTGACAGCGCCGGCCAGCCAGTTGTCGGTGGCGCCGCCGGCCGACCAGAGGCAGGCGCAGACGAAGCAGGCGTTCTCCGCGCACAGCGTGATGACGTAACCGCTGCTGGCGCTGGACTCGCAATGGAGCGCCAGGTACATGAACTGCACTGCGTAGCGGGGCGGGGTGGGTGTGAATGAAGGCCATCGGGTGTGAATGAGGGCCATCGGGTGTGAATGAGGGCCATCGGGTGTGAATGAAGGCCATCGGGTGTGAATGAAGGCCATCGGGTGTGAATGAAGGCCATCGGGTGTGAATGAAGGCCATTGGGTGTGAATGAAGACCATCGGGTGTGAATGAGGGCCATCGGGTGTGATTGAAGACCATCGGGTGTGAATGAAGGCCATCGGGTGTGAATGAAGGCCATCGGGTGTGAATGAAGGCCATTGGGTGTGAATGAGGGCCATCAGGTGTGAATGAGGGCCATTGGGTGTGAATGAGGGCCATCGGGTGTGAATTATGGTCATTGGGTGTGAATGATAGCCATTGGGTGTGAATGATGGTCATTGGGTGTGAATGATAGCCATTGGGTGTGAATGATGGTCATTGGGTGTGAATGATGGTCATTGGGTGTGAATGATGGTCATTGGGTGTGAACTATGGTCATTGGGTGTGAATGACGGTCATTGGGTGTGAATGATGGTCATTGGATGTGAATGACGGTCATTGGGTATGAATGATGGTCATTGGATGTGAATGATGGTCATTGGGTGTGAATGATAGCCATTGGGTGTGAATGATGGTCATTGGGTGTGAATGATGGTCATTGGGTGTGAATGATGGTCATTGGGTGTGAATGACGGTCATTGGGTGTGAATGATGGTCATTGGGTGTGAATGATGGTCATTGGGTGTGAATGATGGTCATTGGATGTGAATGACGGTCATTGGGTGTGAACGATGGTCATGGGTGTGAATGACGGTCATTGGGTGTGAATGATGGTCATTGGGTGTGAATGATGGTCATTGGGTGTGAATGATGGTCATTGGGTGTGAATGATGGTCATTGGGTGTGAATGATGGTCATTGGGTGTGAATGATGGTCATTGGGTGTGAATGCGCGCAGATGTACAAGCGCACAGTGGCGGAAGCACTCAAAGTCATATCCTGATATTTTCACTAAGTTATTCCATCTGCTATAAAAACGACTTGTTAGCAGAGTGACAGCAGTTGAGTTGCTATGCCAGCTAATTCTTACACAGGCGTTTCACGCACCCATCCCAGGCGTCCCTCAACAGCAATGACAAGAAAGCCAGGAAATGCTTCAGTGACAAAGAAACACGTTTTGGGATCGATTCCGCTGGCAGCCCGTCACGTGACAGAACTCCAATGTCAGACTCAAGCTACGCATAACCTGCCACGGGCCCTGAAGTGCAGCAGCTGCTTGAGCAAATTGCTGAGCAAAGCATCGGAGTGTTTGGTTAGTGATGAGCGCTCCGGCATCCGCACCCCGGCCGAGGGGGACCAGGCGGGTAGCGGCAAGAAGAAAGTATTCTTACATTAAACAAGCACCAAATCTAAGCTGCTTTTGAGTGTGCCATGCACTTTAGCCAGGTTAATGCAAATTGTATTCACCTGTTAGACTGGGGAATTTACCTGTTAGACTGGGGGATTTACCTGTTAGACTCGGAAATTTACCTGTTAGACTGGAGAATTTACCTGTTAGACTGGGGAATTTATCTGTTAGACTGGGGAATTTACCTGTTAGACTGGGGAATTTATCTGTTAGACTGGGGAATTTACCTGTTAGACTGGGGAATTTACCTGTTAGACTGGGGAATTTACCTGTAAGACTGGGGCATTTACCTGTTAGACTGACGAATTTTCCTGTTAGATTGGGGAATTTACCTGGAAGATTGGGGCATTTACCTGTTAGATTGGCGCATTTAAAGAGAATCAGTCCGGAACCGCAGCAATGTCCCGTCACTCACCCACCAGGACGGCCAGCACTCTGTAGAGCACGCTGGTCAGAAGAATGGCCAGCAGCAGCGAGTACTGGCGCACGAGGCGGATGTCCTGCTGGGCGCGCCTCCGGTAGCCCAGCCTCGGCTCAGTCAGATGCTTGATCCCGGTGGAATGCATGAAGCCGGATGTACTGATTCAGGTCACCGGATTGTCACGTTGACCGGATGTTGCTGTCACGGCCACCGGATGTTGCTGTCACAATCACCGGATGTTGCTGTCACGGCCACCGGATGTTGCTGTCACAATCACCGGATGTTGCTGTCACGGCCACCGGATGTTGCTGTCACAATCACCGGATGTTGCTGTCACGGCCACCGGATGTTGCTGTCACGGTCGCCGGATGTTGCTGTCACGGCCACTGGGTGTTGCTGGCACGGCCACCGGATAATTGCTCTGTTCTCTCTATGATGTCTAGATATCAAATATCTTGACAATGAAGTAAGCACTGACGAATCACCCAAAAGTACTTTAGTCCAGTGACTTCAACATTATTAACAAAAATGTTTTTAATCGACTCTATGGTAGAGGGGTTGGCAGTTTTTTCGGGAACACAAGTTTAATGCAATTTAAACGCGAAATAGCACTCAAAGAAAGGAGCTCTGGGCTGTGAAGCTTCGAGATTGTGAAGCTTCGAGCTTGTGAAGCTTCGAGCTTGTGAAGCTTCGAGCTTGTGAAGCTTCGAGCTTGTGAAGCTTCGAGCTTGTGAAGCTTCGAGCTTGTGAAGCCTCGAGCTTGTGAAGCTTCGAGATTGTGAAGCTTCGAGCTTGTGAAGCTTCGAGCTTGTGAAGCTTCGAGCTTGTGAAGATTCGAGCTTGTGAAGCTTCGAGCTTGTGAAGCTTTGAGATTGTGAAGCTTCGAGATTGTGAAGCTTCAATCTTGCAAATAAATGAATGAAAGACGCAACCGACTGGAGTTCCATATCAAAGATCCGCGGGTTCAAGGCGAGAAAAAGAGGCTGGATGGCCTGGGGCGCAACTCTGCAACCATTGAGGACATTGCTTCAGTGACCCAGGATTGCAGTATCTTCAGTTGCTGCAGATTACCACAGACAATATCGGGTCGACCCCCAGTCTCGGAAACTGCAGCGGCATCTTGCTGTTCTGCAGGCACTTTCTATTTATAGATGTGGCTGTTCCACCCGTCACTAGTGGGACTGGGGACATTTCTATTTATAGATTTGGCTGTTCCACCCGTCACTAGTGGGACTGGGGACATTTCTATTTATAGATGTGGCTGTTCCACCCGTCACTAGTGGGACTGGGGACATTTCTATTTATAGATGTGGCTGTTCCACCCGTCACTAGTGGGACTGGGGACATTTCTATTTATAGATTTGGCTGTTCCACCCGTCACTAGTGGGACTGGGGACATTTCTATTTATAGATGTGGCTGTTCCACCCGTCACTAGTGGGACTGGGGACATTTCTATTTATAGATGTGGCTGTTCCACCCGTCACTAGTGGGACTGGGGACATTTCTATTTATAGATGTGGCTGTTCCACCCGTCACTGGTGGGACTGGGGACACTTCTATTTATAGATGTGGCTGTTCCACCCGTCACTAGTGGGACTGGGGACATTTCTATTTATAGATTTGGCTGTTCCACCCGTCACTGGTGGGACTGGGGCATTTTCTATTTATAGACGTGGCTGTTCCACCCGTCCACTAGTAAGACTGGGGACAGGCCAGAACGGCACTTTCAGCCTATTGAACCAAAGGACCAAGTGTACTCAGAGGATTCCCGCATGTAAATCTTTTAATGCCAATTTATTTGATGATGAAGGCCTAATTTTGATTCAATTAACTTGTATTCTGTTTTCAACAATTAATTGAACATTTTGCTCATTTCTGATTGAAGGTTGGTTTTAAAAGCTTTACAATTTTCCTATGGGTCGAGAGAAGCTCGCTAGCAAGCAGATTGGTTAGTTGGCTCAATGGTTGGCCCTCATGTCTGTGAATTGCACGACAAGCCCAAATGAGTGCGGAATCGAACCCAGGGGCTCGTGGCGCGAGACCCAGACTGTTCACCGCTGAGCTGCGCCACCGAAACCCGGGCCCTAAGAGACTGGGAGCTGATGAGGGCGGCCAGTGCTGCATCGTCCCACCCGCCGCGTGCTCCCCAGCTGGACGTGAGTACCCGTGAAGGACCCCGGGCTCCATCCGTTGCAGCGAACTCAACAACCGGTTGGACCCGAAGTGTCTCCATGCGATCATCCAAGGCATCAATAAGCGGCTCGGACCAGCTGCAGACAAGCAGCAATTGTCTCAGGTGTCGCTGGGAAGCACTCGGCTTGAGCTGTTTACACACCGCGATGAAGATGAGCTCTCCACCGCCGGATCTGCCTAATTAATTGGATGTCCTTCTCACCTGCTCACTTGAAGCAAATTGGCTCTGTTGTTAACGGGCTGTGGGAACAGGCGGAGTGGCAGACAGACCTTGGATTGAGGGAGTCTGGGCAGCGGTTGGTGAGAAAATTAATGGTGAGAGACACAGTGAATTGTGACAGACACAGACATACAATGAAGGGCGATAGACACAATGAATTGAGACAGACATACAATGAAGGGCGATAGACACAATGAATTGAGACAGACATACAATGAAGGGCGATAGACACAATGAATTGAGACAGACATACAATGAAGGGCGATAGACACAATGAATTGAGACAGACATACAATGAAGGGCGATAGACACAATGAATTGAGACAGACATACAATGAAGGGCGATAGACACAATGAATTGAGACAGACATACAATGAAGGGCGATAGACACAATGAAGGGCGATAGACACAATGAATTGAGACAGACATACAATGAAGGGCGATAGACACAATGAAGGGCGAGAGACCTAATGAATTGAGACAGACATACAATGAAGGGTGAGAGACACAATCAAGGGTGAGAGACACAATGAATTGAGACAGACACAATGAATTTTGACAGACATACAATGAAGTCTCTCTTAGTCTCTCTGAGATCGGCTCGGTGCTTCTGGCCAGCACCAGGTTGATGTCGGACTCGCTCTGGCGCTGCTCGTTGGACTCGTTGGCTGCGCTCTTGCCGTCGTAGCCGTAGCGAGACAGAAAGTCGGGTTGGACGTTGAGCTTGCCGGGGACGTACTCGATGTCGGAAGTCGATGTCGGTGTCGGAAGCCGGAAGTCGTAGACGAAGAGTCGCTCGCACCAGCGCTGAAGTCGAAGAGGTCGTTGGCCGACTCCTCGAGGTGTCAGCAGGGTCGTCAGCGCTTGATGGTCGGTGAGAAGCTTGAACTTGCGACCGTACAGCAGCAGGTGCCAATGCTCGCAGCTACAGACGCAGGCCAAGGCCTCCTTCTCTGACGCAGAGTAGCGGCGCTCGGTGTCGGACAGGGCTCGCGAGGCGAAGGCGACTGGCCGCAGCTGTCCGTGCTCGTCGACTTGGCTGGGGGTCGCGCCCAGGGCGACGTCGCTGCTGTCGCAGGAGATGACGGTTTCGTGATCTTGGTCGAAGAACGGCATTTCGCGTCCCAGTTCCATGGCGCGTCCTTGCGCAGGAGCGCTGTCAGCGGCTCGGCGACGTGAGACAGGTTCTTGATGTAGAACTGGAAGAACTTTGCAAAGCCGAGGAATGAAGCCAACTCTGCCGTATTGGTGGGTGCCTTGAGTTCCGATACGGACTCGGTGTGCGACTGGAGAGGTTGAATTCCCGCTGCGCTGACGCGGTGTCCAACGAACTCGATTTCCGACGCCTTGAAGGTGCACTTCTTGAGATTGACGGTTACGGCTACAGGTGAGAGACACAATGGAGGGTGGGAGACACAATGAACTGCGAGAGACACAATGAATTTTGACAGACATACAATTAAGGGCGATAGGCACAATGAAGGGCGAGAGACAATGAATTGCGAGAGACAATGAATTGCGAGAGACAATGAACTGCGAGAGACACAATGAATTGCGAGAGACACAATGAAGGGCGAGAGACACAATAAAGGGCGAGAGACACAATGAAGAGTGAGAGACACAATCAAGGGTGAGAGACACAATGAATTGCGAGAGACACAATGAAGAGTGAGAGACACAATGAAGAGTGAGAGACACAATGAATTGCGAGAGACACAATGGAGGGTGAGAGACACAATGAAGGGCCAGAGACACAAACTGAAAGCTGAGACACAATGAAGGGCCAGAGACACAAACTGAAAGCTGAGACACAATGAAGGGCGAGAGACACAAACTGAAAGCTGAGACACAATGAAGGGCGAGAGACACAAACTGAAAGCTGAGACACAATGAAGGGCGAGAGACACAAACTGAAAGCTGAGACACAATGAAGGGCGAGAGACACAAACTGAAAGCTGAGACACAATGAAGGGCGAGAGACACAAACTGAAAGCTGAGACACAATGAAGGGCGAGAGACACAAACTGAAAGCCGAGACACAATGAAGGGCGAGAGACACACTGAAAGCTGAGACACAGCGCACATGAAAGGTCAGACACAAAGCCGGCCGCAGTTTTCCAGGCAAGCAAATTCAGTTGAGCGGCAATTGTTGTAAAAACTTTTTTGCAAGAAGACAAATTCCGATCTCCCCCCATTTGTGTAAAACCAATGGTCATGGTATTGAACGCGTACATGTATAAGAAGTGGAAAGGCATTTTTATCATCAACGTAGCATTAGTTTTATATGTATATGCTCGCACAACTGTGTATTTAAATGGAAAACTGTTTACTGTTAAAGTAATGAAGTAAATGTCCGCTTAGTGAAAAACCGGTGATGCACTTTCAGCCGGTGCTTGGAGGAAGCATCTCTTGAGGTGTTTCCCATTGACACACATGGTTAGTCCTCCTAGCCTGTACACGTTTTGACCAAGACACCTGGTCACGATGTAGACTTGCTGACTCCAAGTGTATCGCATCTTACCACCCTTCCGATCGTCCCTGCGAAGATTGCGAAGCCTAACTCTGTCCCCTCCGCAGTCGTATCGTGCAGTAAAAAGGCTCACTGTGCTGTTGACACCCACGTGACTTCCTTGCGAGTGAAGGCTGCGGATCTTATCCCGTACCTCTTCCTCTGTGAAAAGTACTCTGCGATGGTCTTCAGGCCGCATTCGCTGACTGTCGTCCTTATTAGTCACCCTGTAGTAAAGCGCTCCGTCATGGATGGAGAAACGCTTGCTCTTTTCTCTAATGCGTCTTTTTAAGTTGGCCTTATCTTTGGCGTCCAATCTGGCTGGTACCTGCGTATATTCATTGTTTAGGACGTAGAAAAATATTTGATTGAGCGAAGCCATCAAGCTTTGAAATGCAGAAATCGACGAAAATCACACAGCACAAACCTTTCTTATCATCTGCCCAATGTAAATGTTTACAGCGCTTCCCGCCACCCATAAAATATGAGTACAAAGCTGATCTCCAAAATGTGCAAAGCCTATTGAAAGTTACGCAAGACTGCTCACACTTTGGGGTGCCAATCTCGATGTACATAGAAGTAGCTATAATTTTCATATAGAAAAACCGCGGAGACCCTAAAACGCGGAGATCCTAAACTCTAACACCGGTCCCAACTCGAACTCTTATTGAGAGACATCGATTTTTTTAAATCAACGGAATTCAAAATTGTAAACATAACTTTTTAACTGCGACATCCAAGAGGGCGCATCGGGGCTGCTTTATTGAATTTTCAGATCTGCGTTCGCCATCGCGACAAGGGAAATGTCCAGCAAATGTGCTTTCAGCTGCTTCACTCTTCTCCTGGGTGGCTCCGCTCAGCGGCTTACTATTTTCCGACGAATTCCGACATTCTCTTGCCGACAAATTCCGACATTCGCTTTCGACTCATTGGGCGTTTGCCAACAAATTCCGACATCCGTTTGCCGACAAATTCCGACATCCGTTTGCCGACAAATTCCGACATCCGTTTGCCGACAAATTCCGACATTCTCTTGCTCTTGTAGTCGCGAGCCAGCTGGCGCAGCGGCAGCAGCCTCGCTAGATCGTCTTCCTCGGCACCAGGGCCGTCCAGAGCGTCGGTATCTGACAAGTTAGTTTAGGAAGAGCAGCTTTAATGAGCAGTTTAGGTGAGCAGCTGAGGTTATCAGTTTAGGTGAGTGGCTATCAGTTTAGGTTATCAGTTTAGGTGAGCAGTTTAGGTTATCAGTTTAGGTGAGCAGTTTAGGTTATCAGTTTAGGTGAGCAGTTTAGGTGAGCAGTTTAGGTTATCAGTTTAGGTGAGCAGTTTAGGTTATCAGTTTAGGTGAGCAGTTTAGGTTATCAGTTTAAGTGAGCAGTTTAGGTGAGCAGTTTAGGTGAGCAGTTTAGGTGAGCAGTTTAGGTGAGCAGTTTAGGTGAGCAGTTTAGGTGAGCAGTTTAGGTGAGCAGTTCACCCAGTGTGAGAGTTTGCCTCAGGGCGTGTCTGCATACAGTATTGGCGCGCTTGCATGCGCTCAGGAGCCAGCGGGATGGGCAGAAGAGCCGCAGCGCTGGTGTGGGATGATGTCCCAATGTTCCAATGTTAATTTGTTCGTACATGTATTTGTCTCTTATGATTTGTTTAAACAGAAGGCTCACCAGGAAACTCCTCGTGGAGGCGACCCGCGGAGGCGAGGGCGAAGGCGGCGGCCAAGAACAGCAGCTGCCAAACTGAAATGCCGAAATGCCAAATCCTAAACTTTATTAACTTTATCTGCGCTTCTTCACTGCAGGATAACTCATGGAAACTCACAGAGAGACCGAGCCATCGAACCGGGCTGCTTCTGCTTGTATGGAAATGCAGTACAGTAAATAATGCGAGCTGAGAACTTGGCTTTTTGAGTTCGCTGAGCGGCCCGGCGGAGTCAGTGAGAGCTCCATGGTGGGAGCCTCTGCACCAGCTTTTATTTTGGGACTTCGGATGGCCCCAGCCAGTCTCAGATCCCATTGGCCCGTCTCAGATCCCATTGGCCTCCCGCGCGCCTCATCGCATCAACATCGCAGATGCCCCCCCCCCCAGCCAGTTTGTCAATCAGTTTGGCACTGACCCACATTGTCAGCTGATCTGCCAGGTGACACACATTGCCAGCTGATTTGCCAGGTCACTCTGTCACTTACTCCCATTCACTGTCACTCACTCACATTTACTGTCACTCACTCACATTCACTGTCACTCACTCACATTCACTGTCACTCACTCACATTCACTGTCACTCACTCACATTTACTGTCACTCACTCACATTCACTGTCACTCACTCACATTCACTGTCACTCACTCACATTCACTGTCACTCACTCACATTTACTGTCACTCACTCACATTCACTGTCACTCACTCACATTCACTGTCACTCACTCACATTCACTGTCACTCACTCACATTCACTGTCACTCACTCACATTCACTGTCACTCACTCACATTCACTGTCACTCACTCACATTCACTGTCACTCACTCACATTTACTGTCACTCACTCACATTCACTGTCACTCACTCACATTCACTGTCACTCACTCACATTTACTGTCACTCACTCACATTCACTGTCACTCACTCACATTCACTGTCACTCACTCACATTCACTGTCACTCACTCACATTCACTGTAACTAACTCCCATTCACTGTCACTCACTCACATTCACTGTCACTCACTCACATTCACTGTCACTCACTCACATTCACTGTCACTCACTCACATTCACTGTCACTCACTCACATTTACTGTCACTCACTCACATTCACTGTCACTCACTCACATTCACTGTCACTCACTCACATTCACTGTCACTCACTCACATTTACTGTCACTCACTCACATTCACTGTCACTCACTCACATTCACTGTCACTCACTCACATTCACTGTCACTCACTCACATTCACTGTCACTCACTCACATTCACTGTCACTCACTCACATTTACTGTCACTCACTCACATTCACTGTCACTCACTCACATTTACTGTCACTCACTCACATTCACTGTCACTCACTCACATTCACTGTCACTCACTCACATTTACTGTCACTCACTCACATTCACTGTCACTCACTCACATTCACTGTCACTCACTCACATTTACTGTCACTCACTCACATTCACTGTAACTAACTCCCATTCACTGTCACTCACTCACATTCACTGTCACTCACTCACATTCACTGTCACTCACTCACATTCACTGTCACTCACTCACATTCACTGTCAATCACTCCCATTCACTGTCACTCACTCACATTCACTGTCACTCACTCACATTCACTGTCACTCACTCCCATTCACTGTCACTCACTCCCATTCGCTGTCACTCACTCCCATTCGCTGTCACTCACTCCCATTCGCTGTCACTCACTCCCATTCACTGTCACTCACTCCCATTCACTGTCACTCACTCCCGTTCACTGTCACTCACTCCTGTTCACTGTCACTCACTCCCATTAACTGTCACTCACTCACATTCACTGTCACTCACTCCCATTCACTGTCACTCACTCCCGTTCACTGTCACTCACTCCCATTCACTGTCACTCACTCCCATTAACTGTCACTCACTCCCATTCACTGTCACTCACTCTCGCATCAGGTTGGCTATGAGCCCCTCTGTCACTGCATATAAATATAAAAGTATTAGTTCGATATCATTATTAGATGAACAATTGGCACATATCATACTCAAGTAAAATACTTATTAAGCTTAATGCGAGTCAAGGGCTTTGATCGTGCGACGCGCAAGTAAAATTTTGAGTAAGATCCGAGTAAGACTCTAGTAATATTCAGTAATATGAAGCAACAGCTGCACAAGTAAGACAGGAGTCAGACCCAAGCCAAGGCAGTCACTCCCGCCCCAGCAGGTTCTCCTCCGGCGCCCCCTCGTCTCCGTCTGTCTGGCGGATGGCGTCGAAGAGATTCAGCGGCGAGCTGAGCTGCGTCAGCAGGCCGGCCACGGTGGCGAAGGAGGCGACATTCAGCCAGGTGAGGCCCCACAGCAGGCCGGTGAAGTAGGGGGGCCAGCAGGGCGGCTGGCGGCCGGCCGCGGTGACCAGGAAGTGCGCCACGTTGGCGCAGAGGCAGCCGAAGCTGCCGGCCTGCAGCAGCGGCGACACGGCGCGGTTGACAGCGCCGGCCAGCCAGTTGTCGGTGGCGCCGCCGGCCGACCAGAGGCAGGCGCAGACGAAGCAGGCGTTCTCCGCGCACAGCGTGATGACGTAACCGCTGCTGGCGCTGGACTCGCAATGGAGCGCCAGGTACATGAACTGCACTGCGTAGCGGGGCGGGGTGGGTGTGAATGAAGGCCATCGGGTGTGAATGAGGGCCATCGGGTGTGAATGAGGGCCATCGGGTGTGAATGAAGGCCATCGGGTGTGAATGAAGGCCATCGGGTGTGAATGAAGGCCATCGGGTGTGAATGAAGGCCATTGGGTGTGAATGAAGACCATCGGGTGTGAATGAGGGCCATCGGGTGTGATTGAAGACCATCGGGTGTGAATGAAGGCCATCGGGTGTGAATGAAGGCCATCGGGTGTGAATGAAGGCCATTGGGTGTGAATGAGGGCCATCAGGTGTGAATGAGGGCCATTGGGTGTGAATGAGGGCCATCGGGTGTGAATTATGGTCATTGGGTGTGAATGATAGCCATTGGGTGTGAATGATGGTCATTGGGTGTGAATGATAGCCATTGGGTGTGAATGATGGTCATTGGGTGTGAATGATGGTCATTGGGTGTGAATGATGGTCATTGGGTGTGAACTATGGTCATTGGGTGTGAATGACGGTCATTGGGTGTGAATGATGGTCATTGGATGTGAATGACGGTCATTGGGTATGAATGATGGTCATTGGATGTGAATGATGGTCATTGGGTGTGAATGATAGCCATTGGGTGTGAATGATGGTCATTGGGTGTGAATGATGGTCATTGGGTGTGAATGATGGTCATTGGGTGTGAATGACGGTCATTGGGTGTGAATGATGGTCATTGGGTGTGAATGATGGTCATTGGGTGTGAATGATGGTCATTGGATGTGAATGACGGTCATTGGGTGTGAACGATGGTCATGGGTGTGAATGACGGTCATTGGGTGTGAATGATGGTCATTGGGTGTGAATGATGGTCATTGGGTGTGAATGATGGTCATTGGGTGTGAATGATGGTCATTGGGTGTGAATGATGGTCATTGGGTGTGAATGATGGTCATTGGGTGTGAATGCGCGCAGATGTACAAGCGCACAGTGGCGGAAGCACTCAAAGTCATATCCTGATATTTTCACTAAGTTATTCCATCTGCTATAAAAACGACTTGTTAGCAGAGTGACAGCAGTTGAGTTGCTATGCCAGCTAATTCTTACACAGGCGTTTCACGCACCCATCCCAGGCGTCCCTCAACAGCAATGACAAGAAAGCCAGGAAATGCTTCAGTGACAAAGAAACACGTTTTGGGATCGATTCCGCTGGCAGCCCGTCACGTGACAGAACTCCAATGTCAGACTCAAGCTACGCATAACCTGCCACGGGCCCTGAAGTGCAGCAGCTGCTTGAGCAAATTGCTGAGCAAAGCATCGGAGTGTTTGGTTAGTGATGAGCGCTCCGGCATCCGCACCCCGGCCGAGGGGGACCAGGCGGGTAGCGGCAAGAAGAAAGTATTCTTACATTAAACAAGCACCAAATCTAAGCTGCTTTTGAGTGTGCCATGCACTTTAGCCAGGTTAATGCAAATTGTATTCACCTGTTAGACTGGGGAATTTACCTGTTAGACTGGGGGATTTACCTGTTAGACTCGGAAATTTACCTGTTAGACTGGAGAATTTACCTGTTAGACTGGGGAATTTATCTGTTAGACTGGGGAATTTACCTGTTAGACTGGGGAATTTATCTGTTAGACTGGGGAATTTACCTGTTAGACTGGGGAATTTACCTGTTAGACTGGGGAATTTACCTGTAAGACTGGGGCATTTACCTGTTAGACTGACGAATTTTCCTGTTAGATTGGGGAATTTACCTGGAAGATTGGGGCATTTACCTGTTAGATTGGCGCATTTAAAGAGAATCAGTCCGGAACCGCAGCAATGTCCCGTCACTCACCCACCAGGACGGCCAGCACTCTGTAGAGCACGCTGGTCAGAAGAATGGCCAGCAGCAGCGAGTACTGGCGCACGAGGCGGATGTCCTGCTGGGCGCGCCTCCGGTAGCCCAGCCTCGGCTCAGTCAGATGCTTGATCCCGGTGGAATGCATGAAGCCGGATGTACTGATTCAGGTCACCGGATTGTCACGTTGACCGGATGTTGCTGTCACGGCCACCGGATGTTGCTGTCACAATCACCGGATGTTGCTGTCACGGCCACCGGATGTTGCTGTCACAATCACCGGATGTTGCTGTCACGGCCACCGGATGTTGCTGTCACAATCACCGGATGTTGCTGTCACGGCCACCGGATGTTGCTGTCACGGTCGCCGGATGTTGCTGTCACGGCCACTGGGTGTTGCTGGCACGGCCACCGGATAATTGCTCTGTTCTCTCTATGATGTCTAGATATCAAATATCTTGACAATGAAGTAAGCACTGACGAATCACCCAAAAGTACTTTAGTCCAGTGACTTCAACATTATTAACAAAAATGTTTTTAATCGACTCTATGGTAGAGGGGTTGGCAGTTTTTTCGGGAACACAAGTTTAATGCAATTTAAACGCGAAATAGCACTCAAAGAAAGGAGCTCTGGGCTGTGAAGCTTCGAGATTGTGAAGCTTCGAGCTTGTGAAGCTTCGAGCTTGTGAAGCTTCGAGCTTGTGAAGCTTCGAGCTTGTGAAGCTTCGAGCTTGTGAAGCTTCGAGCTTGTGAAGCCTCGAGCTTGTGAAGCTTCGAGATTGTGAAGCTTCGAGCTTGTGAAGCTTCGAGCTTGTGAAGCTTCGAGCTTGTGAAGATTCGAGCTTGTGAAGCTTCGAGCTTGTGAAGCTTTGAGATTGTGAAGCTTCGAGATTGTGAAGCTTCAATCTTGCAAATAAATGAATGAAAGACGCAACCGACTGGAGTTCCATATCAAAGATCCGCGGGTTCAAGGCGAGAAAAAGAGGCTGGATGGCCTGGGGCGCAACTCTGCAACCATTGAGGACATTGCTTCAGTGACCCAGGATTGCAGTATCTTCAGTTGCTGCAGATTACCACAGACAATATCGGGTCGACCCCCAGTCTCGGAAACTGCAGCGGCATCTTGCTGTTCTGCAGGCACTTTCTATTTATAGATGTGGCTGTTCCACCCGTCACTAGTGGGACTGGGGACATTTCTATTTATAGATTTGGCTGTTCCACCCGTCACTAGTGGGACTGGGGACATTTCTATTTATAGATGTGGCTGTTCCACCCGTCACTAGTGGGACTGGGGACATTTCTATTTATAGATGTGGCTGTTCCACCCGTCACTAGTGGGACTGGGGACATTTCTATTTATAGATTTGGCTGTTCCACCCGTCACTAGTGGGACTGGGGACATTTCTATTTATAGATGTGGCTGTTCCACCCGTCACTAGTGGGACTGGGGACATTTCTATTTATAGATGTGGCTGTTCCACCCGTCACTAGTGGGACTGGGGACATTTCTATTTATAGATGTGGCTGTTCCACCCGTCACTGGTGGGACTGGGGACACTTCTATTTATAGATGTGGCTGTTCCACCCGTCACTAGTGGGACTGGGGACATTTCTATTTATAGATTTGGCTGTTCCACCCGTCACTGGTGGGACTGGGGCATTTTCTATTTATAGACGTGGCTGTTCCACCCGTCCACTAGTAAGACTGGGGACAGGCCAGAACGGCACTTTCAGCCTATTGAACCAAAGGACCAAGTGTACTCAGAGGATTCCCGCATGTAAATCTTTTAATGCCAATTTATTTGATGATGAAGGCCTAATTTTGATTCAATTAACTTGTATTCTGTTTTCAACAATTAATTGAACATTTTGCTCATTTCTGATTGAAGGTTGGTTTTAAAAGCTTTACAATTTTCCTATGGGTCGAGAGAAGCTCGCTAGCAAGCAGATTGGTTAGTTGGCTCAATGGTTGGCCCTCATGTCTGTGAATTGCACGACAAGCCCAAATGAGTGCGGAATCGAACCCAGGGGCTCGTGGCGCGAGACCCAGACTGTTCACCGCTGAGCTGCGCCACCGAAACCCGGGCCCTAAGAGACTGGGAGCTGATGAGGGCGGCCAGTGCTGCATCGTCCCACCCGCCGCGTGCTCCCCAGCTGGACGTGAGTACCCGTGAAGGACCCCGGGCTCCATCCGTTGCAGCGAACTCAACAACCGGTTGGACCCGAAGTGTCTCCATGCGATCATCCAAGGCATCAATAAGCGGCTCGGACCAGCTGCAGACAAGCAGCAATTGTCTCAGGTGTCGCTGGGAAGCACTCGGCTTGAGCTGTTTACACACCGCGATGAAGATGAGCTCTCCACCGCCGGATCTGCCTAATTAATTGGATGTCCTTCTCACCTGCTCACTTGAAGCAAATTGGCTCTGTTGTTAACGGGCTGTGGGAACAGGCGGAGTGGCAGACAGACCTTGGATTGAGGGAGTCTGGGCAGCGGTTGGTGAGAAAATTAATGGTGAGAGACACAGTGAATTGTGACAGACACAGACATACAATGAAGGGCGATAGACACAATGAATTGAGACAGACATACAATGAAGGGCGATAGACACAATGAATTGAGACAGACATACAATGAAGGGCGATAGACACAATGAATTGAGACAGACATACAATGAAGGGCGATAGACACAATGAATTGAGACAGACATACAATGAAGGGCGATAGACACAATGAATTGAGACAGACATACAATGAAGGGCGATAGACACAATGAATTGAGACAGACATACAATGAAGGGCGATAGACACAATGAAGGGCGATAGACACAATGAATTGAGACAGACATACAATGAAGGGCGATAGACACAATGAAGGGCGAGAGACCTAATGAATTGAGACAGACATACAATGAAGGGTGAGAGACACAATCAAGGGTGAGAGACACAATGAATTGAGACAGACACAATGAATTTTGACAGACATACAATGAAGTCTCTCTTAGTCTCTCTGAGATCGGCTCGGTGCTTCTGGCCAGCACCAGGTTGATGTCGGACTCGCTCTGGCGCTGCTCGTTGGACTCGTTGGCTGCGCTCTTGCCGTCGTAGCCGTAGCGAGACAGAAAGTCGGGTTGGACGTTGAGCTTGCCGGGGACGTACTCGATGTCGGAAGTCGATGTCGGTGTCGGAAGCCGGAAGTCGTAGACGAAGAGTCGCTCGCACCAGCGCTGAAGTCGAAGAGGTCGTTGGCCGACTCCTCGAGGTGTCAGCAGGGTCGTCAGCGCTTGATGGTCGGTGAGAAGCTTGAACTTGCGACCGTACAGCAGCAGGTGCCAATGCTCGCAGCTACAGACGCAGGCCAAGGCCTCCTTCTCTGACGCAGAGTAGCGGCGCTCGGTGTCGGACAGGGCTCGCGAGGCGAAGGCGACTGGCCGCAGCTGTCCGTGCTCGTCGACTTGGCTGGGGGTCGCGCCCAGGGCGACGTCGCTGCTGTCGCAGGAGATGACGGTTTCGTGATCTTGGTCGAAGAACGGCATTTCGCGTCCCAGTTCCATGGCGCGTCCTTGCGCAGGAGCGCTGTCAGCGGCTCGGCGACGTGAGACAGGTTCTTGATGTAGAACTGGAAGAACTTTGCAAAGCCGAGGAATGAAGCCAACTCTGCCGTATTGGTGGGTGCCTTGAGTTCCGATACGGACTCGGTGTGCGACTGGAGAGGTTGAATTCCCGCTGCGCTGACGCGGTGTCCAACGAACTCGATTTCCGACGCCTTGAAGGTGCACTTCTTGAGATTGACGGTTACGGCTACAGGTGAGAGACACAATGGAGGGTGGGAGACACAATGAACTGCGAGAGACACAATGAATTTTGACAGACATACAATTAAGGGCGATAGGCACAATGAAGGGCGAGAGACAATGAATTGCGAGAGACAATGAATTGCGAGAGACAATGAACTGCGAGAGACACAATGAATTGCGAGAGACACAATGAAGGGCGAGAGACACAATAAAGGGCGAGAGACACAATGAAGAGTGAGAGACACAATCAAGGGTGAGAGACACAATGAATTGCGAGAGACACAATGAAGAGTGAGAGACACAATGAAGAGTGAGAGACACAATGAATTGCGAGAGACACAATGGAGGGTGAGAGACACAATGAAGGGCCAGAGACACAAACTGAAAGCTGAGACACAATGAAGGGCCAGAGACACAAACTGAAAGCTGAGACACAATGAAGGGCGAGAGACACAAACTGAAAGCTGAGACACAATGAAGGGCGAGAGACACAAACTGAAAGCTGAGACACAATGAAGGGCGAGAGACACAAACTGAAAGCTGAGACACAATGAAGGGCGAGAGACACAAACTGAAAGCTGAGACACAATGAAGGGCGAGAGACACAAACTGAAAGCTGAGACACAATGAAGGGCGAGAGACACAAACTGAAAGCCGAGACACAATGAAGGGCGAGAGACACACTGAAAGCTGAGACACAGCGCACATGAAAGGTCAGACACAAAGCCGGCCGCAGTTTTCCAGGCAAGCAAATTCAGTTGAGCGGCAATTGTTGTAAAAACTTTTTTGCAAGAAGACAAATTGCGGCAAAAGTCACGCGAAGAGGTGTGCCTCCCGCGCCGCGACCCGCTGGAGCTGGCGGCGCCGCGCCCGTGAGAACGGCGCAGCCGCAGTCCGGCCCGCTTATCTCCCAGAGGCTTTAAAACAGGCGGCGACCGCAGGAGCGCGGCTTCTCCAAAATCGAGTCGGTCTCTGAGCGACGCCTGCAATTTCCCAGTCTCCGTCACCAACCAGAAAAGCAACTGCAGATATGCTGATGCTGAAGGCGGCCTGCCTGCTGCTCCTGGCGGCAGTCGGCAGCGTCCACGGCCAGTGCGGCTGCACGCCCAACGTGAGTTTTGGCCAGGCTTTTGGGTTGCTTCGTCCAATTTCTTGAGGTATTGTGCTGAGTAGTTTGCCTTGCCTCATCTCGACTTTGTTGTACTCGAATTTGAGTTTTTACGTCCGTACTGCCTGAAACTGCGGTCAGAAAAGTCTTGAAATAATAATTGTCTGGAAAAGTACAGTGGTTTGATAATTATACATTGCTAAGCTTTGTAAACAAAATTTGTCCCCAGACAAAATGTCTCCCTGGACAAAATGTCTCCCTGGATAAAATGTCTCCCCAGACAAAATGTCTCCCTGGATAAAATGTCTCCCCAGACAAAATGTCTCCCCAGACAAAATGTCTCCCTGGATAAAATGTCTCCCCAGACAAAATGTCTCCCTGGATAAAATGTCTCGCCGGACAAAATGTCTCACCGGACAAAATGTCTCACCGGACAAAATGTCTCGCCGGACAAAATGTCTCGCCGGACAAAATGTCTCGCCGGACAAAATATCTCCCCGGACAAAATGTCTCCCCGGACAAAATGTCTCCTCGGACAAAAATAATCTCCGGACAAGACTTCACGGACAAACTATTTGGTAAAAAAATTCCCCGAATGAAAATACTCACCTGAGCCCTTGGGAATCTGAGCCGCCACTCCCGCTGCCGTCACCCCTGCCACCCCTCCCGCGCCCCCGCAGGCGCCGCTGAGCTACGAGGACCTGAAGGAGGGCCCCATCGGCGACATGATTCTCACGACAGAGCAGAAGCTCGGCATGCTCGGCGTGAGTGTTTGCGTTTATTTTATTGCTAAAATTGTTTCTGAGGATAAGGTCCTGGTTTCGAATCCAATACTATAGAGGCTCGAGTCAAAATGACGAAATAAATAAACTCAAATTTTGAATGCCTAAGACCTTTAAGCGTCCATGGTTCGAATCATTAAGCCGGTGAATGCCTCAAAGTCAGTTTCTATTAGAAAAATTGGATTTCCGTAAATATGGTCTCATTGCGCTCGGAAGTCCAGCAGGTACTTTAGTTAAGCAGGCAAGTGCTGGGCTTAAGCTGAGGACTCAACAGGTTTGCCTTCATCTTGCAGCTGAGGAATGCCCAGACCAACATCTGGCCCAGGCGCACCCTGGTGTACAGCATCGGCAGCCACATGAGCAGTGAGTTGCGATCGGGGTTTGAATTTCCGGTTTGCAATAACTCTGCCTTCTGTCAGGTAAAAGTGCACCCCGGGGCGACGCCGCATTGCAGGCAACGCCAACACCATCGTGGCAGCGCTGCGGTACATCGAGCAGATGACCAACTACTGCGTGTCCTTCAAGCAGCGCACCAACGAGTACAGCTACGTCTATGTCACCAATGGCGCCGGGTGAGTCTGGTAGGCAGTTGCCATGGCAACACTGACTGCTGGTTTGAACTCTGGTCATGCAAATTGTTGTCATGGCAACACTGACTGCCGGATTGAACTTTGATTATGCATTGTTGCCATGGCAACACTGACTGCCGGTTCGAACTCTGATTGTGCATTATTGCCGTGGCAACACACTACCGTTTATAAATTTACCTCGTTGCTTTGGCACTCTGGGGTAGCAAATCTCTGATTTAAGAATGGCGGGCTGTTGCCATGGAAACAGTGCTGTATGAACTCTGCCTGAACAAGATAGCCAGCTACCATGGCAACGCTGTTACGCGAAATCTGATTGAGCCAGAGAGTCTGTTGCTATGGAAACTGAAAAAAATGCTGTCGCTTGGCAACTGGCGAACACCCACCCGCAGCTGCTCCTCCTACGTGGGCTACCTGAACCGCGGTCGCCAGAACCTGTCGCTGGACAACGGCTGCTTCACCCGCGGCACCATCGTGCACGAGTTCATGCACGCCCTCGGCTTCCACCACGAGCAGACGCGCACGGACCGCGACAGCTACCTCATCATCGACTGGGCCAACATCCTGACCGGTGAGGGACCGGGTGGAAAAGGCGTGGGAGAGGGTGGGAAAGAGGGGTGGGAGATGATTAAAAAGAGGGGTAGGAGAGGGTAAGAAAAAAGGGTGGGAGAGGGTGGGAAAGAGGGGTGGGAGGGTGGGACAGAGGGGTGGGAGAGAGGGTGAAAAAGAAGGGTGGGAGATGGTTAGATTGAGGGGTGGGAAAAAGGGTGGGAGAGGGTAATTCTATCGAAGTTCATACAGCGATTTATGAACTAATAGCAAAGAATATAAAATTTATTGTACCGCTGAGCTTCAATTAATGCCCCAAAGTCTACTGCAAGTAGAAATATGCGAATTTCCAACATGGAACACCCGCAGCCTACTGCTCGGCCTACTACAAGTACAGGGGCAACGTGTTCGGCACCTCCTACGACTACAAGAGCTGCATGCAGTACCCGTCCACCGGCTTCGCCTGCCGCCCTGGCGTCCACGTGATGCGGCGTCGGGACAACGGCGGCACCGACCTGGGCGACTATTACAACATGTCGGCCAACGACGCCTACAGGATCCGCAAGGCCTACGGCTGCGCCTAAGCTGCAAATATCGGCACTCACTACGAGCTATCCTGTGAAATAAAGTTGTTGAGGTGGCGGTTGTCAGTCACGTGACCGATGTTTTAATCTTGCGGACATCCCGTCTTTACTTTTGAACTTAATGTAGCTGTTTCTCTGCTGACGTTTACATCCAGCTGTATCAGAACATGTAGGATTCTGTCGGTATCACTTCAGTGATTCTCATAGAGATCAGGGAGAGTGATTCTCATAGAGATCAGGGAGAGTGATTCTCATAGAGATCAGGGAGAGTGATTCTCATAGAGATCAGGGAGAGTGATTCTCATAGAGATCAGGAGAGTGATCCTCATAGAGATCAGGGAGTGATTCTCATAGAGATCAGGGAGAGTGATTCTCATAGAGATCAGGGAGAGTGACTCTCATAGAGATCAGGAAGAGTGATTCTCATAGAGATCAGGAAGAGTGATTCTCATAGAGATCAGGGAGAGTGACTCTCATAGAGATCAGGGAGAGTGACTCTCATAGAGATCAGGGAGAGTGACTCTCATAGAGATCAGGGAGTGATTCTCATAGAGATCAGGGAGAGTGATTCTCATCGAGATCACGGAGAGAAGTTCTCAGAGATCAGACAGAGTGATTCTGATAGAGATCAGGGAGAGTGATTCTCATAGAGATCAGGAAATTGATTCTCATAGAGACCAGGGAGAGTGACTCTCGTAGAGATCAGGGAGTGATTCTCATAGAGATCAGGGAGAGTGATTCTCATAGAGATCAGGGAGTAATTCTCATCGAGATCAGGCAGAGTGATTCTCATAGAGATCAGGAAATTGATTCTCATAGAGATCAGGGAGAGTGATTCTCATCGAGATCACGGAGAGAAGTTCTCAAAGAGATCAGACAGAGTGATTCTGATAGAGATCAGGGAGAGTGATTCTCATAGAGAACAGTGAGTGATTCTCATAGAGAACAGGGAGAGTGATTCTCATAGAGAACAGGGAGAGTGATTCTCATAGAGAACAGGGAGTGATTCTCATAGAGAACAGGGAGAGTGATTCTCATAGAGAACAGGGAGTGATTCTCATAGAGAACAGGGAGTGATTCTCATAGAGAACAGGGAGAGTGATTCTCATAGAGATCAGGGAGTGATTTTCATAGAGATCAGGGAGAGTGACTCTCATAGAGATCAGGGAGAGTGACTCTCATAGAGATCAGGGAGAGTGATTCTCATCGAGATCAGGGAGAGTGATTCTCATAGAGATCAGGAAGAGTGATTCTCATAGAGATCAGGGAGGGTGATTCTCATAGAGATCAGGGAGGGTGATTCTCATCGAGATCACGGAGAGAAGTTCTCATAGAGATCAGACAGGGTGATTCTCATCGAGATCAGGGAGAGTGATTCTCATAGAGATCAGGAGAGTGATTTTCATAGAGAAATGAGTGTGATTGACACAGAGATCAGAAAACGAGAAAACGCCTGGACTCAAAGCCGATGAAGGCATTAAATTACGTCATGTGTATAAAGGATGACTATAAGTTTATTAGTGTGGAAAATAGGTCAGTGCTAGAGTACATCATTATTCAGTTGGCTTCCTGCAAGCGCTGATCTGCGCGGCAAGGCCGAGCTACAGAAGGTCTGTCACCTGACAACTGCGATTGTCATTCAGGGCTGATCTCTGCAGTCTTAAGCGCATCCAAAGCTATGATACGAGCATAGGCTCTTTTTTGTGAGACAGTTTGAAGTAAATCTACTCAAGATGCCGAGGAAAATCTTAGCAAAAATAGTAGAAAAGGCCTGGCTGTGGTCAGACTGCTTGGCGTGACCTGCTGCTGAAGATGGAAAGATGGAAGCTGCAAACTTCTGAGAGATTGGGAGGCGGGCAGACAGACAGACAGACAGACAGACAGACAGACAGACACAGACAGACAGACAGACAGACAGACAGACAGACAGACAGACAGACAGACAGACAGACAGACAGACAGACAGACAGACAGACAGACAGACAGACAGACAGACAGACAGACAGACAGACAGACAGACAGGCAGTCAAAATTTAACAGTCAGTAAACTATAATAAAAGACTAAATATGCGTAGAGAAAGTTTTCGAACAAAATGTCAAGTTTTAACAAATTTGTGGCTACAAAAAGTTGGGAAAATGAAAAGTTTTCGCTCAGCATCCAAAGGGTTCAGGCCTGGAGCGGTGGCCAGAAGTCACCAGTGGGCGCCCCTGAGCTGCACCGCCTTCTCAACGAACTGATGGTGGCTGGCGTACAGCTTCAGATCACGGGAGATGTCCTTCCAGCAGACTCCGATCGCGTCATCGCCTGGGGGTTCGAAGCAAGAGAATAAATACGGTCCAGGGTGACTGGGTCAAAGTGGGTCAAGGATAACTGGGTCAATGTTGGTCAAGGGTGACTGGGTCAAAGTGGGTCAAGGGTGACTGGGTCAAAGTGGGTCAAAGTTGACTGGGTCAATGTTGGTCAAGGTGACTGAGTCAAAGTGGGTCAAGGGTATTTGGGTCCAATTTTTTCAAGGGGATTGTGTGTGCTTCTCACTAAAAGCGGGTCGAGGATCAAAGGGTTTCCACCTGTGGCACGCAGTGGCGCCGTGCTCCCCTGGCTCCAGTCTCCCGCACTCACCGGCGTGCAGCTGGAACATGGCCAGGCCGTCGCCATCTTCGTCGTGAAAGTTGACGGCCACCGTCTCCATCCAGGCGTTGTCGGTGTTCCTGGGGTCGTCCACGTAGCCCTTGTACAGGTCCACGCCGTGGTTGAAGGCCGCTTCCACCTTGGCCTGGTGGGGCGGCGGGGAATTCCCAGGTAGATTCGATCCCATTCCTGAATCCCCACTCCGATTCCCGAATCCCCAGCCCGATTCCCGAATCCCCAGCCCGATTCCCGAATCCCCAGCCCGATTCCCGAATCCCCAGCCTGATTCCCGAATCCCCAGCCCGATTCCCGAATCCCCAGCCCGATTCCCGAATCCCCCAGCCCGCCTACCGCCAGCGCGGCTTTGCCGGCCGCATCTGCCATGGTGGAGTCCAGGGCCTCTTCGCCGAACTCGCGCTTGAGGGTGGCGGAGACCTCCTCGCCGCAGTCCACCATGCCGCCGGGGATCGCCCACTCCTTCACGTCGCCCCTGAGGATGCTGACGAACTGCAGCACCGGGCGGCCGCTTGCGGGGTCCACGACCTGGCACGGGTTGGCAGCATCGGTTCTGGGCTGTGATTGGCTGGCTTGATTGCTGTTGCACTCTCTATCCCTGCCCAATCAGCCCCAGCCTGTGCTCTGATTGCACAGAGCCCACCTGCTGTTGCACTCTCTACCCCTGCCCAATGAGCCCCAGCCTGTGCTCTGATTGCACAGAGCCCATCTGCTGTTGCACTCTCTACCCCTGCCCAATGAGCCCCAGCCTGTGCTCTGATTGCACAGAGCCCACCTGCTGTTGCACTCTCTACCCCTGCCCAATGAGCCCCAGCCTGTGCTATGATTGCACAGAGCCCACCTGCTGCACTCTCTACCCCTGCCCAATGAGCCCCAGCCTGTGCTCTGATTGCACAGAGCCCACCTGCTGTTGCACTCTCTACCCCTGCCCAATGAGCCCCAGCCTGTGCTCTGATTGCACAGAGCCCACCTGCTGTTGCACTATCTACCCCTGCCCAATGAGCCCCAGCCTGTGCTCTGATTGCACAGAGCCCACCTGCTGTTGCACTCTCTATCCCTGCCCAATGAGCCCCAGCCTGTGCTCTGATTGCACAGAGCCCACCTGCTGTTGCACTATCTACCCCTGCCCAATGAGCCCCAGCCTGTGCTATGATTGCACAGAGCCCACCTGCTGCACTCTCTACCCCTGCCCAATGAGCCCCAGCCTGTGCTCTGATTGCACAGAGCCCACCTGCTGTTGCACTATCTACCCCTGCCCAATGAGCCCCAGCCTGTGCTCTGATTGCACAGAGCCCACCTGCTGTTGCACTCTCTATCCCTGCCCAATGAGCCCCAGCCTGTGCTCTGATTGCACAGAGCCCAC
The DNA here is from genome assembly GCA_002269645.1 of Macrostomum lignano. Classification (NCBI taxonomy): domain Eukaryota; kingdom Metazoa; phylum Platyhelminthes; family Macrostomidae; genus Macrostomum; species Macrostomum lignano. Next base: position 283,854 of record NIVC01000151.1, on the reverse strand, counting down.
CTGCTGTTGCACTCTCTACCTCTGCCCAATGAGCCCCAGCCTGTGCTATGATTGCACAGAGCCCACCTGCTGCACTCTCTACCCCTGCCCAATGAGCCCCAGCCTGTGCTCTGATTGCACAGAGCCCACCTGCTGTTGCACTCTCTAATCCCTGCCCAATCAGCAGGGAGCAGAGTAGCTTAGCAGCAGTGCCCAGAGACCAACGAACTAACTAAAGCCCCCATCAGCTGGTTCCGCTTCTGCTCCCCACTGCCACCCAGGGTATGTATATTGCCACCGACCTTGGCTCCAGTCTTCGGATCACGCTTCCACCGCGTGACTATAGGGTCGGCAGCGTGGTTCGGGCCCCAGCGGCCGAGACAGCCGCGGCCGCGAATGCCGGTCCGGCCGCGCGGGTTCAGCGGCAGACCGTCGGGGTCGAGCGAGTAGCGGCCCTCGTGGCTGACCCGGTTCAGCTCCCCGGCGTCCGTGCCGTTGAATTTCAGGGCAGGCGCGGCCTTGTTGTTGCTGCGGGCGGGCGGCGGGGCGGCTTGCTGTGACCGTCTGTAATTGCTCTCAGCTCATTGTCTTAAAATGAAAACTAACACCATCCACCTGACAGCTTCCATGAGAATTATAGGCTTTGTGAGTCATTTGAATGATCAGCAGAATCTATTATGATCAGCAGCATATCTTTGAGTCATTTGAATGATCAGCAGCATCTATTATGATCAGCAGCATACCTTTGAATCATTTGAAGGATCAGCAGCATCTATTATGATCAGCAGCATACCTTTGAATCATTTGAAGGATCAGCAGCATCTATTATGATCAGCAGCATATCTTTGAGTCATTTGAATGATCAGCAGCATGTATGGGTCACGTTTTTAAAGTCATTGAAAATTAATTTAAAAATTGACCGGGTTTTCCACTTATCTGAATAATCAGTGGCCAATTTAAGCTACTACCGTCATGCAAAAGCTGCTGATTCAACTATAGGACAAGCATGCGGTACACAACTGTCCAGTGAGCTCACAGGATGTCCGGGTCAGCGTAGCTCGCCTTCTTCAGCTTGGCGTCCTCAAAGTAGGTGGGCTTGTACTCGGGGAAGGCGACACTCCACGGCACCTTGTCGTCTGGCACGGGGAAGCGGTTCACAGTCTGGCCCTTGCCATACACCGGGGTCCTGGCCTTGGTGTGCACTTGAGCCGCCATTGCCTGCAGGTCTGATAGGCCGCGGACAAAAGCTTTGTACATTCGCGTGTGAGATCTGCCAGGACTGAGAGCACTGCAGGGCAGCACAGGAGCATGAAAATCGCGGGTAATTTAAATTGGTGAGCCAGAATTACGAGTTCCAACTGAACCAATTGAATTTTTATAATAACTAAAACAAAAATTAATCAATTTTCCACCAAAAATGAAACTATATGCTACTCAGTCAATATGAATGAATGCACTGTGACATTTTTACATAAATATGTTAACAACTTACAGTCATTAAGAACTGAGCAGTAAAGCATTCCAAACACTTATTGAACATACTAAATAGCCTCAAGGGCAATAATATATTGTAGAATACTTAAAAACTAATGAAGACAAGCCAAATTTTTTTAGGTTGACAAGGGTTTGGGGTTTGGCCATTTTGTATGGACCTAGATGCTAAATAATTACAAAGTAACAAGTTTCTATTGCAGGCTTCCTTCATTGATTACGCCTAATGGCAGTCCTTTATAATATAAATTTTTGTTTAAGTTTATACTTACTTTCAAGGCTATAATACTGCTTTTTGGCTGGCCTCTCTGCTAGACTAATGCTTTTTGAATTTTGGTTTATGAATATAATACTTTTGATAGGTTTTATACAATAAACTTGTATTGGTAAAACAATTAGGCCTAATAGATTAATAAATAATAAATAATTAACAAATATTGTTATGCCATATATCTTTAGATTTGGCATTTCTTATATGCAGTTCTGAAGCAAAAAAGACTTCATGCAATTTGCTGTCATTCCCACTTTGTTTTTACTTCTTAAATACAATACTGTTTCATATAAAACTATGGTAAGAATGAATAATCTAATATATTTTAAATGACAATAATTCATCTTTTATAGCTCATAGTTAGGCTTGATAAGCAGTTAATAATCCAACCAAATACAATAATAAAATGGCAAACAGTTAGAAATAATGGTTACATAACCCTCAATCTAAGAATAATAAATAGGCTATAAGATAGTCATTTAAATATAAATTGTCCAACTCCAACCTAGGTCGAACAGAAAACTGCCGTTCACTGAAACTTTAATTTTTTAGCAGTTCAAGACAGAATGTATAAATGTTTATAACTTAACTATCGTTGCCGGTAAGGAAACACGCCAATTAGATATTTTATTAAAACGTGAGGCGTGACGCGTGAGCAAATAACTTAGGCCTAGGCTATAGGAGGGATGCGTCGAACGATTTCGGGTCTGGTTAAAAAAATTAAACAATAATTTCTCAGTTCTCACGTGTTAAATTAGTCAGGATACACATACTTCTGGCTATTCACAATCTTCTCATTTTGAGTGCTTTTTATAACAGCAAACCACCCAGTACGAAAATTTGTCAGTGAAAAAATATTTTAATGAAAACAAAGTTAAGAAATATTTTTTTGTTTTACTTTAGGGAGATAATAATCAAAGTTAATCCGTGAAACCACAATTATTACGTTGCCGTTACTGCATTTCTTATCAGGTCAAGAGATGCTAAGATTTTCATGAATGCATTTGAAGTATATCAAGTAAAAAGGTGTTACAGGGGCTGGATTTCGCAAGAAATAAAATTTATGCCACTGCACTCATGAATATGGATTTTTAGCAGCTAAAAATTCGACCAAATTCATTTCAATGAGGATAAATTGCATATACTATTCTATTTTCCCTATGGATAGTCAAATTTAGAAGTGTCTACGCGACTTTAAAGTAGATGCATTGTGCCTAGTATGTACAATAAATGAGAATTTCCCAGTTCATAGTAGTAGCGAATTTTAAAAAGCCGGAAATTTAGCTATCCGATCGTGCACTCAATTTTACTGGCTGCAAACCGGCTTAAGGATGCAGTTTATACACGGTATTCCATGACTGCATGAACGTTTATTGATGCAAATGAGAGCTCTCCTCAATCCGGAGCTCTTGTACAGGGATTGCTCCTGCGAATCGCAATGCCACCAGTTTCTTCGCCTCTTTTCAACCGAACAGACTCAATTTTGAATTACAACAGAAGACAAAACTCAAGCAAGAAGTGAATTGCAACTATTAATGCTAGAAAAAAGCTAACTAAGCACAAAACTTTATTTCTGCTTTAAACAAACCTTCAAGGCAAAGCACAGACAACACCGAGAATGAGCAAGCTAAAGACAGGCATGCAAAATCAATAAAAGTACAAAAAGAATGACATAATTCGCCGGCAATGACACACGCGAGCGAATGCTAAACGAAGAGCAGCGCCGATACAGACAGCAACGAGCGTCAATGCTCTTCCGCCAACAGTTGAAGACGACAATTTCGAGACGCAAAATGCTCACTAGATAACAAGCAGAAAGTTCTGGTTAAATAGTGGCAATTAACATAGAAACTAAATAAACAATTGCTACCGAAAAGCTCTTTCAAGCATATTTGCCATGATTCCGATTGGGAAGCAGAACGGCTTCCATTCACCAACTGCCATTGCTGTACCTTAATATAAGCATGGATGCCAGAAGATATACAAGAATCCAACAGTTTGAAATCGCAGTTCCGTTCTCTAGCCAATCACGAGACCCCGGCCGATGGCCTTAATGAATTTCTCCTCAACATCCTCTGGCGACCCGGGCGGGCCCGGCAGCAGCTGCTGCAGTCGCAGGAGCCGCTCGTCCTGCAGCGGCGCAGTTTGAGGCCCAGCCGGCGGATTTTGCTGCCTTTGCTGCTGCTGCTGCGACTTCCTCGGCGGCCCGACATCGGAGAGGCGCAGCGGCCTGAAGGCGGACTTGTTCCTCTGCTTGCGGGGCCCCGAGTGGAAGCCGGCGCCGCCATAACTGTTCATGTTGCCCTCCGCGCCGCTAGGAATCAGCTGGGTGGTTGGCTTCTTCGCCGAGATCACCGCTGCCGTCGCTGCCGCCGAGGTCGGCGGAGGCGGGCAGGAGAGCCGCGAGGCATCCCAGCTGGAGACGGGATGGCCGGCAACGCGCAGCTGCCCGGCAGGGTAGCAGCGGACAGCGGGCGGCGGCTGCGGCGCTGGCAGGGACATCTCAAGGGGCCTCAGACCGCGGCCGCGCCCTCCGCCGCGACCTTCGGGGCCAGAAAGGCGCTGCATCTCCGGCTGCGGCCGCTGCGCCGAACCCGGCTTCGCTGGCTGGCAGAGCCGCGGCTTCTGAAAGCAGGGCCCGCCCACCGGGCTGAGGGAGCGGAAGAGCGCTGCCAGCGCCGATTCGAAGGCGTCCAGCCGCTCCGGGGAGCCCTCGCAGAGCAGCAGCGGCGGCGCTCGGCCGTGGTCAGCCAGGCGGAGCAGCCGCTGGAACCGTCGGCCGTCGAAGGCGAGGAAGCCGGCAGCAACGGAGTTCACGACCTCCGGGCTGACGCGGCCGCAGGCGTCGCTGACGAAGACGGCGGTGTCGAGGCCGGCGGCAAAGAGGCTCGCCAGCTGCAGGCCGCGCAGCGTCGGCGGCGGCTCGGAGGCGTCGGCGATGACCGCGGCGGCCACAGCGTTGGCGTCTAAGCCGGGAGCCTCTGGAGCGTCGGCATCGCAGCCCAGCAGCAGCGTGGCGAGCAGGGCGTGCAGCTCGAAAGGCTGCAGAAGCGGCTTGCAGGGCGGCGGCAGCAGCAGGCAGCGGAGCACGCTGAGCGGCAGGAAGAGGCCGGGCGGCACCGCAGCCGGGTCCAGCAGCGGCTGGGCGCACAGCGGATCGGCCAGTCGCCAGCCGTGCATGCAGGCCAGAAAGGCGGTGGTTCGAACCCCGTCTCCGGCCTGGCCGACTCTGCCCCAGAGCTCGGCGCAGAGGGGCAGCTCCAGCTGCTTCAGGCCCTTTTCGAACCTCGCGGTTGTCATCAAGACGGTGCTGGTGGTCAGACCGCGCTCCTGCCGGCACACCGTTTCCTGGAAAGCGGGCCAGAGAAGGAGGCTGAGAGCGGGGGTTGCGGGACAAAATGAGAACTTGATTTTTCAAAACTGCAGGAGGTACAGTATATCTGTCACTGTCAGAGGCATACCTGTGAATGTCACACTGTCACACTGTCACAGACATACATGTGAATATCCGTCACACTGTCAGAGGCATACCTGTGAATGTCACACTGCCACTGTCACAGACATACATGTGAATATCCGTCACACTGTCAGAGGCATACCTGTGAATGTCACACTGTCACTGTCACAGACATACATATGAATATCCGTCACACTGTCAGAGGCATACCTGTGAATGTCACACTGTCACTGTCACAGACATACATGTGAATATCCGTCACACTGTCAGAGGCATAACTGTGAATGTCACACTGTCACTGTCACAGACATACATGTGAATATCCGTCACACTGTCAGAGGCATAACTGTGAATGTCACACTGTCACACTGTCACAGACATACATGTGAATATCCGTCACACTGTCAGAGGCATACCTGTGAATGTCACACTGTCACTGTCACAGACATACATGTGAATATCCGTCACACTGTCACAGGCATGTCCACACGCCTACATACCCGCACAGCCGCAGCAGAACAGTTAATGTCTTCCTCAGCGCGGCGGATGTCGTACAGCAGCAGGTAGGCCCTGGCTCGGATGTCGGCGAACAGGTCCACCGTCAACTCCAGCCGGTCGTCAAGTTCAGCCGCTTCCGGCTGCGGCGGGTCCTCGAAGCCGAGCTCGATGCGGACCTCCCGGTAGTGCAGCACCTGCGCCACCCAGGGGTGCAGCCGGCCGGACAGGTGCAGCTCCTTGGCCCGGCTCACCAGCCAGGGGTCGAACTTGTGACCTTCGATGCAGGCATCGACGGGCGCCGGGGGCGACTTCGGGTCCTGCGCGGTGGCGGGGCTGCAGCAGGGCCCGTAGAAGGCCAGGCCGGCCTCGATTTGCCTGCGCAGGCCGCTGCGCTCCTCCTCGCTTGCTGCGTGGCTGGTGAGATCGGAGTGAAGGACGGGGAGGGGGTGGCGAATGGCGGACACACCTGGGATCGGGGAGGGGGTGGCGGACACACCTGGGATCGGGGAGGGGGTGGCGGACACACCTGGGATCGGGGAGGGGGTGGCGGACACACCTGGGATCGGGGAGGGGGTGGCGAACACACCTGGGATCGGGGAGGGGGTGGCGAACACACCTGGGATCGGGGAGGGGGTGGCGGACACACCTGGGATCGGGGAGGGGGTGGCGGACACACCTGGGATCGGGGAGGGGGTGGCGAACACACCTGGGATCGGGGAGGGGGTGGCGGACACACCTGGGATCGGGGAGGGGGTGGCGAACACACCTGGGATCGGGGAGGGGGTGGCGGACACACCTGGGATGGGATCGGGGAGGTGTGATTAAGATTTTCGATGCCCCGATCAAAAGCTTACGGCTCAAGCAGCTTTAATGCCTCGTCCACAGCGTCGGGAGAGGAGAAACCAGCGACGATTTTGGCCACCGCCAGAGCAACAGAGCGCAGTCGGGCCTGCGGGAATGGAGGGTTGATACTCAGTTGCAACTCAAATGCAACTCAGTTGCTACTCAAATGCTACTCAGTGGCTACTCAGTTGCTACTCAGTTGCTACTCAAATGCAACTCAGTTGCTACTCAAATGCTACTCAGTGGCTACTCAGTGGCTACTCAGTTGCTACTCAGTTGCTACTCAGTTGCTACTCAAATGCTACTCAGTGGCTCCTCAAATGCTACTCAGTGGCTCCTCAAATGCTACTCAGTTGCTACTCAGTGGCTACTCAGTGGCTACTCAGTGGCTACTCAGTTGCTACTCAGTTGCTACTCAAATGCTACTCAGTTATACTGAGCAAAAGCGGTGCGAAATCAGCCACCTGTCGGGGCTCCGAGCTGCATTCGGGCGCCAGCTCCAGATGTAGTTTCTGCAGGCAGTCGGCAGGCAGGAAGCGGTCAGTCAGCAGGCAGGCCAGCATTGGCAGGCGGTCAGCGCTGAGGCCCAGCAGGCCGCACAGGCGGGGCAGCAGCGCCTGGCGCATCTGCAGCTGCTGGTAGCCGTGGAAAGCCCTGCCGCCCGCTGGGCTCAGCGAGTTCAGCAGCAGCAACGAACGGTTGGGCGGCTGCAGCAGCCAGCAGAGCGGCGAGTCACTGGCGATGGCGCGGCAGCCGATGTTGGTAGAGATACGGGCGCACTCAGCCAAGCGGCTGTCCAGGGACTGCTGGCACGGTACCTCCAGGCGGCGCAGGCAGAAGCGCAGTGCTGTGACGAGGCCCGGGGGCGGCAGCCACAGCGAGAAAGCCGGGCGGGGCCAGGTCTGCTGCGCCTGGGCACCTGCAGCTGGCTGCAGCTCGCGCAGGTACCTGGGGGATCGGAAAAGCGGCAAGTAAAGGTAACTGAGCTGGAACACTCAAAGTTCGGCATGTAGAGGAACAGGAAGGAGCAAAGAGAGGTAAGAGTAAGAGGGGTAAAGGGAGAAGAGAGGTCAAGAGGGTAGTGTTTAAGAAGATATAAGATACAAGAGTAGAGGGGTAAAGAGGGTAGAGGAAGGGCCCAAGAGGGTAGAGGTCATGAGGGTAGAGGAAGGGGCCAAGAGAGTAGAGAGGTCATGAGGGTAGAGGGGTCAAGAGGGTAGAGGGGTCAAGAGAGTTGAGAGGTCATGAGGGTAGAGGGCGGGGTCAAGAGAGTAGAGGTCATGAGGGTAGAGGGAGGGGTCAAGAAGGTAGAGGGGTCAAGAGAGTTGAGAGGTCATGAGGGTAGAGGGCGGGGTCAAGAGAGTAGAGAGGTCATAAGGGTAGAGGGAGGGGTCAAGAGGGTAGAGGGGTCAAGAGGGTAGAGGGGTCAAGAGAGTAGAGGGGTCATGAGGGTAGAGGGAGGGGACAAGAGAGTAGAGAGGTCATGAGGGTAGAGGGGGTATCCAGTGCCCAGCCCGCACCGGATAATCGTGGCCACCCGGTGCTTTCTCCCCCGCTGCTCGGCGGCCCAGTCGAGCTTGTCGCAGTGGCTGGCGCCGCCGTCCCCCGGCAACAGCGGCATGGGCAGGAAGAGGCTCGCCTGGAAGTCGCGCAGGCGGGCCGCCAGGTTGAGCCGCAGGCCGCGCCAGTCGCAGCCGCAGAGCCAGCCGGTGCGGGGCCCGCAGATCCAGCGGAGGCTGTCGCCGAGGTCAATGAGGACGGCCGGCTGCTTGCCGCTGATGGGCCGCTGACCGGCCGTCAGGTCGCTGCCATCGGGCTGGCTAGTCAGCAGGGTGTGCAGAGTGCTGAGGCTCACCAGCTGGTGGAACTCCTCCACGGGCTGCCGGCTGGTGAGCTCGTGCAGGCAGCGGGACAGGCTGCACATTGTGGGCTGCGGACTGCAGCAAAAGGGGGCGGCGTTGGGACTTCTGACACAGGGCTCGACTGGGGCTGACACAGAATACCTGTAGATTTATTGATGTAATCAATTGTAAGGCTAATAAAATCTAAATTAATTGCAAGGCAAGTCACGCAACATACTACTTATACTGAAACACATGAAAGTGACAGTTAAAATGTAATTGATTATAAATATGACAGAATGCAGGCAAGCAAAATGCTATCAGTTTAGATACATATCGGCCGCGGCCAATGAACTAAAAGGTTATAAGAAGATTCCAGTCAGCCGGTCCACTTTAAGCAGCGAGTGTCCTGGTGGGTGCTGTAGCAGGAGGCGGAACAGAAGCGGGTGCCGCAGACCACGCAGGTGTGCGGACCCAGCAGGCCGCAGACCGCACAGAAATGGCGGGGCGGCAGGCGGGACGGCCCCACCTGCGCCAGCTCGTACGGAGTGGCCGCCGAGCCGGACGCAGAGGCGCCGGGAAGCTGCGCCCGCCTGGCCAGCTCCTCCTCAAGCAGCGCGGCAAAGTTGCGGCGCAACCGGCCGCCGAGTGTCCCGACTGCGCCGGAGCCGCCCGCCGCCTTGGCTTTGCGCGACTTTTTACCTGTGGGATTTGGGTTTGGTTGGGGATTTTTACTGCGCTGCTACTCACTGAGGCACCAGGGGAGGTGGGGCCAGGAGGACCAGGAGGTGGGGCCAGGAGGACCAGGTGAGGTGGGGCCAGGAGGACCAGGTGAGGTGGGGCCAGGAGGACCAGGTGAGGTGGGGCCAGGAGGACCAGGTGAGGTGGGGCCAGGAGGACCAGGTGAGGTGGGGCCAGGAGGACCAGGTGAGGTGGGGCCAGGAGGACCAGGTGAGGTGGGGCCAGGAGGACCAGGTGAGGTGGGGCCAGGAGGACCAGGTGAGGTGGGGCCAGGAGGACCAGGTGAGGTGGGGCCAGGAGGACCAGGTGAGGTGGGGCCAGGAGGACCAGGTGAGGTGGGCCAGGAGGACCAGGTGAGGTGGGCCAGGAGGACCAGGTGAGGTGGGGCCAGGAGGACCAGGTGAGGTGGGGCCAGGAGGACCAGGTTCAAGCGAGGACCAAAGTGCTCACCATCGGCAGACGCAGCCACCCCACCCAAGGCATCCCGTGACGGCCCGAAGGAAGAGGCCTCGTCGGAGAACTTTGGCGCCAGCTTGCTGACCCGCAGGTCGGCGTGTGGATCGGCCTGGAAGTTGTCGGCCTCGAGGGCCTCCAGGGCGCGGCGGTGGCGGCGCTGGCGGGCGGCCTCGTCCAGCACCAGGCGGCGGGTTTCGCGCAGCCGAGAGGAGACGCCGGCGTCAACCATGGCTGGCTGAAGTCACTGGCAGGAAGGTGACGGACACATGAGAAAATAATGACAGATATTTCATGCTTTGCCTGCTTTGGTTTGAAAACTGCAAGCTCAATAATGATCTCTGCATCGGCTTAAACTTTGGACAGCTACATTTAGTTTGATAATGATAGCATGTGGGATAAAGTACACACAAAACTCTGACTAACTCCCCTGATATCCCTGCAGATATATCCATATACCTGTGTGCCTGCTAAGGGGAGTCAGTGGAATGGGCAGTAATGCCTCTTGTTAGTTAATTCACAATGTCATTTAAAATTCACCAGTGTGCATATAGTCCTTTGGCTCTAACTAATCAAACTAAAAATATGAATTATAGAATGGCAGAATAAATATGCAAACATATAGAAATATGAAATATTACACATAGGCATATACTCACTATAGCTTTTTCTAATTCAAATTTTACTTAAATTATTAATAATTAAGAGAAATTTAGACTGACCAATCCAGAATCTAGATACCTAGACTAGAATAATTTGACAAAAATTAAAAACAACTCCATTAGAATACTTTTGCTGTTTTAATTTTCTTAGGATTTTTAAATCTTAACAGTATAAAAGCATAGGATAGAGAAATTAACATTTTATTCAATTTTGGAGTTTTTTACTAATTAGCTAAGATTATGTTTTATATTTGGCATCTTGAATTTGGAGCTATGATGACAAATAGGACTATGATTATGCTTAAAAAACCTAGCTAAGGAGTAATACTAAGAATAAGAAGCCTTATTGGAATAAATGTTTAAACAAAAGTTAATAGTAAACAAATGTAAACAGAGATAAATTTGAAGCTAAGAGGGGATGATATTTTAGTAATAATGCTAAAAAGACTAATAGGAAGTAATAGAAAAAATGCCAAAGGAGATACTAACAGAAAGACATTAAGGCCAGGGAAAGTATAATACTAAGGCCATAAGGGGAATGATGTTAAGGAAGGATAAATTTAAAGAAGGAATTTTGATAAGAAAGAATGATATCTAAAAAAGAAAAAGGAATGATGCCAATAATAATATAGAATACTGAATAGAGCTAAAATGGAAATAAGAACTTAGAAGCAAAGCAAAAGAAAGAGGGATAAATATATTGACTATTAATGTATGACTAGGCTTATTGCCAATACATGACTTAACCATTTAAAAATAAGAAAAAAAGATATTTAGATATTCAGATGTCTAAATTATTCTAATATTTTATATAGGCCTATACTTCTTGAAATAAGGCTTAGGCCTATACATATGTGGTAGGGCGATCTACCACTGCACAATGAACATGATGATGCCGTGTGGTGACACTTGCTCATGACCCTCTGTTTTTTCACTTGGTGCACCGTCCCTTGCCCCATCCCTCGCCCCATCTTTTGCCATTGCTCAGTTTTTTTTGTTAATTCCCATTTGCGGCTTTAGTGTCGTTCACTGCCCCATTGTCTGCCCCATTCCTTGCCCCATCCTTTGCCTTCCTACCCTATCTATTGCCCCATCCCTGTTTAGACAACATTGTTTCCCTTATTTATAAGGCCATTTTGGGCCACCTTTGGTTAACTCCCCCTTTTTCCGCAGTTTGTGCTCGTTCATTAATATTTGTGTTTATCCAGTTTCTGTTTTAATAGTATAGTGTTTGTAGTCTTTGCCTCTACTAAGTAAGTCTTACAGTTTCGCTTAATAGTCATTCAGCACCTAGCACCTAGCATTCTCATGAAATTAATATTCATCCCTAATAACTACTGCTTGCGCAATTAACAATAATAATTAATAATAATTTACTAGTTGTTCATTTACCTAAGCCATTGACAGTTTATCTTGAGTTATTTGCCTGTGGGGCATTAAACAACCAAACTCATCTCATCTCCAAATGAGCTCTGAGATCTCAACATTCCGCAATATAAAATTATGGTGGTGGCAGCGCTATTCTACTGATAGTAATCAGCTCAACAACTCAAACAGATTTATGGTGTCTAGACCATTGAGTCTACAAATCTGAACAACCGGGCTGCTATATGACCGCTCTGCTATGATTGCGACTACCCTCCCCCTGGACTTGAGGACCTGGCTGTCGGAATAAAGGAGAAGAAATTTGTTGTGATTCGTATGCGCAATTTTCCAGCTTTATTTGTACAAACTCAATACTGGCGGCAATTCAAACGTGGAATCCACCCTACCTCACTGGTGTCAGCAAATTTTCAAACCAACTCATTCCAAAAAAAACTTCTCCACCTCCACCTCACATATATTAGATAGACTAATAATAAGGACTCCAATGAGTCTGATCATTGGATGATCAGATCTTATCTGATGAATGTATCTGATAGAGGACACTAATAGCATCATAAAATGTAATAAATCCATTTTTGCTTAAAAATAAAATTAGGTCCTAATAAACTAGGCTTCTACAGTTTTACTAGATTAGTTAGGTAGGGCCTAATGGAAGCAATTTTATATGCTATTAAATAATTTTAATATAGTAAATATTTTAATATTACATTGAATTTGCTTTTAGTTTAGTTTAGTTAGTTTATTAGACAGTCAAGTCAAGCTGAAACCTATAGAAAATTCTCACAGAAGAGAAGGGAAACTTTGCATTGAAGTTTCTTATATAAATTTGGGCAAAATTTGGAGGTTGATGATATAGTTTATAAATAGCATATGATTTAAGTCTAAGGTTTCTATTTCCATTTCATATTATACCATAAGAAGGCATTAAGACACATGGTATATAAGTACGAGTATATTAATATTATATTAGGCCCTAATACATTGGTATAAAATGGCAACATGTTATAGTTTGGTTAGAAAAATCTTCTATTTAGTATTTACATTACATTTCAGCCCAATAAGTTAAGAAGAGACATTATAGCAATCATATATAATCCTAGTCTAAGTCTAAGAAGACTAAAGACATAGTTAGTGTAAGACCAATACCTGGTCTACTCTTACCCACATTAGGCCTTCTCCCTTTTCCCACCTATAGCCTACCATGGGCCCCGCCATATGAAGGTGTTTGCAGGATTATGTTCACTTGAGCACTTGATTTGCTGTTTAAAATGTATGATAACTAATTGATTATTCAGATTATTTCTTTACTTCATAGAACTATTTTAATAGACTCGTATTTAATATGTACCCGTGCCAATTATTTTATAGGAAAGGTATATCAAGTAATTTATTATAATTAAGGGAAAATGATTAATTCAAATACTTGCATGGTACTAAATAGGCTAACTAATAATTCGTCGTGTTAGTGTTGATGAATTGAGTAAAAGGACGGGAAACCTCGTTTCTTAGAAAATTTTAGAAGGCAGGTTTTCCCGAAAAAATACTTCGTACACTTCGGAGATAGGAAGTTTTCATTTTTTCAGCACAAAAATTGTTATTGCTTTTGATAGGAGGCAGATCCAGAGTTCATCTTTTGATATGTTGTGCCTTTCTTATTGCTCTATTGATATTCGTAAAGCTTTTCGTTCAAAAAATTAGGATTCTATGTTAATTTTTTATTCTACGTACATTTGCACGTGTCTTGTACCTAAAAACCATTACAATGGCACGGCCAGGGGCGTAGCCAGGAATTTCCTACGGGGGGGGGATACACCAAGGTGAATTTCCTACGGGGGGGATACACCAAGGTAAAAGTGCTCACATGGTAGCATGTATAGCGAAAAAGTGCAACAAAAAAGTTTTGGTCAGGCTCTTCGGGGGGGGATACATCCCCCCTGATCCCCCCCTCCCTACGCCACTGGGCACGGCTCAGCTCTTTGGCTTTATGATTCTATTTTATCATTCTTAGCTGACTGTGTAACAAATATGTGTAACAGAGATGATAAAATAGATTCATAAAACCATAGATTGGAGTTGTGCTATGCATTTTATGAGTTTTAGGTACAGCAAAAATACGTTGAATAAAAATTAACATAGAATCCTAGCTAATTTTTTGAACGAAAAGCTTTACGAATATCGATAGAGCAATAAGAAAGGCACAATAAACACATATCAAAAGATGAACACTGGATCTGCCTCCTATCAAAAGCAATAACAATTTTTGCGCTGAAAAAAATGAAAACTTCCTGTGACGTTGTCAGTTGAGGTGGCCCCGACAAGGACCGTTTTAGCGAAAGCAGTGCCATTCTATAATATTCTTTATTTGATGGTCTCGATCGTACTCTAACGTCTGCTTATAGTAATGTCCAAGGAATTTTAAACAACATTGCGTGACGTTCGTAAAGCCTATGTGCAATGCGATCGATAATTTCTGTTTTCAAGTCGGTTTTTGCGCCGGCCAATAGGAAAGCCGCCCATATATTATGCTAGCCTGAAATTACGCTTGTATCGTGCACCCACCCCCAGCCCGCTCGTTAGAAAACCTGCCTTCTAAAATTTTCTAAGAAACGAGGTTTCCCGTCCTACTTAAGTCGTCCTTGGTTAGTGTTATGAAAGTGTAAAACTGCGATCTTACAGTTTAATCAATTCACTCTACTAGCGATACGCCGACATGACAAGCAACATGCCAACATGCTCGAACAAAATTCGTATTCAATAAATATGCTGCATTTTTTAGTTTTCGGCATTGTGAAATTTCATACAGTCTTTTGAAGCGCCTCTCATGATGGCCTGCTATCATGCAATCGTCCATCGCCTTCAATTCTGTTCACGCATTTCTTTCACCGATTCACCCCATTAGTAGTGAAATAATGATCAATATTCGCATACTGTTTAGGCTGCCTTTGTTTGCTGAGGGCGGTCCTGCAGTCCGAAGCCCCACTAGCTGACCGCCCCGATCGAGAGGTTGGCGTTGTTCCAGATTGAGCATAGACCATCCTGATTTACAAGGAACGCATATGGAACAAATAAAACAAGTGGTGCACATCGAAAATCGCTCCTGACTCGGAGCACCAGTTAGACACGCGCGCTCGTATCGAGCTGGAACTTGACCAAAATCTTTTCCAAGCTGCAGTTTTACTGCTGTATATAAACTTTCACGGTCTCACATTTTGCATGCATATTTATTTTTTTTCAAGTTGAATAGTGATGCAACGGAACGCAGCTACAGCGCTTCCTGCTGTGTTTAACGTTGGTTTAGATAAACAATATGAAGTCATCGATTCATACAACCACATTTTTATTTTTTACCTGTTTAGTTTCGAGAATTTGTACTCAAAACATTGAACTATTTGTAAATTTCAAGGTTATAATTATAGTTTTATTTTTTATTTTAATCACGGTATCCTGGTCGTTATAAAAACTTAATTAAGCAGCCGGCAGCTTCACCTGCCGGGTCTTCTTGTTGACTGCCTTCGCGATCAGGCGCAGAAACAATATTAAGCCCGTGCCGCTAAGAAGCCCTGAAATTATTTTTGATGAAGCAACTTTGATTAAATTTATATTTATGCTTAAGTGTGGGAACTTGATTAAAAATGTGTACCTGTATAGATTGTACACAGAACATACAACAGAGCTAGTCTACTCTCTCTAAGTCAAGTAAATCTGGATTGAGAAGATCTAGAGAAACTCATGGGAAACTGAGAAATCATGTGCATGTACATGCATGTATAGGACACCTGGGAGCAGATTAGAGCTACTAATCGATTTTACAAGTAGGCACATACATTAAGGATGTACTCGTAAAATTTCCATACGAGATGAAGATGTACATGCAGCTCATAATTCTCGGGGAGTGCGGGAACCCGAATGCAAGGATTCCGGTTGAGGGTGAGGGCGGAGATGTTGGTCAGGGGAAGTGGATTGGGTCCAGGCTCATAACTGTCTGAATTGCAACATGCAGAGTACGAGTAGATTGTAAATTTTTCTTTCCTGCAAAAGTGCCGGCTATGATTATATAGAAATCCCTCTGAGTAGGAACAACAGGCGGCTCTCGCTGGTACCGGCAAACTGAAATTCATGTATGGAAAATCAATGCAAACATCCCGAATCATAATCTCAGATCCCGAATCATAATCTCAGATCCCGAATCATAATCTCAGATCCCGAATCATAATCTCAGATCCCGAATCATAATCCCAGATCCCGAATCATAATCTCAGATCCCGAATCATAATCTCAGATCCCGAATCATAATCTCAGATCCCGAGTCATAATCTCAGATCCCGAATCGTACAGTAATCTCTGATCCCGAATCGCATAGTAATCTCAGATCCCGAATCGCATAGTAATCTCAGATCCCGAATCATAATCTCAGATCCCGAATCATAATCTCTGATCCCGAATCGTAATCTCAGATCCCGAATCATATAGTAATCTCAGATCCCGAATCATAATCTCAGATCCCGAATCATAATCTCAGATCCCGAACCATAATCTCAGATCCCGAATCATAATCTCAGATCCCGAATCATAATCTCAGATCCCGAATCATAATCTCAGATCCCGAATCGTATAGTAATCTCAGGTCCCGAATCATAATCTCAGATCCCGAATCATATAGTAATCTCAGGTCCCGAATCATAATCTCAGATCCCGAATCGTAATCTCAGATCCCGAATCGTAATCTCAGATCCCGAATCATAATCTCAGATCCCGAATCATAATCTCAGATCCCGAATCATAATCTCAGATCCCGAATCGCATAGTAATCTCTGATCCCGAATCGCATAGTAATCTCTGATCCCGAATCATAATCTCAGATCCCGAATCGCATAGTAATCTCTGATCCCGAATCGCATAGTAATCTCTGATCCCGAATCATAATCTCAGATCCCGAATCGTAATCTCAGATCCCGAATCGTAATCTCAGATCCCGAATCGCATAGTAATCTCTGATCCCGAATCGCATAGTAATCTCAGATCCCGAATCGCATAGTAATCTCAGATCCCGAATCGCATAGTAATCTCAGATCCCGAATCGCATAGTAATCTCTGATCCCGAATCGCATAGTAATCTCAGATCCCGAATCGCATAGTAATCTCAGATCCCGAATCGCATAGTAATCTCAGATCCCGAATCTGATCCCGAATTGCCATCCCTGATCCCGAATTGCCATCCCTGATCCCTAATTGCCATCCCTTATCCCTAATTGCCATCCCTGATCCCGAATTGCCATCCCTGATCCCTAATTGCCATCCCTGATCCCTAATTGCCATCCCTGATCCCGAATTGCCATCCCTGATCCCGAATTGCCATCCCTGATCCCGAATTGCCATCCCTGATCCCGAATTGCCATCCCTGATCCCGAATTGCCATCCCTGATCCCGAATTGCCATCCCTGATCCCGAATTGCCATCCCTGATCCCGAATTGCAACCATAAGTGTCTATTTAACCTTTCAAAATGCTCCATAAGCAATTAGCAATTCCATGAGTTCCCCATCGCCCCAGATGGCAGACCTGGCAGCCCGGAGCGCTGGCACACGGTGCGCACCACGTGCGACTCGTCGCCGCAAGGGTCCCAGGGCGGCACAGTGGCGCAGGCGTAGTCCGCCAGGTTGCCATCGTAGTTCACCACTCCGCAGGCCTCGCCGCAGTGGGCGTTGCTGGGCTCGGAGCGGCTCCACTCGACGCCGGTCCGGTTGTCGGTCCGGCTGAAATCGCTGGTGCTCAGCGGCGGCTCTTCGGGCCCGTCGGTGTACCAGCGCCACAGGTCCTGGTCACCAGCTGCTGCGGGATCGGCGTTGACGGGTGAAACTGAGGGGCTGGGTCAGACAGCTGCCAGGCTCGGGTCAGACAGAGGTCAGGCTCGGGTCAGACAGAGGCCAGGCTCGGGTCAGACAGCTGCCAGGCTCGGGTCAGACAGAGGTCAGGCTCGGGTCAGACAGAGGCCAGGCTCGGGTCAGACAGCTGCCAGGCTCGGGTCAGACAGAGGTCAGGCTCGGGTCAGACAGAGGCCAGGCTCGGGTCAGACAGAGGTCAGGCTCGGGTCAGACAGCGCCCAGGCTCGGGTCAGACAGCGGCCAGGCTCGGGTCTGACAGCGCCCAGGCTCGGGTCAGACAGCGCCCAGGCTCGGGTCTGACAGCGGCCAGGCTCGGGTCAGACAGAGGCCAGGCTCGGGTCAGACAGAGATCGAGGGTCAGACAGCGCCCAGGCTCGGGTCAGACAGCGCCCAGGCTCGGGTCTGACAGCGGCCAGGCTCGGGTCTGACAGCAGCCAGGCTCGGGTCAGACAGAGGCCAGGCTCGGGTCAGACAGAGGCCGGGCTCGGGTCAGACAGAGATCAAGGGTCAGACAGCGCCCAGGCTCGGGTCAGACAGCGTCCAGGCTCGGGTCTGACAGACTCGAGCCAGGCTAGGGTCTGACGGGGGCCTGAACTGGACAGTGGTTTCTTGATGAGGACGTTGAAGGGTGGGTTAGGGGCGGGTCAGTAGCGAGACTTATTCTGGTTTCAGGACCGGTGGGTTCAAGGCAAGAGTCAAGCAAGTGAATAAAGGAAAAGTTAAGTGGGTCAGGGGTGAGGTTGGTGGGTCAGAGGTGAGGTTGATGGGTCAAGGGTGAGGTTGATAGGTCAAGGATGACGTTGGTGGGTCAGGGGTGAGATTGATGGGTCAGGGTGAGGTTGGTGGGTCAGGGGTGAAACAGGGAGAGAATCAAAGGATCCCGATCTAGGTTTGTGAGACGGGGTCAGAGTTAAGGTTTGGTTGGTCAGGGGTTCGAGTGAATAGGAGAGTGGTTGCGAACCTGAAAACCGTTTTTTGCAGCCTAGCAGAGTGAAAATCACTGGCACTCTGAGAGCCCTCGCGCACCGCACCTTCAGCGCGCACCACGCCAACCCAGATGCGATGGTTCTGGGCGTAGCTGCGCAGAGTCTGCCAGGCGAACTGGGTGCGCAGCACCGGCAGCGTGGCGTTGAACAGGGCGCAGAACTCGGCGGCCTGGCGCCAGGTGAGGAAGATCCGCGCGTGGAGCTGGAACAGGCAGTGGTGCTCGCTGCTGTACTCCGTGACCGGCAGCTTCGGCACCGGACTTGGGTCACCGATGATGGCCGGAGCGAGGACGGCCGCGGAGATGCGACCTGAGTAGCCTGGAGTTGATGGGCGGAAGGTGAACTTATTGAGCTCTCAGGTCTCACAGAGAAATCTATTGATGCCACAAAAGCCTTTACATTCAGTCAGATTCTTTTAGCATCAGCAGCAATTGCCAGGAGCATTGATAGGTAGATATTAATAGAATCAAGAACAGTATAATCCGAGGCAGGAGCAGCCAGTGCCAGAGGCAGCAACAGCCAGTGCCAGAGGCAGCAACAGCCAGTGCCAGAGGCAGCAACAGCCAGTGCCAGAGGCAGGAGCAGCCAGTGCCAAAGGCAGCAACAGCCAGTGCCAGAGGCAGCAACAGCCAGTGCCAGAGGCAGGAGCAGCCAGTGCCAGAGGCAGCAACAGCCAGTGCCAGAGGCAGGAGCAGCCAGTGCCAGAGGCAGCAACAGCCAGTGCCAGAGGCAGCAACAGCCAGTGCCAGAGGCAGCAACAGCCAGTGCCAGAAGCAGGAGCAGCCAGTGCCAGAGGCAGGAGCAGCCAGTGCCAGAGGCAGGAGCAGCCAGTGCCAGAGGCAGGAACAGCCAGTGCCAGAAGCAGGAGCAGCCAGTGCCAGAGGCAGCAACAGCCAGTGCCAGAAGCAGGAGCAGGTAACAGAGGCTCACAGAGTTTCTGAGGCAGCGCGCACTGCAGCGGACAGGCGAAGCACAGAAGCGCGAAGCCGAGCCTGCAAACCAAAGTCGACTTCATCCCAACAGAGGAAGAAGTCTAAAAATGTGTCGAATTCGAGCTAAAACGACAAGGAAAACGTCAGTGCCTGTCGGAGAGGCGCATTAATACTATCGGGCCAGCGACCTGTGCAGCCGAGACACTTTGATTGGCGACTGCAGCAGCTCGGATTTCATGTCACTTTGACGGATGTCACTCAGTCTGGACTGGGATTTTCGATAAGCCGGCGAGAGCGCAGGAGAGTCTGCTGCGTATCCCATTGCAGTTCGACAGAAGCCTCCTGCCCCCCCCCCCCCCCGAGGTCAACTCACGCGAATAATTGACTTCGTGCACGATCAGTCTAAACTTTTTATAGGTCAGAAGCGATAAGATCAGCTGAACCTCTGAAATCAAATGGGTCTTGCAGTCTTTTTTTCGGAGCCTGTCAGCATGTTTCTGCTTTCCCAGTCAGCGCCCATCTGCGATTTATGGGCGCTGAAAATCGCGGACCAGATGCCACTCGGCTTTGATTGGCCACAGAAGCGCTCAGCAGAAATGTCCGAATCCGAAGATTTCCTGTCCGATTGAGCGGCTGAAATACCGTGGCAGCTGAGAACCTCGCTGCGCCCGAGTCTGGCTTCGGTTTCTAATCCACAGAGCTTTATTCCCAGGGCTGGCATGCCGTAAGTCTGACTGTTTCGATTATTCATCTAACAAATTCTTCGGATGCTTTTAATGCTTCTATTGTTTGACAAAAATTTCAGGAAAGGCGGAAGAAAACCAATCAAAGTGAGGTCCTACCTGCAGCAGTTCTATGAAGCCAGGGCTGCAAAGGAAGCTGGTGGCTCTGGTGCGTGCGATGGGGTCAGCAGTGGGATCAAAGCCGAACGCCTGTGTCTGCTTCAAACTGCAAATTCGCCGCAGCAGTCAAAGTCGCCACAACCGTCTGCAGCGACATCTTCCGGCATCGGAAGCTGGCGCTGGGGCCCGTACTGCGAGTACTTCCCGATCGCCATTCTGTGCATCGGCGTCGGCCTCCTGATGCTTGGCTTCGGCTGTTTTGCTATCCAACAGCTGGGCTTGACTCCGCAGCTGCCTGTGCGCGGGCGCGTGCTGTCCGTAGGCCTCGTGGCCGCCGGCTGTCTCCTGGCCTGCGCGGGCACCGCGGCCAGCCTGATGGCACCGAGTCGGAAATCTTCGTCGGCCGCCGGAATGACCGGCACCGACGTCGAGACTGCTGGAAAGTCCGCCGACGAAGATTGACAGGTGCCGAGCGGGCAGTTGCGCCATCACTGTGTAACCTAAGCAAGTTGATGATGGACATCTGAGGACGCGCAAACTCCCCAAAGTCTCTGGGATGATCCGCTATTGAGCGTCCAAGTTGTCGTTGTGGCTTTTGCTTCCAAAAGCAGAATGGAGCCAAGATGCGAACGCAACAGTAAATATTTTAATCTTACAAATATAACGCAAGTGCTCGCTTGATTGTTAAACTGAGCTAAACTGAATTGAACTCTTATCTGATTAGTCATGCTCAGCAGTGCTTTTGAATTGAACTCTTATCTGATTAGTCATGCTCAGCAGTGCTCTTTAAATTGCCAGGACACAGGCGGCTTTACAGTCACCTAGCACCGGGGGTGTCGGAATCGGGGGGGGGGGGGGGCTGGAGCCCCACCTTTTAGCATGATAGCATGTTGGGGTTTTGAGCTTTTGCTTTTCTGAGTCTGGGAGCTAAGGCTACAAGCTGGAGCGAGGGGGCACCACAGCTGAGGCAATGTACATGTACGAGCTAAGAATGTACAGTGGCCAGTGGGTAGGGGTATGCACATAACTTGTGAGCCCTTCCTCAAGCGACAAGCCTTCCTTCCTTTCTGTCTCTGCCCCCCATCACCGCTTGAATGTATAGGCCCCGTCACCCTCAATGGGGTATGTGGACATACAATATAGTTCATGTTGTTCTCAATCCCATTCCACTACAGCTTTTATTTATTAATGTGCCTAAGCTTTTAGTGTTTGCCCTTTTACTTTGGCGTCTCCGATCGACATTCCAAGTCTGCCACAATCCCAAGACTCAAACCGCTGCTGGCGCTGCAACCAAAATCACTAAAATGCCATCAGCTAAAAGAATACTCGTGAAGAGACAGCGCCAAGAGGAACTGAAGGAGGCAGCCAAGAGATCCAGAAAACTAACTGATATGCTAAAAATTATATAAAGCCCTTGTGCTGTGCATTGTTTGCAGACGTCAATATATTCTATACCTGCCTGCCTTATCTCGTATGCACAGAGTGAAGAGCTTGCTGCTCAAGAAATGCTCAATACTGGGATCAAGGCTGGCACTGACTACTGGCAGGCAAGTTGAAGACAGCACAGATCAGGTAAACAGTTTCTCCTCAGCACGAGAAGCCGCGCTGTACAGAAAGCATCGAGAAATTTTGCAATTACTGAGAATTTTTGGCCATCTTGTATTCCCAAAAATATTTCCTGCATTTAAGGATTAGCAAGACCCTGTCGGATTTTCCAACAGCTGGCGGTCGCAAATGCTTTCAATGCCTTTATTAATTCCTAAAAATAGGAACCTGACGAGTCCAGGTGGCCGTGGGCTCGCGCTCCTTCGCTCATTAGCCTCTGACTTCAAAGAGGCGTCCTCAGCCTTGAGACATCCTGCGTCCAGCCAGCGCCCGGGCTGCGCATTTCCGTCTCTCAATTATCATGGCAGCTTTTCTGCAGCTGTTGCAGTCGCTATGCAAACTCGCAGGCGCTCGGAGCCATTGTTTGCCTCCCTGGTCGGGATTCAGTTGCAGACTGTGCGATTCCGACAGCAGGAGGGTCATTTGCATGGGGCGAAAACTGAGAGGAGGAAGTTGAGCTCAAACCCTACAGGAAGCTGAGCTCAAAACCTACAGGAAACTGAACTCAAACCCTACAGGAAACTGAGCTCAAACCCTACAGGAAGCTGAACTCAAACCCTACAGGAAATTGAGCTCAAACCCTACAGGAAACTGAGCTCAAACCCTACAGGAAACTGAGCTCAAACCCTACAGGAAATTGAGCTCAAACCCTACAGGAAACTGAACTCAAACCCTACAGGAAACTGAGCTCAAACCCTACAGGAAACTGAGCTCAAACCCTACAGGAAACTGAGCTCAAACCCTACAGGAAGCTGAGCTCAAACCATACAAGAAGCTGAGCTCAAACCCTACAGGAAGCTGAACTCAAACCCTACAGGAACCTGAGCTCAAACCCTACAGGAAGCTGAGCTCAAACACAGGAAGCCGAGCTCAAACCCTACAGGAAACTGAGCTCAAACCCTACAAGAAGCTGAGCTCAAACCCTACAGGAAAGTTGAACTCAAACCCTACAGGAAACTGAGCTCAAACCCTACAGGAAGCTGAGCTCAAACCCTACAGGAAACTGAGCTCAAACCCTACAGGAAACTGAGCTCAAACCCTACAAGAAGCTGAGCTCAAACCCTACAGGAAGCTGAGCTCAAACACAGGAAACCGAGCTCAAACCCTACAGGAAACTGAGCTCAAACCCTACAAGAAGCTGAGCTCAAACCCTACAGGAAACTGAGCTCAAACCCTACAGGAAGCTGAGCTCAAACCCTACAGGAAAGTTGAACTCGAACCCAACAAGAAACTGAACTCAAACCCTACAGGAAGCTGAGCTCAAACCCTACAGGAAGCTGAGCTCAAACCCTACAAGAAGCTGAGCTCAAACCCTACAGGAAGTTGAACTCAAACCCTACAGGAAGCTGAGCTAAAACCCTACAGGAAACTGAGCTCAAACCCTACAGGAAGCTGAGCTCAAACCCTACAGGAAAGTTGAACTCGAACCCAACAAGAAACTGAACTCAAACCCTACAGGAAGCTGAGCTCAAACCCTACAGGAAGCTGAGCTCAAACCCTACAAGAAACTGAGCTCAAACCCTACAGGAAGCTGAGCTCAAACCCTACAGGAAACTGAGCTCAAACCCTACAGGAAACTGAGCTCAAACCCTACAAGAAGCTGAGCTCAAACCCTACAGGAAGCTGAGCTCAAACACAGGAAACCGAGCTCAAACCCTACAGGAAACTGAGCTCAAACCCTACAAGAAGCTGAGCTCAAACCCTACAGGAAACTGAGCTCAAACCCTACAGGAAGCTGAGCTCAAACCCTACAGGAAAGTTGAACTCGAACCCAACAAGAAACTGAACTCAAACCCTACAGGAAGCTGAGCTCAAACCCTACAGGAAGCTGAGCTCAAACCCTACAAGAAGCTGAGCTCAAACCCTACAGGAAGTTGAACTCAAACCCTACAGGAAGCTGAGCTAAAACCTACAGGAAGCTGAGCTCAAACACTACAGGAAGCTGAGCTCAAACCCTACAGGAAGCTGAGCTCAAACCCTACAGGAAGCTAAGCTCAAACACTACAGGAAGCTGAGCTAAAACCTACAGGAAGCTGAGCTCAAACACAGGAAGCCGAGCTCAAACACTACAGGAAACTGAACTCAAACCCTACAGGAAGCTGAGCTCAAACCCTACAGGAAGCTAAGCTCAAACACTACAGGAAGCTGAGCTAAAACCTACAGGAAGCTGAGCTCAAACACAGGAAGCCGAGCTCAAACACTACAGGAAGCTGAGCTCAAACCCTACAGGAAGCTGAGCTCAAACCCTACAGGAAGCTAAGCTCAAACACTACAGGAAGCTGAGCTAAAACCTACAGGAAGCTGAACTCAAACACTACAGGAAGCTAAGCTCAAACCCTACAGGAAACTGAACTCAAACCCTACAGGAAGCTGAGCTCAGACCCTACAGGAAGCTGAACTCAGACGCTACAGGAAGCTGAACTCAAACCCTACAGGAAACTGAACTCAAACCCTACAGGAAACTGAACTCAAAACCTACAGGAAGCTGAACTCAAACACTACAGGAAGCTAAGCTCAAACCCTACAGGAAACTGAACTCAAACCCTACAGGAAGCTGAGCTCAGACCCTACAGGAAGCTGAACTCAGACGCTACAGGAAGCTGAACTCAAACCCTACAGGAAACTGAACTCAAACCCTACAGGAAACTGAACTCAAAACCTACAGGAAGCTGAACTCAAACACTAAAGGAAACTGAACTCAAACCCTACAGGAAACTGAACTCAAAACCTACAGGAAGCTGAGCTCAAACCCTACAGGAAGCTAAGCTCAAACACTACAGGAAGCTGAGCTAAAACCTACAGGAAGCTGAGCTCAAACACAGGAAGCTGAGCTCAAACCCTACAGGAAACTGAACTCAAACCCTACAGGAAGCTGAACTCAAACCCTACAGGAAACTGAACTCAAACCCTACAGGAAACTGAGCTCAAACCCTACAGGAAACTGAGCTCAAACCCTACAAGAAGCTGAGCTCAAACCCTACAGGAAGCTGAGCTCAAACACAGGAAACCGAGCTCAAACCCTACAGGAAACTGAGCTCAAACCCTACAAGAAGCTGAGCTCAAACCCTACAGGAAACTGAGCTCAAACCCTACAGGAAGCTGAGCTCAAACCCTACAGGAAAGTTGAACTCGAACCCAACAAGAAACTGAACTCAAACCCTACAGGAAGCTGAGCTCAAACCCTACAGGAAGCTGAGCTCAAACCCTACAAGAAGCTGAGCTCAAACCCTACAGGAAGTTGAACTCAAACCCTACAGGAAGCTGAGCTAAAACCCTACAGGAAACTGAGCTCAAACCCTACAGGAAGCTGAGCTCAAACCCTACAGGAAAGTTGAACTCGAACCCAACAAGAAACTGAACTCAAACCCTACAGGAAGCTGAGCTCAAACCCTACAGGAAGCTGAGCTCAAACCCTACAAGAAACTGAGCTCAAACCCTACAGGAAGCTGAGCTCAAACCCTACAGGAAACTGAGCTCAAACCCTACAGGAAACTGAGCTCAAACCCTACAAGAAGCTGAGCTCAAACCCTACAGGAAGCTGAGCTCAAACACAGGAAACCGAGCTCAAACCCTACAGGAAACTGAGCTCAAACCCTACAAGAAGCTGAGCTCAAACCCTACAGGAAACTGAGCTCAAACCCTACAGGAAGCTGAGCTCAAACCCTACAGGAAAGTTGAACTCGAACCCAACAAGAAACTGAACTCAAACCCTACAGGAAGCTGAGCTCAAACCCTACAGGAAGCTGAGCTCAAACCCTACAAGAAGCTGAGCTCAAACCCTACAGGAAGTTGAACTCAAACCCTACAGGAAGCTGAGCTAAAACCTACAGGAAGCTGAGCTCAAACACTACAGGAAGCTGAGCTCAAACCCTACAGGAAGCTGAGCTCAAACCCTACAGGAAGCTAAGCTCAAACACTACAGGAAGCTGAGCTAAAACCTACAGGAAGCTGAGCTCAAACACAGGAAGCCGAGCTCAAACACTACAGGAAACTGAACTCAAACCCTACAGGAAGCTGAGCTCAAACCCTACAGGAAGCTAAGCTCAAACACTACAGGAAGCTGAGCTAAAACCTACAGGAAGCTGAGCTCAAACACAGGAAGCCGAGCTCAAACACTACAGGAAGCTGAGCTCAAACCCTACAGGAAGCTGAGCTCAAACCCTACAGGAAGCTAAGCTCAAACACTACAGGAAGCTGAGCTAAAACCTACAGGAAGCTGAGCTCAAACACAGGAAGCTGAGCTCAAACCCTACAGGAAACTGAACTCAAACCCTACAGGAAGCTGAACTCAAACCCTACAGGAAACTGAACTCAAACCCTACAGGAAGCTGAACTCAAACCCTACAGGAAACTGAACTCAAACCCTACAGGAAACTGAACTCAAAACCTACAGGAAGCTGAACTCAAACACTACAGGAAGCTAAGCTCAAACCCTACAGGAAACTGAACTCAAACCCTACAGGAAGCTGAGCTCAGACCCTACAGGAAGCTGAACTCAGACGCTACAGGAAGCTGAACTCAAACCCTACAGGAAACTGAACTCAAACCCTACAGGAAACTGAACTCAAAACCTACAGGAAGCTGAACTCAAACACTAAAGGAAACTGAACTCAAACCCTACAGGAAACTGAACTCAAAACCTACAGGAAGCTGAACTCAAACACTACAGGAAGCTGAGCTCAAACCCTACAGGAAGCTGAGCTAAAACCTACAGGAAGCTGAGCTAAAACCTACAGGAAGCTGAGCTAAAACACTACAGGAAGCTGAGCTCAAACCCTACAGGAAACTGAACTCAAAACCTACAGGAAGCTGAACTCAAACACTAAAGGAAACTGAACTCAAACAAAGGGCTTAGAGAAGTCGCACTCATGATAGCTCGACAAGCGCGGCCTTGCACCTTGTTGAGAGATTCAAAAACCCCTTTCACTTCCAGGGCACTGTTCCAAATGAAGCCGGTGAATGAGATGGCCTGTCTCACAATGGCAGTGTAAATCCACCAGAGGACCGCAGCTGCGTACCCAGCGCTCGGCATGGTGGATGAAGGCTTGAAGGAGGTCTCTGAGGACCGCGGGTGATGGTCCAGCCACAGTGGCAGTGACATTGTCCGCGTAGTCGATATTTTTGCACTAACTGGCAGTCCCTCCTGCACTGCGCGAGAGCCTGGCTGGGGACGATATGAACCAGGAGCAAGAAGCCTCTGCAAATCAGCCACCTTGAAGCAATTTCCAGCGAGCAGCTGCTCAGTCGCAGCGATCAGATAAAGACAGAAGGCTAAGGAGACTCGGCGATTCGACAATTAGAAATACGGAGCAAAATTTGTGATTAATCAGCGACTTTGTCAAGGAGAAACAGAACGGCTTCTTATATTTAAATATAAATACGGGCTTCTTGTCAGAAATTAAATAGTACAGCGCATGCGCTAATCATGCTACTGCATCTGAAGCAGCAGCAGTAGAGTGAAATGTAAAATTCGCACTGATATTATTCGCCAAGGCAATCAAAACATAAACAAAAAGTGTCATCAATCATGATTGAGCCGATGTGCAGAACTGAAACTTACAAGAATTTTCTTGAATTGCTAAGCCTGTGAATGGCTGGGCAGGGGTGTCAGTGCAGGGCCCGACATGCAGCAAGTATAGGCAGACTGGCCTGAGACTGAGTTCAGCTCGGAAGCGGAGGGGGACAGAAACTCGCAGGGGGAACCGGGATACACAGAGTGAACTGCTCAAGCAAGCGGTAAAAATCCAGCAAAAATCCTCCGTCATCAGTGGAGATTGCCAAGTAAAAACACAAAGTGGACAAGCAGCAAAAAGCCGGGGTTAATTGAAGTTCGAAGGCGGCAAACGGATAAAAACAGCTGGCGAGTCAGCGCAGCGAACACAGGGGGTGGCGCCCGGCTCTGCGTGTAAAATAAGCGAATGGCCAGGCAGAGATCCGCGCGAGCTGCGCTACTGACAGGCTGTGCAGCAAATGAGAAGCAGTGGCTGCAATTTTCCAGTCTGAGAACGGGGGGCTGCAAGAAGACAGAAGGAGGCGGAGACCAAAGGCGAAGGGAAGCTTGAAAGACTAAGAAAATATTTAAGCCATCAATTAATAAGTTAAAACCGCTGCTCATGCTTACATATGCTGAAGCAGTCATGATTGAGTTGTAACCCCAGAATGGATAGAGTAATTAAAAGCAGTTGCCAAGCAACCACATAGCAACCGTCTACCTTAGAAATCACATAGTAACCGTCTACCTTAGCAATCACATAGTAACCGTCTACCTTAGCAACCACATAGCAACCGTCTACCTTAGCAACCACATAGTAACCGTCTACCTTAGCAACCACATAGTAACCGTCTACCTTAGTAACCACATACCTTAGCAATCACATAGTAACCGTCTACCTTAGAAACCACATAGCAACCGTCTACCTTAGCAACCACATAGTAACCATCTACCTTAGCAACCACATAGCAACCGTCTACCTTAGCAACCACATAGTAACCGTCTACCTTAGCAACCACATAGTAACCGTCTACCTTAGCAACCACATACCTTAGCAATCACATAGTAACCGTCTACCTTAGAAACCACATAGCAACCGTCTACCTTAGAAACCACATAGTAACCGTCTACCTTAGCAACCACATAGTAACCGTCTACCTTAGCAACCACATACCTTAGCAATCACATAGTAACCGTCTACGTTAGAAACCACATAGCAACCGTCTACCTTAGCAACCACATAGCAACCGTCTACCTTAGCAACCACATAGTAACCATCTACCTTAGCAACCACATAGTAACCGTCTACCTTAGCAACCACATAGTAACCATCTACCTTAGAAACCACATAGCAACCGTCTACCTTAGCAACCACATAGCAACCGTCTACCTTAGCAACCACATAGCAACCGTCTACCTTAGCAACCACATAGCAACCGTATAACAATCTCACAGCAAACGCCTAGCAACCGGGATCTCTTTTGATTCCCTTAAGTAGTACAGTAACAGAAGGGCCTTTAAAAGGCAGAAAAAGGAAGCAGACCAAAAGCTCCTGTGGAGACCGAGTGCTCGCGGTGGCCGCTGAGACTTGAATGCCCGTATCTGTCATGGCCCAGCAGTCCGGCCGGCTGATGACGCGCGGGACACGCGGGGATAAAAGACGGGGCAGTTAAAGTGCAAACAGTGGGAAGAAGCAACAGGTGTGCAGCGGAGGCGGGCAGCCCCTGCCTGTGAACACGGTGATTTAGGCGCCGGGTGGAATTAAAAAAGGCCGGACTAGAATAAAAAAGCGCAGGGGCGACGCCGCACCGTTCCTTAGCAACAGGGGACTGTAATCTCTGCTATGACCGTCCCTGGAGACGGTAGTACAGCTTTGACGGCAGAATTAATCATTTATAAGCAATCAGGATTCGATAAACAATTCCTAATACATATTTATATATGTTATTAAATACAGTCAGCATGCAGGATACAACAGGCAGCTTTGCCCAGGCATCTAAATAGCTACTAATAGTGCATTGATTGACAATCGGCATCACCGGGCCTTCGTTTCAGATGCTTCAGCAGCTAAGAGGAATTGAAGGTTTTCGAAAACCTGAGTTCCCATCATCAGACAGGTGAGAATCATACAGGTGGAGAAGACCGGCATTCCAACAGCGAATCAGACAGGTGGAGAAGACCGGCATTCCAACAGCGAATCAGACAGGTGGAGAAGACCGGCATTCCAACACCGAATCAGTCTCAGACAAATGGAGAAGACCGGCATTCCAACAGCGAATCAGTCTCAGACAGGTGGAGAAGACCGGCATTCCAACACCGAATCAGTCTCAGACAAATGGAGAAGACCGGCATTCCAACAGCGAATCAGTCTCAGACAGGTGGAGAAGACCGGCATTCCAACAGCGAATCAGTCTCAGACAGGTGGAGAAGACCGGCATTCCAACACCGAATCAGTCTCAGACAGGTGGAGAAGACCGGCATTCCAACAGCGATTCAGACAGGTGGAGAAGACCGGCATTCCAACAGCGAATCAGTCTCAGACAGATGGAGAAGACCGGCATTCCAACAGCGAATCAGTCTCAGACAGGTGGAGAAGACCGGCATTCCAACAGCGAATCAGTCTCAGACAGGTGGAGAAGACCGGCATTCCAACAGCGAATCAGTCTCAGACAGATGGAGAAGACCGGAATTCCAACAGCGAATCAGTCTCAGACAGATGGAGAAGACCGGCATTCCAACAGCGAATCAGTCTCAGACAGATGGAGAAGACCGGCATTCCAACAGCGAATCAGTCTCAGACAGGTGGAGAAGACCGGCATTCCAACAGCGAATCAGTCTCAGACAGGTGGAGAAGACCGGCATTCCAACAGCGATTCAGACAGGTGGAGAAGACCGGCATTCCAACACCGAATCAGTCTCAGACAGATGGAGAAGACCGGCATTCCAACAGCGAATCAGTCTCAGACAGGTGGAGAAGACCGGCATTCCAACAGCGAATCAGTCTCAGACAGGTGGAGAAGACCGGCATTCCAACACCGAATCAGTCTCAGACAGGTGGAGAAGACCGGCATTCCAACAGCGATTCAGACAGGCAGTCAGAGATTGCTTGAAATTTACTGGCCCGGCTCCGCCTGTACTGCAAAATCGATTCTGATGTGTAAAAAATCGCCTACATTTACGCGAGTTTCGATACATATCGGCAACTGAATGAAATCTCTATCAGACTCGCAGCTCGGCCATGATGGAGCTGAAGTCGGACAGTCTCTGATAGTCTTCATCGGGTGGCAGGTTCAAGCCGTAGGGGCACGCCTGGCCCGCCAGATCCTCCGGTTCCGGGTTCGCTGGCCCGCCACCTCCGCTGCCGCCAGCCCCGGGCGGGACGGGCGGGTGCTCGGAGTAGATGGGGTTCTCCTGCTGCCTGGGCAGCCGCAGCGGGCAGGGCAGCATCTCCGGCATCACGGACAGGTGGCACACCAGCGACTGCAGACTGGGCCACTCCTTGGGGAGGCCCTTGAGCTTGACGCCCCTGGCGGTGCGCTGGATCAGGTAGTGCGCGTAGCCCGACGGGTTGTCCTGGCGCGGCACCCGCACGGACAAGGCGTAGCAGTTCACGTGGGTGCTGCTGTCCCGGACGATGAAGCCGCCGATCTCCTCGCGGCTGAGCAGCTCGAGGGCGAGGTCGCGGGGCAGGTCGGCCTGATACCAGGCTGCCGGGGTCAGCTCAGAGGACAGCGGCGGCTCCAGGGTGCGGTCGGAGGACGAGGGTCGCAGGCTGTCGTAACTGGGAGGAGCAGAAAGTGGAATTGCTCATCAGGCCCTTCATGAGGAAACCCAGCTTTCATCAGGCCCTTCATGAGGAAACCCTGCTTTGATCAGGCCCTTCATGAGGAAGCCCAGCTTTCATCAGGCCCTTCATGAGGAAACCCTGCTTTGATCAGACCCTTCATGAGGAAGCACAGCTTTCATCACACCCTTCATGAGGAAGCACAGCTTTCATCACACCCTTCATGAGGAAGCCCAGCTTTCATCACACCCTTCATGAGGAAGCCCTGCTTTCATCAGACCCTTCATGAGGAAACCCTGCTTTCATCAGACCCTTCATGAGGAAACCCTGCTTTCATCATATCCTTCATGAGGAAGCCCTGCTTTCACCAGACCCTTCATGAGGAAGCACAGCTTTCATCACACCCTTCATGAGGAAGCCCTGCTTTCATCAGACCCTTCATGAGGAAACCCTGCTTTCATCAGACCCTTCATGAGGAAACCCTGCTTTCATCATATCCTTCATGAGGAAGCCCTGCTTTCACCAGACCCTTCATGAGGAAGCACAGCTTTCATCACACCCTTCATGAGGAAGCCCTGCTTTCATCAGACCCTTCATGAGGAAACCCTGCTTTCATCGCACCCTTCATGAGGAAACCCTGCTTTCATCAACCCTTCATGAGGAAGCCCAGCTTTTATCAAATCCTTCATGAGGAAACCCAGCTTTTATTGGACCCTTCATGAGGAAACTCAGATCAGACCCTTCACGAGGAAGCCCCGAGGATTCGTGGGTGCCTCAAAGCAGCCAAGGCACAAAAAGTTCTCACCGAAGCGGCAGAGGCGGCGGCGGAGACTCCACATCGGTAGCAGAGGGGGCCGCAGTGCCAACGGAGAAGCCGTTGTTGTTCACAAGGTTCCTGCCGATGGTCGGGGCGTCCACGGTGTCCCGACCGCCGCTGCCGCCGGCAGCCAAAGCGGCGGGACCAACCAGGATTCCGCCGCCGGATGTCACGGACTGGTCGATGCACTCCTTCAGCACGATGACGGGGTTGCCGTAGGCGGACCGGAAATTCTCCACCGGGGCGCCGGGGGCCGACGGCTGGGCGGGCTGGCGGCCGCCGCAAGCGTTGCTAAGGGCAAAGGCGTTGATGCGGCGCAGGTAGTCAAGGCTGCTGGGCAAGCCGCTGTTGCTACCGACTCGATTAGGGGCGCCGAGGGTGGGATCGTTCATCAGCAGTTGCTGGGCGGTTGGAGCCGGCTGCGGCGGCGGGAGCTGCTGCAATTGCTGCTGCTGTTGTTGTTGCTGCTGTTGCTGCTTCTTTCGCTGCTCCTGCTGCTGCTGCAGCGCGTAGGCCAGCTTGAAGCAGTCGCCCAGCAGGTTGTTGAGCTCCTCGGCCAGCTGAGCGCTGTCCGTGACAAAGGCGTGGCAATACTGCAGACTGACCTGCGTCTTGGGCTCGCGGGCCATGAAGGCGAACTGCTGGTGGTCCGGGTTGCAGTTCGCGTAGGAGATGCGGCGAAGGGCGTGCGCCATCAGCACCTGCGGGCCGAAGGGTCGCTCAGTGCTGGCTTGGGGATGCGGATTCTGTGACAATTTACAGAGATGGTCTGTGGCTGGAGGTGGTCTGTGGCTGGAGGTGGCCTGTGGCTGGAGGTTGTCTGTGACTGGAGGTGGTCTGTGGCTGGAGGTGGCCTGTGGCTGGAGGTGGTCTGTGGCTGGAGGTGGTCTGTGGCTGGAGGTGGTCTGTGGCTGGAGGTGGCCTGTGGCTGGAGATGGTCTGTGGCTGGAGATGGTCTGTGGCTGGAGGTGGTCTGTGGCTGGAGATGGTCTGTGACTGGAGATGGTCTGTGGCTGGAGATGGTCTGTGGCTGGAGATGGTCTGTGGCTGGAGATGGTCTGTGGCTGGAGATGGTCTGTGGCTGGAGGTGGCCTGTGGCTGGTCTCTTTCACAAGCTCAAATCTTTTCAAATGCTATAAAAGCGGCCGCTCACCTGCTCCCCAGTGTGGTCGCACACCTTGACGCCAGTCAGGGCGATCCACAGCTGCACGGGCCGGGACCGGCCGCAGCCCTGCATCGCCTCGAGCTGCTGGTGGACAAACTCCGTCCGCTGCCGCTGGTCGGCGCCCTCCACCGGGAAGGAGCCGATGTAGGCGGCGCAGCGGACCAGCTTGTCGCCGGAGTGCAGCGCCAAGATGTGCTCGGGTAGCCCCGCACCTCCGACGCCGCCGCTCCCGTTGCCGCCCTGCAGAGTGGACATCTGGCTGACTTGGCCTGCGAGGCCCAACTGCCAGACTCCGCACAGGTGTCCAGGTGCAGGCCCTGGTTGGAGCAGCAAAATGGACTGGCCAGAGGACGGTCAACGCCAGCAGTTGGCACTGGGCCAGGCGGTGCGCATTGGAGTGGCAGGAATTACTCAGACTGTCAAAAACTGCTAGAGCTGAGCTGCCACAGTGGGAAGCTAGAAAAGCAGATGCAGATGCATGGATGGCTTAGTGAATTACCAGTCAGCAGGTACGGATCCAGAAAATTTTGAATGAGGGGGGGGTGCAGATTACTAAGGTACATGTATATTTATATCATGTACATGTATATATACACAATAATGTGTATTTTCTATATAAAAAATAAAGAAAACTCTATGGGAGGAGCGCACCCCAACTGAATTTAATAACTAAAATAATTTGAATAAAAAAACAAAATATAGGCAATTGATATCAGGCTTCAGTGGAATCTCCATCTAGCCTAACACTAGCCTATGGACCAACAGCAAATACGAGCTATAAGTGCTCTGTGCTCATTGCCTTACAGAATGCAGCCTACACCTATGCCTAAGGCTAGTATACTATCTATTTGATAACTGGACAATTACATCAATAATATTATAGTTAGAGATACACTAGGCCTACATGGGATAATTGCTAGGCTATTAACAAGTTCTAAGGCACTACTCACTTTTTGACTCTTTTTATCTTGCCATGATGTAGCCATAAAGACTAAATAAAAATAATCCATAGAAATAAAGACTTTCTGTGACAATATTTGCGTTCTCCGGGATTTTATTTGGTAATATTCAATAATATCCCACAAAGTCTTAATGTCTATGGTTTATACGAGATTACACATGCCTTTTTCGGGAGTTATTTTCATAAATCCCTCAGGCCTCAGGCCCTCGTGATTTATACAAATAACTCCCTCAAAAGGCATGTTTAATCTGATACTTAAAATTGAATTTCAGCTAGGCCTAGGCCATAGACAATATATAATATGATTTTGACTAAAATGAATTTATCTAATATTGTAGAACCACTCTTTAATAAGCCTAGTAATATGTATTTATAAAATAATTTGTTCCATCTAATTGTATATTTGTGTTAAAAAAAGGATTAGAAATAATTTGTTATCATAGGAGCCCTTGTCTTACTCTGCTCATTAGTTAGTTAATTCCATTTTTCCTTGTGTGCCTAGCTCTTTAGTAATTGTCTGGGTCTTCAAGAATTATGACCATAGATAGTTCAACTGCATGTGTAAAATTCCATAGTTAAAATCCATATCAACTTCCCTCCTCCTTAAATAGTGCACTCTCCACTTGGTTGTTCATACTTCCTCAATCAGTTGCTTAAGTGGCATTCCTTTATTTTGTCTTTTGGACCAATGGACATGCTGTTGGTGCACTCTACTTGACTGTATCTCAACTGGTTCTGTCGCTTTTTGTCTCATCTGAATGGTACCAAGTTGGGCGCAGTCCAAACCTTCCCATTGTCTAGTTGGTATATGAAGTTGCCAACCACTTTGGTGACTTTGAATGGAGAGGTAAAGGGGGACCTGCCCTTTGGCAAATGTGGCAAACAAATACATACCAGATCACCAACTTTGAAGTGTTGCTTGAATACTTGCTGCAGTTCCTGTTTTAATGTGGTCACTAGCTTGTTCTATGTTTCATTGACCTTGGTTGCTCTGCAAGGCTGGAAATTTGCTCTTATGTTGCAGCCAAATAGCAGTTTTGCAGGTGTATCTCCATTCTCATTTGGAATTGTGCAGTAGCTGAATATAGTATGTTGCATGCCCTCTTCAAAACTCTTCCGCTCAACCTCAAAGGTTTGTGCCACATGCTTCAGCATTCAATTGAAGATTTCCACCTTGCCATTTTGTCTTTGCTCATACAGTGGAACATATTTGTGTCAAATATCTTATGAAGCGAGAAAGTCCTCCATGTCTCTAGAGACAAAGCTGCTTCTGTTGTCAAATACCAGGGTATCAGGATTGCTGAAGTGATTGAAGACCTCTGTCAGCCAGTTGATTAGCCTTGGTGATCTTGTGTCTCCAGTGAGGATCTCGAGATATGACAAGTAGTAATCAATAAATCATTGATTTTGTGGAGCAATTGCAAACAACCTGATGATGTCAATTGCGAGCTTTGACCAGGCTTTTCAACTGGTCTATCATTTGGCATGATAATTTTGTGCAACTTAGCACTATCCTAGCATAGTAGACACAACTTGACAGTTTGTTATGGCACTATCCATACCTGGCCACCAGTATGCTGATTGCAGAAGTCATTTTATTTATACAATTTCCAGGTGTCTTTCATGGGCACACTTTAGGATTGTCTTGACTAGGCTGCTGGGCAACACAATTTGTTCACCATGGATCAGGATTCCATTTTCTATTGTCAGTTAGTCTTGCATCTATGCAAAGGCCTTGAGCTCTGTCTTCTTTTATCAATTGTTTGGGAGCTTTGGATAGCCTTCATAACCTCCTAGAGTATAGTATCTGTGCTTGTTAGCTTCTGCAGGTTTCTTGCAGAAGGGGTATGAATATTGTTTGCAAGCAAATGCTGCAGATAGTAGCATCGTCTTTATTATCTGCACTATCTAGTCCAGATATTGGTAGGGCCATAGCCGCCATAGGTTGTTAATCCTTGTCACCAATTGATGTGTATTTGTAAGACAGTTTGTTCTGTCTAATTATATATTTGTGTTAACAAAAAAGAGTAGAAAAAATTGTTATTGTAGGAGCCCTTGTCTTGCTTTGCTTGTTAGTTAGTTAGTTAATTTCATTTTCCCCTCATGTGCCCAGCTCTTTAGTAACTGTCTGGGTCTTTAAAAACTATTACTATAGATAGTTCAATTGCATGCATGAAAGTCTGATTTTGTTCAAACTTGCACTGTTTAATTAGAATTTTTTCCATTATTGCATTATGGCTAAAAGATTGCTTGATGCTAAAGGGATTAAATATTTGAAAAACATGCTTTTTTGCAAAGTTCAAGCAGCTCTTTCAACTTGAAATGCATTGTAAGAATGCTAAGAAAAAAACTGACAAGTTGAATTCTGATTCCAAAATAGATGGCATCACAATAGGCTTTTTATTTATTGTCTGTATACTGGCTAAATTTTGAGACTCAATTGAATTGCGTCACAATATTGAAAATGCAGTGTGGAAGCATAGCACAATACTTGATTTATATTGCGTAACCATAGGCCTATTGTTAACTTTAATAGAGACTAGTACTGACTTGCCTTAGAAATTGATTATGTCATAATTGCTTTGTGTGTCTTTTACTCTAATTGATTTAGTGTGAGTATTAAATTATAAGTGCTACAAATTCACTTATAATTTTGCTGAGAGCTAGCCTATATGTAAATTGAATAGACTGGACTACTAATGCAACGACCTGGGTTTGAATCTTAGTAGTGTAATAATAAAAGTAGTGCAAAAATTTATTTAATTATTTTTATTTATCTTTTTATTAAAAGCTTTTATTAAAGGATTAATTGAAAAGACCTGGATTACAGTGCTTAATAAACTAGGCCTAAGGATTGCTGCACTTGATAAACCAAGGATTATTGCACTTGATAAACCAAGGATTATTGCACTTGATAAACCAATGATTACTACACTTGATAAACCAATGATTCTTTCTATCCAGGGATGCTTGCTATTAACAGATGCATACATGTGCAACAGTCAGCCGAGTTGGCCGATCTGGCCGACCGATTTGGCGGTCAACCAAGGAAGTCGCAAAAATGCCACCCGAAAAAAACACCAAGTAGTAGTACTAAGTAGCTAACGAGGCATTTTGGCTTTATAAGACAGTCATAGTTACTTCTGCCGTTTACCCAAAGTTGCATTAATTGTGTTTTTT
Organism: Macrostomum lignano; assembly: GCA_002269645.1. NCBI lineage: Eukaryota > Metazoa > Platyhelminthes > Macrostomidae > Macrostomum > Macrostomum lignano. The sequence continues at coordinate 246,588 of NIVC01000151.1, read as the reverse complement.
TAGATGAAAGTCGCATTTTTGGCCAAAAACTATGTCGCATTTTTGTTAAAACTAAGTCACACGGCCAACCAAATTTTGGAGGTTGCGCATGTATGAACAGATGCTTGCTATCTAGGGACATACATGCGCAACCTCCGAAATTCGGTCGGCCATGCGACTTAGTTTTAACAAAAATGTGACGTAGTTTTTGGCCAAAAATGCGACTTACATGTAAAAAAAACCCTAAAGCAAAATTAACGCAACTTTAGGTAAACGGCAGGAGTAACTATGACTGTGTTATTAATCCAAAATGCCTCGTCAGCTACTTAGTACTACTATTTGGTTATTTTTTCAGGTGGGCATTTTTGCGACTTCCTTGGTTGGCCGCCAAATCGGTCGGCCGGATCGGCCGACTCGGCCGACTGTTGCGCATGTATGTCTAGGGAGATGCTTTCTATCTGGGGGGATGCCTACTATTTAGGGGATGCTTTTTATCTGGGGGGATGCTTGCTATCTGGGGGATGCTTTTTGTCTGGGGGGATGCTTGCTATCTGGGGCGATGCTTTCTATCTGGGAGGATGCTTCAAGCTATTTGGGGGATGCTTTTTGTCTAGGAGGATGCTTGCTATCTGGGAGATGCTTTTTGTCTAGGGGGATGCTTGCTATCTAAGTAGATGCTTGCTATCTGGGGGGATGCTTGCTATCTAGATGGATGCTTGCTATCTAGGGGGATGCTTATTATCTAGGGGGATACTTAGACTACTATCCTGGGGGATGCTTGCTGTCTACCTGTCTTGGGGATGTTTTTGATTTAGGGCAAATGTCTGTTATCTTTTTGAAAACTTTATTTCATTGTCTTTCTGTTTTTTAGAAAAAAGACATTCATAGTAAACATCTTTGTCTGTCACAATTGTATTCAGATAATGTGATTTAGAAAAATGAAGGAATTGGTTTTTAAGAAAATGTGCTTTTTTAATTGTTTTCAATGAACAATTTTTGCTCCTTGCTTGCGCGCCCCAAGGGGGGCACTAGTCACTAGATTGCTAGTCACTTTTGCTAAAATAGGATATGAAAACTGTTATTACAATAACTAAAACTGAAAACATAACTAACTAGGCCTAGGCCCTAGGCGGTAGGCCTAGTTAGTTTAGTAGTGCCTCCTCCCTCCTGGCTCCATATGGCTATACTGATAGACTTTAGGTTTAAGAACTACTAAAGATAAGGTCTGGAATATCTTATCTAGACAGATAGTTCATAATTCATAATTTAGCTTTAGGTTAGGCCTAGGCTACTGATTGATTTGATTAGTATGTAAAGTTTCAGACATCAGTCTCCAACGGTGCAACTGAAATAGCAGTACCAGCAGAAACCCTACAGTACTTACTATAGTTAAAAAATAAAATGTAAATCCCAACACCATCATGAATGAACTACGTACACAATCACTGAATCGACAGAACGCGATAAATTTTTCATTATTTCAGTCGATGAAAATATAATTAAATCAGAACAACGAACGACATTGAAAGCAGCTTTTGGTTATGTTTTAGTAAATTTTGAAGAATTTTGTGCAAATTTTTTTGTTTTTTTATCATTTTGTGCTCAAAGCACTTGTAGATTTTGTTTTTCTAAACTTTACAGTAGCGCGATGTTTTAAACTCACAAAATTGTAAGAAACCTTCAGGGTAGCTTTAGATTTAACGTTTTAAAGTGCATTGGATTGTCGACCAGTATAATAATAATAATCAGATACTCCTTTATCGTTTTTACGTATGAATGCTGAGCCTAATTGTTGCTTCGGATCCTAATATTCTGATTTGAGTTTCCCACTTGAAGCGATTGTAAATAAATATCAATAACTCTTCAGTCTTCTGGAACCAATATATATATCTAAGACTAAGACTAAGAGGACCGAGAGCAAAGAATTTTTCTTCACCCACCACTGTACCTAGCTATTGGAGATGCTGAGTCAGAATGCTTTGACTCCAAGCCAAGCCTAGACATGGTTGATACCTAGTAAAACACTTGCAGCTAGATGTTTAGTATTTTTAATGACATATATATAGTAGTATAGCTTCACTATGCTTAATTTCAGCATTCTTGACTTTATTAGTCTCATTACTAAAATTAAAGTATTATTGTTATAGTCAGGATTGCTCGCAAGATATACAAGGCATATAAGCTATCTTATTTATTTGATACAAATTATAAACCAAGGGCTTGTTGATTTTAAAAAGTTTATAAAGTTTTTAAACATTTTTATGTTAATGCTTTTTTTGCTAGATTTTTGTTTCAACTTTCAGTCTTTATGACATGTGGATTTAATTATTACCATTTTAGTGTCCACCCTGATAAAAGAATGATATATTCCTGCACGGTCACGAGTGCGGGAATGACATCTGCACGAGTGCGCGCTAGCGCACGAGTGCACGATGTCCTTCACGCACGAGTGAACGTGAAGGAATTCCATTGTCGGATGATTCATCGTGCAGGAATGCACAAAACTGTGCAGGAATGCATTTCTGCGCCTAATGCTTTTTCAGTGAGATTTTACCATAGACATCCATTCCTGCACGCAAAAGAGTGCAAGAATGCCATTCTTGCATGGAAAATCAGCCGACAATGCAGTTTTTGGTTTAAGTGCCCAGCAATTCAGTGTTGCCATAGACTTTCATAAAAAATTTAGTGCAGGCTTAAAAAAATAGCGCAGCACATATACTTCATTAAAATACACTGAAAAAATTAAGCCAACAAATAATGTCAGAAGTAGTGCACTATATTTTCCAATTTACTAGTTTTGTTTATTTTTTTGCTTAAAAATTGTTTAAAACTACGAGTACCTCACAATTCACAAAGTGCAAAAAGATGAAAGATATATACGATCGGTTATATTTAAAGTAGTTTCAATGAATATTGACTTGCATCATTCATCAATCGACACATGACACATCCTCAAAACTTTACAAGGCACAAAAAGATGAAAAAAATTGCCCCATTGAATCATTTATCAATTTAAAGAATAATTAATAGTCAGTCACAAAAGTCAAAGCACTTTGCTAATTTACTTTCTAGTTCCTACGCTGCTTCTTCTGATTAACAGCATTACTAGAACTACGACTGGTGCTCTTCCTCAAAATGCCCTCTTGCTGGTCTGCTTGCGCAAGCATCTCCCGTGCCTGCTTCCGCATCTCATCGATGTTTTGCTGCTGCCGCACCATATCTTCTTGCTCCAGCCGATCCCTTTCTGCCGCCTTCTCCCACTCCGCCACATCACGCCGGTGCTTATCTAGCTCAGCCTGAAACTTGGCCATTTTCTCCTTGTTCTTCCCAGTCATCTGCCTTCACACAAGCCGCAAATCCGGCTTCAAGTAGTGTGGGAGTGATCATAACTTCCAACACCCAACTGACACCAACTGAGAGCTTGAGCCACGTCTTGACAGTCAGCAGCGAATCTAGGGTGACATCGCTGAGCTTGTTGCACTCTTTAGTCAGGTTGCTTGACACCCACTTCAGCACACGCTCGCTGTCGGCATTGCCATGTGGAATACAGCAAGCACTCTGGGCAAGCTTAGTCAACAGCGGATATTTCTCAGAAGACAACTGAGACCAGAAATGCTCAGGAATCAAACCGTCATCGAAATCAGCTTCAGATGAGCTGACCCGAAGGCTCGTTGTCTCAATTCGCAAATTGTCCAGCTGTTCCGGTGGAATGACAGTAGGCATTGCTTTAGTGGCGCGCAAGACTGTTTTATCGAAATCGAACTCAACCCCCGTGATTACTTTGGGGTCAAGAAAAGACATCGCATGCAGAACGCGGTTATTGAGTGGCAAGTAGGAAAACAGCCGATTGATGATCTCTCCATAAAAGTCTCGGACACTCTTGTAGAATCCGATTTGTTCTATTGCGGACAACTTTTTGACCGTCTCTCGAGTAGCGCTTCCGATTGCTAACTTCGTATTCTGCACCTGGGAGCCACGCTCTTTGGCCTTGTTTACCAGGTCAGTTAGGGACCTGGTATCGCGAACAACGTCTTCGGAGACAAAGCTCATAAGAATTTTGCTGCAGAGACTGTCCAGAGTGCTCGCCAGCTGATGAACTTGCGTTGCTTCGCGCTGAAAGACTGTCTCGAAAGCTTCGCAGTGCGTAAGAACTTGCTCCAGAAATTGGAGCTGGGCCTTGACCGAGTCGTTCAATGCCGACTTAATCCTCTGGGCACGCGCCCGGGACTTGAGCTTGATTGCCTCAGTGTTCAAGTTGGAGAATAATTGCAGTAGCACAGGCCACTGCTCCAACAGACGTCGTACAACAGGCAGCACCTGCAGCCAGTGAGTCTCGACGCGTCGGAGAAAAACGTGCTGGGCAATGTCCATAGCGTCTTGCAGCTAAAATGATAAAAATATTAAAGTACATTATCGCTTATCATTCCGGATATCGTCTGACAGCAACAGGCCCACAGCCAGCCCTCTAGTCTAGCCCTCTAAAAAGGAAACTTTTAACGTACCTCCTTTAACTCAGCTCGCTTTCCAGAAAAGCGAAAAAAATTGTACACATCGTCCATCAGACCTTCCGCTTCACCTTCGCTGTCAAGTGCATGCACAGCATATTGGACAGCGTTGTGGACGTGGTGTAGGCTACACCCGCCAGTATCAATGAGATGCGGCAGATGATGACTCTTCAACTTCGCAAGAAGTCCATTTTGAGCACCTGAAAGAAAAGTGTGATACAGTTACTGTACTGCTGTGCGCATTACGTCAGTAGTGGTAAAGCATTTAACTATTTACGCTCGTATACTAGTCTACCTCGCATGGCATTGCAGGAATCTGTCATTATTGACAGTACGTTTGGCAACGGCAGTTTTGCAGTTTTAAGCAGTGACAAAAGCAGCGTCTTTAGTCCTTCAGCTGATGCATCTCTCAGCTCCTCCAGGCCAACGAAAGTGAGCAACACCTTCTTATGCTCGATTGAAAAAACCCTTGAAAAAAAGAACAACAAGCCAAGATCGATCGCGCACTGTGCCTTCATCCAGCAGTATAGAGAAGGGATTCTGCCGCAGAGTCTGCAGCATAGACTCCTTGGCATATGGAGCAAGCGCCTCATTGATAAGGTAGGTTGCCTTTGTTCGCCCACATGTCATTGACTTCGCTATGCCGCTGTCGGGAAAACTTGCGGGCATCGCAGGCACCAATTCGTCCATTACGCTGATTGACAGATTCTTCTTGACAACCACAAAAAGCAACCGAAGACAAGCAGCCAGTGTCAAATCACCAGCCCGTGGAGCTGCTGTTGCTATAGTAGTTGACGTGACTGGCGGCTGGCTTGCAAAAAATGATGTGATAGCTGCCTGTGCCTGGCTCCCAGTGACACTTCCTGGACACGATTTAGAGAGCGAAACATGCTTTGCTGTGATTGAGTGCTGGTACAGAGCCGAAATGCCCTTTTTGTGTGAATGAAAAGCTTGTCCGGCACAGGTTACAATCTGCTTCTCCAGTGAGCTTCCCCAGAGAGCACCAGCTTTCAATCACTCGACCATTCTTGTCGAGCTTCTTTAACCACTCAGCATTCCACTGGGTTTCACGCATTTAGTAGGCTTTACAGCTGAAATTATTTAGGTTTTACTTTAATAAAGCAATTGAGCCCCACCTATGACCTATCCAAAACCACTTCAACTACTACTAATAAAGGTAACGAAAAAAGAAAATTATTTAAAATGAGACTGAAAAATAACAGAAAGTTGCAAAACACATTGTTTCGTTAACCAGTGAGCAAAGTAAGCTGTCGATTCGTCCATTGTCATATATTCTCTTAACAAAACTTTGCAAGTACATAATTTTGATGAGAAAATCGTCAGTTACAGTCACACAAAGCAAGAAAAAAATTTAGCGCAGAAGAAACAGAAAAAGCGCAATAGCGCAGGTACTGTAAAAAGCGCAGATGCGCTAAAAAAGCGCAGGTGTGGCAACACTGCGAGCAATTGTTACATTAACTTTAAGCAACCTTTTTGTCTTAAGTAATCAATATGTCCCAGAAAACTAAATGCATTAAATTACCACCCAATTCAGCTTCAGAGACTAACTACTATGATAGGAACAGTGGCAGCAGCGGCCACTGGCAGTGCAGCTGCAGCATCCAGAGACTTATCCAGCAGCTCCACAGGCAACCCGCAGCTGGTGCTGAATGAAATTGAAAAGTCCACGGAGGACAGACGCAGCTATCGCTGCCTGCTGCTCGCCAATGGCCTGCGCGCGGTGGCGATCAGCGACCCCGACGCAGACAAGTCGGCGGCCACTGCCTGCGTTCGAACCGGCGCGTTGCGCGACCCCCGCAGCTTGCAGGGCCTGGCGCACTTCTGCGAGCACATGCTGTTCCTGGGCACCGCCAGATACCCGGATGAGAACAGTTTCCTGCGCTTCATCAACGAGCACGGCGGAGTGCGCAACGCCGTCACCTCGGCGGAGTTCACGCGCTATTACTTCGACATCGCGCCGGAGCACCTGCCGGAGGCCCTGGACCGTCTCGGCCAGTTCTTCACCGAGCCGCTGTTCACCGAGTCCGCCACCGTCCGCGAGGTGAACGCCGTGCACTCCGAGCACGCCAAGAACATCCCCATCGATGCCAGGCGGCTGCTGCGGCTGGACCACCACCTGGCCAATCCGCAGCACGACTACAGCAAATACTCGACTGGCTGTCTGGAGACCCTGCTGCCCGACGCCTCCAAGGCTGCTGAGCTGCGCCAGCGACTGCTGCAATTTCACTCGGAGAATTACTCGGCTAACCTCACCGCGGTGGCGGTTCTGGGCCGCGAGTCGCTCGACCAGCTTCAGCAGCTCATTGTGGCCGCCTTCTCCGGCGTCGCCAACAAGCAGCTGCCGATGCCCAGTTGGGAGTCGCATCCCTACGACGGCACTGACTGCGGCGTCGAGGTACAGATGGTGCCGCTGCGGGACATTCAGAAACTCGAAGTCGTCTTTCCGATGAAGGACTACACGGAGCAGTTCAGGTGGGCCCGATGAGCTGCTTCCTCGATCAGATGAGCTGCTTCCTGATAATCCTTGATCACAGATAATCCCTCTCTGATAATCCCTCCCTGATAATCCCTCCGATTATCCCTGACCCCAGATAATCCCTTCCTGACAATCACTGATAATTCCCCCTCGTTCTTCTGCAGCTCCCAGCCGGCCCACTACGCGAGCCACCTGCTTGGCCACGAGTCCGCGGGCAGCCTGCTGGCGTGCCTGAAGCGTCGCGGCTGGGCAAACGGCCTCTCCGCCGGCTGCGGAGGCGGCGCCGCCGGCTTCGACTTTTTCCGCGTGTCGGCGGACCTCACGGAGGCCGGCCTGGCCAACCGGGCAGCCGTCCTGCGCGCCGTTTTCCAATGCGTCGGGCAGCTGCGCCGGGCGGGGCCGCAGGCCTGGGTGCACCGCGAGCTCAGCGACTTGGCGGCGCTGGCCTTTCGCTACCGGGACCGCGAGCCGTCGGCCGAGGCCACCCAGCGACTGGCCAGGCGGCTGCTGACTTACCCGATGCCCCAGCTGCTCACCGCCGACTGCCTTGTCACCGAGTTCGCCCCGGAGCTCATTGCTGAGGTTCGTCTTTGATGTCATTCATGAGCTGGCATTCCTGAGCTGGCATTCATGAGCTGGCATTCATGAGCTGGCATTCATGAGCTGGCATTCATGAGCTGGCATTCATGAGCTGGCATTCATGAGCTGGCATTCCTGAGCTGGCATTCATGAGCTGGCATTCCTGAGCTGGCATTCATGAGCTGGCATTCCTGAGCTGGCATTGATCAGCTGGCATTCATGAGCTGGCATTGATCAGCTGGCATTCATGAGCTGGCATTGATCAGCTGGCATTCATAAGCAGTCATTCATAAGCGGGCATTCATGAGCAGGTATTCATGAGCTGGCATTCATTATATGGTTTTCATGAGCTGGTATTTATGAGCTGGCATTCATGAGCTGGCATTCATGAGCTGGCATTCATGAGCTGGCATTCATGAGCTGGTATTTATGAGCTGGCATTTATGAGCTGGCATTCATGAGCTAGTATGGCAAGTGCAATTCTCACGCGGTCTTTTATCCACAATCCTTCCTGCTTCTAAGTCTGCTTTTTTCTTCTCTAAATAGTCTTTATCCTCAGCCCCTGGTCTTTATCCGTTCGCTACCGCAGGTGCTGGACCAGCTGCACCCGCACCGCTGCAAGGTATTCGCCGTCTCCAAGGCCTTCGAGCCGCACTGCCCGCCCGACGGTTGCGTCGAGCCGATTTACGGAGTCCGGCATCGCCTGCAGCCGCTGCCGCCCGACCTTCTGGCCGCTTGCCTCGCTCTCTACAACGGTGACGCCCCTGCTGATGGGGCGGACAGCCTCCTGTCCGACTTGCGCCTCCCGGACCCCAACCCGTTCATCCCCAGCCAGTTCGCCCTGATCGCCGCCCCGCCCGGCTCGCCGCCGCCCCGGGTGGTGCTGGAGGAGGCTGGCCTGCGGCTCTGGCACCGGGCCGACGCGCAGTACTGCCTGCCGAAGCTCTGTCTCACCGTTGTCATGGCAACGCCGGACGCCTGGTCCGACGCATTTTCTGCGGCCAACTCCCAGCTGCACTGCCAGCTGATGTCGGACGCCCTCAACCCGGTGCTGTACGACGCCCAGCTGGCCGGCCTGTCCGCCTCCCTGGCCGCCTGCGCCGAGGGGATCTCGCTGAGCATTCAGGGCTTCGGCCACCGTCTGCCGGCCCTGCTGGAGGCCGTGCTGGACCGCCTGAGCCGGCCAGAGGTCGAGCAGCTGAGATTCGACAGCGTGATTGAGCGGGTGAGCTGCTGCTGGGTGTCCGAATGTGTGAGCTGCTGCTGGGTGTCCGAGTGTGTGAGCTGCTGTTGAGTGTCCAAGTGTGTGGGTTTCTGCTGGGTGTCCGAGTGTGTGAGTTTCTGCTGGGTGTCCGAGTGTGTGGGTTTCTGCTGGGTGTCCGAGTGCGTGAGTTTCTGCTGGGTGTCCGAGTGTGAGCCGCTGTGTCTGAGAGAACCGAGCCAGTAAATTTCACTCAGCCAATGACTGTCCGGTCCCGCAGTACCGAAAAAGCCTGAAGAACTTCGCCCTGGAGCAGCCGCTGCAGCAGTGCCTGTTCCACCAGTCCGTCCTCTGCTGCAGCCTTGTCTGGACGCACCAGCAGCGCCTGGACGCCATTGAAGGTGAGAAATCGGTTTAGCTGGGGCAGAGCAGCTCAAGCGTCTGACTCTCGCGCTAAAGGGCTTCCTGCTGGCCTCCTCACTGGCTGCGTCTCTGGCTCTCTGCCCCCGCAGGCGCCACCCCGGCAGCCGCTGCCGAGTTCGCCCGCTGCCAGTTGCTCCCTGCAGCCGCCGGTGGCCGGCCGCGCTTCCTCCTGGCTTTCGCCTGCGGCAACGCCGAGGTCGAGCAGGTGGTCGCCGCCGGCGGCGGCATCGCCCAGACTCTGCGGCGCCACGCAGCAGCCGCCGATGGCAGCCAGGGCCGGCCTCAGCCGCCAGAGCAGCAGCCGCACCGACAGCGGGACGTCCTGCTGCCCGAGGCCGGAGACGCACGCCGCCACCACCTGCTGCGCTGCCTGGCCGCTGAACATCACAAGTGCGCTGGGGACTTTTGGACATTATTGCAAACTTGTAGTGGTGGACACATTCAAATAGACACTTGTGGACACATTTAAATAGACACTTGTGGACACATTTAAATAGACACTTGTGGACACATTTAAATAGACACTTGTGGACACATTTAAATAGACACTTGTGGACACATTTAAATAGACACTTGTGGACACATTTAAATAGACACTTGTGGACACATTTAAATAGACACTTGTGGACACATTTAAATAGACACTTGTGGACACATTCAAATAGACACTTGTGGACACATTTAAATAGACACTTGTGGACACATTTAAATAGACACTTGTGGACACATTTAAATAGACACTTGTGGACACATTTAAATAGACACTTGTGGACACATTTAAATAGACACTTGTGGACACATTTAAATAGACACTTGTGGACACATTTAAATAGACACTTGTGGACACATTTAAATAGACACTTGTGGACACATTTAAATAGACACTTGTGGACACATTCAAATAGACACTTGTGGACACATTTAAATAGACACTTGTGGACACATTTAAATATAAACTTGTGGACACATTTAAATAGACACTTGTGGACACATTTAAATAGACACTTGTGGACACATTTAAATAGAAACTTGTGGACACATTTAAATAGAAACTTGTGGACACATTTAAATAGAAACTTGTGGACACATTTAAATAGACACTTGTGGACACATTTAAATAGACACTTGTGGACACATTTAAATAGACACTTGTGGACACATTTAAATAGACACTTGTGGACACATTTAAATAGACACTTGTGGACACATTTAAATAGACACTTGTGGACACATTTAAATAGACACTTGTGGACACATTTAAATAGACACTAGTGGACACATTTAAATAGACACTTGTGGACACATTTAAATAGACACTGTGGACACATTTAAATAGACACTTGTGGACACATTTAAATAGACACTTGTGGACACATTTAAATAGACACTTGTGGACACATTTAAATAGACACTTGTGGACACATTTAAATAGACACTTGTGGACACATTTAAATAGAACTTGTGGACACATTTAAATAGAAACTTGTGGACACATTTAAATAGAAACTTGTGGACACATTTAAATAGACACTTGTGGACACATTTAAATAGAAACTTGTGGACACATTTAAATAGAAACTTGTGGACACATTTAAATAGACACTTGTGGACACATTTAAATAGAAACTTGTGGACACATTTAAATAGACACTTGTGGACACATTTAATAGACATTTGTGGACACATTCAAATAGACACTTGTGGACACATTTAAATAGAAACTTGTGGACACATTTAAATAGACACTTGTGGACACATTTAAATAGACACTTGTGGACACATTTATATAGACATTTGTGGACACATTCAAATAGACACTTGTGGACACATTTAAATAGACACTTGTGGACACATTTATATAGACATTTGTGGACACATTTAAATAGACACACTGCGGACACATTTAAATAGACACTTGTGGACACATTTAAATAGACACACTGTGGACAAATTTAAATAGACACACTGTGGACAAATTTAAATAGACACTTGTGGACACATTTAAATAGACACTTGTGGACACATTTAAATAGACACTTGTGGACACATTTAAATAGACACTTGTGGACACATTTAAATAGACACTTGTGGACACATTTAAATAGACACTTGTGGACACATTTAAATAGACACACTGTGGACACATTTAAATAGACATTTCTGGACACATTTAAATAGACACTTGTGGACACATTTAAATAGTCACGCCGCCTGCAGGTCGTCAGCCTGCGTGGTGTACTTTCAGGTGGAGCCGGCGACCACCCCGGAGGGCCAGCTGCGCAGGCAGGCGCTGACGAAGCTGCTGGTGCAGTCGCTGAAGGAGCGATTCTTCAACTCGCTGCGCACTCAGCAGCAGCTCGGCTACCTGGTGCAGCTGGCCGAGCGGCCCGGCGTCGCCGCCTGCGGCTTGAGCTTCTGCGTGCAGTCGGAGCGCCACCCGGCCGAGCTGGAGAGTCGCATCGACGAATTCGTGGAGGCCGCGGGGCCGCTGCTGGCCGCCATGACGCCGGCGGAGCTGCGAGACCACGCGGAGGCGCTGCGGGCCCGCCTGCTGGAGCGGCCGAAGCGGCTGTCCGGCCGGAGCGCCGCTGACTGGGCGGAGATCGCCAGCGGCGCCGCCTGCTTCGACCGGCCGGACCGGCTGGCCGCGCTGCTGCTCCCGCCCGGTGGCACCTCCGAGCAGTCGGCGGTCGAGGCTGGCCCACTGCGCCACGAGGAGCTGCTTGACTTTTATCGGGTGAGCGCCCAAAGCCATGACTTTTTTCTGATTTATGACCTCATTCGCTGGCTCATGACCTCACTCACTGACTCATGACCTCATTCACTGATTCATGACCTCATTCACTGATTCATGACCTCATTCACTGATTCATGACCTCATTCACTGATTCATGACCTCATTCACTGATTCATGACCTCATTCACTGATTCATGACCTCATTCACTGATTCATGACCTCATTCACTGATTCATGACCTCATTCACTGATTCATGACCTCGTTCACTGACTTACAACCTCATTCGCTGGCTCATGACCTCACTCACTGACTCATGACCTCATTCATTGACTCACAACCTCATTCACTGACTCATGATCTCATTCACTGACTCACAACCTCATTCACTGGCTGATGACCTCATTCACTGGCTCATGACCTCATTCACTGGCTCATAACCTCATTCACTGACTCACAACCTCATTCACTGACTCACAACCTCATTCACTGACTCACAACCTCATTCACTGACTCATGATCTCATTCACTGACTCACAACCTCATTCACTGGCTGATGACCTCATTCACTGGCTGATGACCTCATTCACTGGCTCATGACCTCATTCACTGGCTCATAACCTCATTCACAGGTTGATGACCTCATTCATTGAGTCACATCTTCCTTCACTAACTCATGACCTCATTCACTGACTCATGACCTCATTTACTGAACTGTGACCGAATTTCGACCCCGCAGACCTGGGTGGCCAAGGATTCACTCCGCAGGCGCAAGCTCGCCATTCACGTGATCTCGCAGAAGTCATTCGGTCCCGCTGTGCAGGAGGACAAGTATGAGGGCTACCCGGTGAGTCCAGAATTCTCCTGACTGCTTACTGATAGTAGCATTCATGATTCTTAATCAGCTCTGATGAAATTGTATTTTGTTCACTCCAAGGGCTCCGTCATCACGGATGTGGCAGCCTTCAAGAGCGGCCTGAAGCTGGGCCCGCTGCCAGCCCGGTTCTGACCCGGCAGGCCGAGAGCAGCAGAGGAATTAACAACTCATTTAGCATCTCAAAAAATCTTCCAGGCTCGCACTGGCAGTTTCGCAAATTGCATTTGTTCCTGCGCTGTGCCTGTGTCACATTTAGTGCTGAAAGCATCGAAGGCAGAGAACTGCTGAACAATAAAACAAGATGAAGGCTTTCAGGTCACACCTGAGCTGTTTAATTAATTATTAAAAATGCAAATCTGCGCACAGTTCAAGGGCAGTGGCAATTCGCTTTTCCATTCTTTTCTCATCTCAGCTTTACCTGCTTTATTCATCCATTGAGTAATCATTTGGCAGCGGCCGGTGCCGCAAGCCAGCGGGGGGGGGGGCAAACCGCCATGCCCAGAGGCCGCGCGCGGAATCGAACCCGGGTTACTTTGACGCGAGGGCCCGACGTGCTGACCGCTGAGCTGCCTCGCCCCATTGATTCAGCCATGGCGCCCTCTAAGCTGGCTGTCTATGGCCGAACTGGGACTGCAGGAAGTGAGAAGCAAAAATCTGATATTCAGCCAAGCCTCAAGGCAGCCGCTTGAAAACTGAGCTAAGAATTTGATTGCTTGAAGTTCTGTTTGACATTCGCAGCGATGGAGACCTCGAATTCCGCGGAGGAGTGCACCGAGGATCTGTACAGCACGGCAGCCGAGTTGGCCAGGCAGTTTGAGGCGGTCATCGGCAACATGCGGCACCAGCAGCAGGGCGACCAGCGGCAGCAGCAGCAACAGAAACTGCAGCAACAGCTGGAGATCTTGCTGGCTCAGTGTGAGCAGCACAGCTGCCAGGGCGGACAGCCAGATCAGAACCTGCCGCAGTGGCGTCAGCAAAAGCAGAAGATGCTGCAGCACCAGGATGAAGAAGTGCACCAGCGAAAGCAGAAGATGCCACAGCACCAGGATGAAGAAATGCGTCAGCAAAAGCAGAAGATGCCGCAGCACCAGGATGAAGAAGTGCGTCAGCAAAAGCAGAAGATGCCGCAGCACCAGGATGAAGAAGTGCATAAGCGAAAGCAGAAGATGCCGCAGCAGCAGGAAGCTCAGCAGTGCCTGCAGGTGGCCAACAGCAACGCCAGCAACCAGGGGGACGGTCGCCACTGCCAGCCGGTCTGCACGGAGCCCAGCGAGCTGCGGCTGGTCCTGCGGCTGGAGGCCTGGATTGACGACTGCGGCTCGCTGATGGTGCGGCCGAGCATCCACGAGGACCTCGACGCCAGCGCGGCTGCTGAAGGTGCTGGAGGAGGTCCTGAAGATTACTGAGGCTGGGGAAGGTTGGACTGGACTCTCTGCTGACATGCCTCAAGCGGTTTTGTAGGCAGCGGTACCATAAAGGCTCAGGAGTTTTTGTTGTTTCAGCTAGTTTAGTCTCAGCAAACTTAAATTTAACAGCCTCACGGAGCAGTCCTTTGATAAGAAAAAAATCATTCAGGCTAAAATTGCTCATGACTGCAAGTTTCCCGCGTCTCACTGCATTTCCTTTCTCTGGTTTAAGAGCGCGAGATTCGATCGAGTATTGCATATCGGATTGGGTGCTGCTTTGAGTCTGAAAACCCCGAGAGTCGCTTTCAATTCGCTCAGAGAATCCCCCTACATCGCCTGAAGACTTTTCTTTAAGCTGACGTAAGAATCGCTCCGACTCCACCCTAAGAACCACCCTGGCAACAGCCCCTAATGCACACTAGAAATCGCTCCTACTCTACCCTGAGAATCGCCCTAATCCACCCTGAGAATCGCCCCTAATCCACCCAAAGAATCACCCTTAATCCACCCTGCAAATCGCCCCTATAATCCACCGAGGATCACCCCTAATCCACCCTAAGAATCACCCCTAATCCACCCTAAGAATCACCCCTAATCCACCCCGAGAATCACCCCCTAATCCACCCTATGAATCACCCCTAATCCACCCTATGAATCACCCCTAATCCACCCTAAGAATCACCCCTAATCCACCCCGAGAATCACCCCCTAATCCACCCTATGAATCACCCCTAATCCACCCTAAGAATCACCCCTAATCCACCCTAAGAATCACCCCTAATCCACCCCGAGAATCACCCCTAATCCACCCTAAGAATCACCCCTAATCCACCCTAAGAATCACCCCTAATCCACCCGAGAATCACCCCTAATCCACCCCGAGAATCACCCCTAATCCACCCTAAGAATCACCCCTAATCCACCCCGAGAATCACCCCTAATCCGCCCTGAGAATCACCGCTAATCCGCCCTGATAATCGCCCTTAATCCGCCCGGAGAATCGCCTCTAATCCAGCCTGAGAATCGTCCCTAATCCACCCTGAGAATCGCCCCTAATCATGGCAACCGCCCCTAAACCCTCTTCATTGTAATTATGAGCGTAATTCTCGCATTGCCTCTTCAGCTGCAGCAGAGCCCACACCCAGCTTTTGAAATAATGGAATTATCAATAAAATCCTATCCTATGCAACACTGCACAGATTTTTGCAGATTGAAAATCAGCTCATAGCTCGCATTCTCCAAAAATAGAATGAACAAATCCATGACTGCAGAAATTGCATAGCAGCCATTCTCATTGTTTAACCCGCTAAGCAAATGCAAATAGCGCGCGCTGTTGAGAATCGAGAGCCCCCGGGCTCATGCCATTGGCACGGCAAACTGTGCTGGCTCCGCTGCGCATTCAACAAACACGATAGATATTTGACTGCCAGGCCGAGTTTAAGGCTGCTCGGCCAGCTCAGCTCGGTCACAGTTTTATTGCCTGCTTTCACTCGACGCCGTTGGAGCGCCCGAGCTGCAGATGCCAATTACTGCTAGTAAGTGAGGCGTCCTGAATAGCACAGCAACCCATTCTGGCAGTCACGGCAGTCACACACAGTAAACTCACTTAAGTTGAAACCGCATTCACCAATAGAAACATCGCATTCGCCCACACAGGCACCGCATTCACCAACAGGCATCGCATTCACCCACAGGCACCGCATTCACCCTCACAGACACCGCATTCACCCATACAGGCACCGCATTCACCCAGGCACCGCATTCACCCACAGACACCGCATTCATCCATACAGGCACCGCATTCACCCAGGCACCGCATTCACCCACAGACACCGCATTCATCCATACAGGCACCGCATTCACCCAGGCACCGCATTCACCCACAGACACCGCATTCACCCACACAGGCACCGCATTCACCCAGGCACCGCATTCACCCAGGCACCGCATTCACCCACAGACACCGCATTCACCCATACAGGCACCGCATTCACCCAGGCACCGCATTCACCCACAGACACCGCATTCATCCATACAGGCACCGCATTCACCCAGGCACCGCATTCACCCACAGACACCGCATTCACCCACACAGGCACCGCATTCACCCACATGCACCGCATTCACCCACAGACACCGCATTCACCCTCACAGACACCGCATTCACCCATACAGGCACCGCATTCACCCTCACAGACACCGCATTCACCCACAGACACTGCATTCACCCTCACCGACACCGCATTCACTCACAGACACCGCATTCACCCATGTTACAAGGCACCGCATTCACCCACAGACACTGAATTCACCCACAAACACCGCATTCACTCACAGGCACCGCATTTCACTTTCACCCTCACAGGCACCTCATTCACCCTCACAGGCACTGATTTTACCCACACAGGCACCGCATTCACACACACAGAGCAGAAAGGCCGCGCCACCCAGCAGAGGCGCAAGCAGCCCCCAGCAGACGAAGAAGTTTGGAAAGCAGCCTTCAAGCGGCTGGACAAGCGCAGCCGCGGCGCCATCGCCATCGGCGACCTGGGAGAGGCTCTGCGCCGCGCCAAGTTTGTCCTGTCGGAGGAGGAGGTCCAGGACTACGCCAAGGACGCTGATCCCGACGCCAGCGGCACCGTGGAGCTGCCGAACTTCCTGACCGTGGCGGCCAGGGCAAAGGCGGAGACGCTGTCGCCGGAACAGTGGGCACAAGCTCTGGACGAGGCCTTCCTGACGTTCGACAAGGTGGAGGCCGGCAGGCTGAAGGCGGAGGACCTGCAGGGCTGGCTGACGCAGCTGGGCGAGCCACTGGAGGCCAAGGAAGTGGCGCAGATGCTGCGCGGTCTGGTGGACGAGAACGGCATGGTGGTGTATCAGGACCTCGTCAAGAGGCTGGCCAAGCTGTGACTCATGCGGTTGCGTGAAATTCGAACTGCAGTGTCAACTTCGAAATGGCAATAAAGCTGAATTTGCGGAACGCGGGTCGTTCAAGCAAGCCTCCTCCGACTTCTGCTGCTCGTATTTTGCTAAAACTGCAGGGTCAGCTGAAGGTCAGATGCAGGCCTATTCCCGGCCGGGCCTATCCCAGCTGACTCCTGCCCTGCCGTCAGCCAACCCCCAAGTGAAGTAAATAACAGGTGGAGTCATTCCGCATAATTACACGGGTTGCATGTGCTGCAGCCGCCGCACTCAGGATTAACAGCAAGTATAATACAGCTTTAGTAGCAGGTAGTGGACAGTCTTGGTGTGCGGGTGCAAAGCGACATGTTAACAGACAATGGGCAAGCAGTTCTCGCATGTTCTCACAAATGAGAAGGAAATCTGAGACAGGTAAAAGCAGCAATAAGCAACAGTTATAAACTACAAATTCAGAGCGATACGACCAGGTGGACAACAGCGACGGCCGGGTCAAAGGAATCAGGGCACAAAACGAGACAAAACAACTTCAAAGAACATTACAAGGTCAGGCTAAGCAAACGGCGAGACTGAGGGATGGAGGGGCCAAAAATACTTGTTTGGCACCGCGACAGACGAATTCACGATAGCACAGGCAGCGCTTTAAGGAAATCCAGGCCGACTTCTGCTCAGTGTGAAGTCTCGGACTTGCGCCTGCTAGCCTTGGAGAGCTGGGAATTCAGGTTGTGAGAGCTGGGGTTTCAGGGGCTGTCTATGAGAGCTGGGGTTTCAGGGGCTGTCTATGAGAGCTGGGGTTTCAGGGGCTGTCTATGAGAGCTGGGGTTTCAGGGGCTGTCTATGAGAGCTGGGGTTTCAGGGACTGTCTATGAGAGCTGGGGTTTCAGGAACTGTCTATGAGAGCTGGAGTTTCAGGGGCTGTCTATGAGAGCTGAGGTTTCAGGGGCTGTCTATGAGAGCTGAGGTTTCAGGGGCTGTCTATGAGAGCTGGGGTTTCAGGGGCTGTCTATGAGAGCTGGGGTTTCAGGGGCTGTCTATGAGAGCTGGGGTTTCAGGGGCTGTCTATGAGAGCTGAGGTTTCAGGGGCTGTCTATGAGAGCTGGGGTTTCAGGGGCTGTCTATGAGAGCTGGGGTTTCAGGGGCTGTCTATGAGAGCTGGGGTTTCAGGGACTGTCGATGAGAGCTGGGGTTTCAGGGGCTGTCTATGAGAGCTGAGGTTTCAGGGGCTGTCTATGAGAGCTGAGGTTTCAGGAGCTGTCTATGAGAGCTGGGGTTTCAGGGACTATCTATGAGAACTGGGGTTTCAGGGACTGTCGATGAGAGCTGGGGTTTCAGGGGCTGTCTATGAGAGCTGAGGTTTCAGGGGCTGTCTATGAGAGCTGAGGTTTCAGGAGCTGTCTATGAGAGCTGGGGTTTCAGGGACTATCTATGAGAACTGGGGTTTCAGGGACTGTCTATGAGAGCTGAGGTTTCAGGGGCTGTCTATGAGAGCTGGGGTTTCAGGGACTGTCTATGAGAGCTGGGGTTTCAGGGACTGTCTATGAGAGCTGGGGTTTCAGGGGCTTTTCTATGAGAGCTATGGTTTCAGGGGGATCATGGAATGTGTTTGAGACTTTATGGACAGATTTTTAAGCCTCGGGATGGTTTCAGAAGTTGTGAGCTGACGTAGGGTCAGAAGACGTAGCGTCAATCGCTTAATCAGTCGCTAGCAACTCAAACAAATTGGGATTATTTACTAAAATTAGCGATAGCCAGCAACAACAGGGAGGGTCGCACAATAAATTAAAAGTAAACAAAACAATTCTACGGCCAAAAACAGATTGGGGGTGAATTACTGGCAGCACAGCACGTCTACAACAGCAAACACACAGCGGAACCGTGGGCGGGGCTTCTGGACAGCACTCGGCTGGGATGTCGCCCAGTTACTAAAGTACACTATCGGCAATATCAGACAGCTGCACAATACGGAGCAGGGACTAACGGAACTGCGCAACCATTTCGATGTGAAACACGGGCGGCAGTTTAAATTAACCGCAGCAGTGCAAGCATTGGTCGCAGGCTCCACATGCCACACTGATTATTGAAGCGCAGGTGTCGGACAAAAGCTTGACAATGTCCATGCGCTTGGAATTCCCCAACCCGGCTGCACAGCCTGGCAGCCGCTCCCTAGCAGCGGCGAAGGTCCAGGATGACCACCTGCAGTGGGAATTGATGGGGATGAGGGTGTGAAGCGGCTGGGTTTGTATAATTGTAGCATCACACCAATGGGAGGGGGAGATGGGAAACAAGAGGGAGGGAGAAGGGAGATGGGCAAATGGGAGGGGGAGGGAGATGGGGAAATGGGAGGGGAGAAGGGAGATGGGGAAATGGGATGGGAGAAGGGAGATGGGGAAATGGGATGGGAGAAGGGAGATGGGGAAATGGGAGGGGGAGGGAGATGGGGAAATGGGAGGGGGAGGGAGATGGGGAAATGGGAGGGGAGAAGGGAGATGGGGAAATGGGACGGGAGAAGGGAGATGGGGAAATGGGAGGGGGAGGGAGATGGGGAAATGGGAGGGGAGAAGGGAGATGGGGGAATGGGAGGGGAGAAGGGAGATGGGGAAATGGGAGGGGAGAAGGGAGATGGGGAAATGGGAGGCAAGGGAAAATAAAATAAAAGACAGAGAGAGAGAGGGAGAGAGATGGCCCATGGGAAAATGAGAAAACGAAGGGGATAGATGTGAGAAGACAGAAAGGTTAGTAAAGGAGAATTTGCTCAAGAAACCAAACCAAAAAGCTGTTTTATCTTATTAGCTAAAACGCCATAGACTCAGAAGCAATAAAACCGGCACTGAGGCCCGCTGCTGGCGGTCACTTACGGTGCCGTCGGCAGCGCTGGCGCCAACGCGGTCCCCGGTGTGGTTCCAGCAGACCTCAAAGATGCCGCCGGTGCCCTGGTACTTGTGCACCAGCGAGCCGGACTGCGGGCGGCAAAGAAGCGGCGCGTGAAAAGATAATTAGAGAAATAAAGCGGAAATTCAAGCTGCAATCTGCGCATTTGAAAGCAGCAATTAAAGACTAGACGCAATTTAATTTACGAGTACAAGCTCGCGTACTTGCAGAAAGCAGCAATCTACTGCCTTCTAAAGCAGCAAACTAGACTTTTACTAAAAGCAGAAATCCCCTGGCCAAAGTGCTTTCCTAAAATCAGCAATCTCGAACTTTTTCTAAAAGCAGCAATCTACGGGCTTTTCATAAAAGCAGCAATGCACAGACTTTCTAAAAGCAGCAATCTACTGGCTTTTCCTAAAAGAAGCAATCTACTGGCTTTTCGTAAAAGCAGCAATCTACTGGCTTGTCCTAAAAGCAACAATCTACTGGTTTTTCCTAAAAGTAGCAATCTACAGGCTTTTCCTAAAAGCAGTAATGCAGACTTTCTAAAAGCAGCAATCTACAGGCTTGTCCTAAAAGCAGCAATGCAGACTTTCTAAAAGCAGCAATCTACTGGCTTGTCCTAAAAGCAACAATCTACTGGCTTGTCCTAAAAGTAGCAATGCAGACTTTCTAAAAGCAGCAATCTACTGGCTTGTCCTAAAAGTAGCAATCTACTGGCTTTTCCTAAAAGCAGCAATCTACTGGCTTTTCGTAAAAGCAGCAATCCACGGGCTTTTCTTTAAAGCAGAAAAGCTTTGATACGTAGGCGCAGCAATAAAAGCAATTACCGCAATATCCCAAATGTGCACGCATTTGTCAAAGCTGCCCGAGGCCAAGTAGTGCCCGCATGGCGAGAAAGCCACGCTGTACACCGGCTCATTGTGGTTGGAGAACACCTGGGCGCAGGCGCCGGCCTCCACGTCCCACAGGCGGACAGTCGAATCGAAACTCGCGCTGGCAGGTGAGCGAAATTAGGGAATGAGAGGCTCGATGTTGCAGTGAAGGGTTTAAAAAATAAGTCGGCTGAAGCTTAGGAAATATCCTATATGGTTTTGGGTGGGGGTCAGAACTGTCTCATGTATGGAGTGGGAGTCAGGATTGCCCAATATACTCGTCAGCACTGCCAATATCCAATAACCAATAGCTACCAAGGCTACAAAGCTGAATTCGCACCTGGCCAAGTAGAGGTTGGCATTGGGATTCTGCGAGTTGTACCCCGTGGGGCTCCACTTGATGGTGTAGATCTCCTTCTGGTGCGCCTTGAAGTCGTGGATGGGGTGCGGCCGGTCCATGGACCACAGCTTCAGGGTCATGTCGTCCGAGCAGGAGGCCAGCAGGCGGCCCTGTGGGTCCCACTTAATGGCGTTGACCTCGTTTGTGTGGCCCTTGAATATCTCGATGGGCTGCTCGCGACCGAGGCGGCACACCTGGATGCTCTGGTCTGTCGAGCAGCTGGCGAATGTGTTGTTGCTCTGCCAGTCCACGTCTAGAGCGGGCGCTGGAGCGGCGAGGAGGTGGGACTGGTACAGGAGTCCAAGTAGGACTGGTACAGGACTCGGTGTACAAGTAGAACTGGTACAAGAGTATGTGTACAAGTAGGTCTGGTACAGGACTCGGTGTACAAGTAGGTCTGGTACAGGACTCGGTGTACAAGTAGGTCTGGTACAGGACTCGGTGTACACGTAAGACTGGTACAGAAGTCGGTGTACAAGTAGGTCTGGTACAGGAGTCGGTGTACAAGTAGGACGGGTACAGGAGTATGTGTACAAGTAAGACTGGTGCAGGAGTCGGTGTACAAGTAATACTGGTACAGGAGTCGGTGTACAAGTAGGACGGGTACAGGAGTATGTGTACAAGTAAGACTGGTGCAGGAGTCGGTGTACAAGTAATACTGGTACAGGAGTCGGTGTACAAGTAGGACGGGTACAGGAGTATGTGTACAAGTAAGACTGGTGCAGGAGTCGGTGTACAAGTAATACTGGTACAGGAGTCGGTGTACAAGTAGGACGGGTACAAGATACCGTGTACAAGTAAATAAAGTTCAGGGCAATCTTCAGGCTCACCTGTATGGAATGCAAACTGCTGCTTTGCCTGACCCGTGGTGGCGTCCCAAATGATGGTTGTCTGAAATTCACCAGGAAAAAAAGGCATTTTAACCGCAGATTTCTTAGAATGATCGCTTCAATTAGCTCACCTTATCGACCCCGGCGCTGAGTATGAGGTTGCCAGCTTTGTTCCACTTCAGCGCAAATATTGGGCCCTTGTGCTGGCCCAGGGTGCAGACCAGCGTACCTGAGTAGAGATAATTTTTAACCATAAACTTTATTGAACTCAATTGCTACTGTCAGTAGCTTAATAGATCACAGAAGGTATGAGGAGATGACCAAGCTTGTTCAGGTGACAAGAATTAGCCCAGCCCATAATTTGAGCGAATTTGTCAGGCGCAAAACTACAAGGCAACTAAAAAAGAGCTCAAGTATCAAATAATTTCCTACCGTCTGTTGCCCACAGCCGCGCGAAGCCATCGTAGGATCCCGTCGCCAGCCGGGAGCCGTCATACTGCAAAGGCGGGCGGTGGGTGGGCGGGTTAAGGACGGTGGGGTGAGCTGGTTGGGGGAGGAAGGAAAATGCATATGTTAGCAAATTATAAAGGGGAGAAGGGAGATGAGAAGACGTAGGGAAGACGATGAGAAGTGAGAAGGCGTGGAGAGAGGTGATGAGAAAACGTGGAAGAGGTGATGAGGAGGAGTGGAAAGAGGTGATGAGGAGTGAAAAGAGGTGATGAAGGGGTGGAGATGTGATGAGAATACGTGCGGAGCCATGATAAGACGTGAGAAGACGTGGGAGAGATGAGAAGACGTGAGAAGACGTTGGGAGAGATGAGAAGACATGAGAAGACGTGGGAAGAGATGACAAGACGTGAGAAGACGTTGGGAGAGATGAGAAGACGTGAGAAGACGTGCGGAGCGATGATAAGACGTGAGAAGACGTTGGGAGAGATGATAAGACGTCAGAAGATGTGGGGAGAGATGACAAGACGTGAGAAGACGTGGGGAGAGATGACAAGACGTGAGAAGACGTGGGGAGAGATGATAAGACGTGAGAAGACGTGGGGGGATGATAAGACGTGAGAATACGTGGGGAGATGACAAGACATGAGAAGACGTGCGGGGATAGTAATTAAGAATGTGTAAGAATAAATGAGGATGGGTGAGAGGACGGATAAGATGCGGAAAGGGGGTGACTGGGAAAGAGAAGAGGTCAGAGGTAGGGAGATAAGTAAAAGCAGGGTGTGAATGGAGGATGAAGGAGAAACAGAGCAGTGAGAACAGAATCTGGCCACTAAGGGCTATCATTGCTTAGGACAGGCCAGAAAATTTCTGCTCACATTCCAATCAAGCGAGGTGACATCCTTGTTGCTGGGCACGTCCATGCCACCCCGGCTAATGCAGTGCTTGAGCACCAGCTGCTTCTTGGGATCAACGGCGCTGGCAAGGTCGGTGGCGTCCCACAGGCGGGCGGTGGAGTCGCCGGAGCCCGAGGCCAGCAGGTTCTGGCGGGGGTTCCAGGCGCAGATGAACACCTCGGACTCGTGGCCGCGCAGCACCGTGACCCGGCTGGGCGGGATCTCCAGCGGCACGGCGAGGGAGTCTCGGCCGGCCGAGGCGAGGCCATCGCCGTCCTGCGCCATGTGGTCCTCGCCGTTGACCGCCTGGCCGAACGGCTTGCTGCCGGCTGAAGCTGAGGGCAATGGGGCTGCTCGATAGCCCGACACTCCATCAGACACTTTGACGGACACTGACAGACACTGCACCAGACACTGACAGACACTGCACCAGACACTGACAGACACTACACCAGACACTGCACCAGGCAGTGACAGACACTACACCAGACACTGACAGACACTGCACCAGGCAGTGACAGACACTGCACCAGACACTGTTAGACACTACACCAGACACTGTTATTAGACACTACACCAGACACTGACAGACACTGCACCAGACACTGTTAGACACTGCACCAGGCAGTGACAGACACTACACCAGACACCGACAGACACTGCACTAGAAACTGACAGACACTGACAGACACTACACCAGACACCGACAGACACTGCACCAGACACTGTTAGACACTACACCAGACACTGACAGACACTACACCAGGCAGTGACATACACAAAACCAGACACTGTTAGACACTACACTAGACACTGACAGACACTGCACCAGACACTGACAGACACTGCACCAGACACTGACGGACACTACACCAGACACTGCACTAGACACTGTTAGACACTGCACCAGGCAGTGACAGACACTAGACCAGGCAGTGACAGACACTAGACCAGGCAGTGACAGACACTAGACCAGGCAGTGACAGACACTAGACCAGGCAGTGACAGACACTAGACTAGGCAGTGACAGACGCTAGACCAGGCAGTGACAGACACTAGACCAGGCAGTGACAGACACTAGACCAGGGAGTGACAGACACTACACCAGGTACTCGCACTAAAATAGGACATTCCACCCAAAGTTGACTATCATGTACGTCACTTTGCTACCAGATAATCGAAGCTGACTACCAGGCGATGGCATTAACTATCTACCCACACAACATGTACATCTACAAGTAGCTCCAATTATCTACCAGACATCAGCCACAGGACCACCTGACCCCAGCACTTACCAGCGCCCGGCCTGCCGCTAACACGGCATTTCTCAGCCTCGGCCACCTGCTTCTTGCGCATCTCCACCACCTCCGGCATGACGGAGTCGATCAGGGACAGAGACTCCACAACTCGCTCGGAGCCGCCCTCGCCAATGCTGATCTCGGCCTCGGTGTACTGCAGGCCCTTCTGAATGATCTGCAGCAGAGCGGCCGGCGGCACCATGGAGCCATTGATGTTGGTGCTGGAGATGTGGCTTTCCACACCGAATAAGAAGGCCGAGTGCAGATAGCCTGGCGTGTTGCAATGCCAGGTGCAAAGTTAAAACCGAGCAAAGAAAACTTTAAACAGCCGAAGGACTTACCCGACTCCTGCAGGTAACGATAGATAAGAAAGTTGACTTCATCACTGCTAAAGCTCATTTCCAAGCTCAATTGACAATGTTTTGCTGCTGGTAAAAGTGATGTTGCTTACATTACAAAATTCAGCATGCATTGTTTATAGAGAAGTAACTTTGAACTCAATTTCTTGCATTCACATTTTGAATAAACAAATTTACTTTAGGAGTGTCCCACTGGCATTTATGAGGCAAAGCAATTATTACACTCGTAAATTGTTTTTTTTTATTTCTAAAAATGATAAAAACAATCACAAAATGTTTCAATACCTCATTGTAGAAAACATACAGACATTCATCCTATGCTATAGCCTAGGCCTACACCCAGCATTATTAGTAATTAGTAAAAGTAAACAAAATTAAGTAAAAATTACAAACAATTATGTAACTTAAAAATTATTTGATTTTTTTGCTTTCTTTTTTTACATATTAGAAACTTGAAGTCATATAAAATATTATGTATTAATGTCTTACCTGACACTTAGGCTAGCAGCCTTATGCTTATAGGCATATTAGGATATATTATAAATGTGACGAAGGGGTATATAGCAATTAGATCTATTCTATTAAAAAAGTAAAAATGGATACATTGCCAATTTAGTTTTGCCTTCTGACATTCAATTATTGCTATTTATTATTATTTAGTTCTTAAGATAAGATTTAGTTCTTAAATCCTAGGCAATCATATGTTATGTAAATGGCATGTATCAAGGAGCCTATAAAGTTTTTGCCATAGGTATATTGTTAGATATCTAGTCAATTCATCTGCTACCAAATATTCTGTTGCCTATTTGTTTGAAATAACTAAATAAGCATTTTGTCCACTAGACTGCTTATTAATCTATCCTATATACTAAAAATGGTTAAGCCTTAGCTAAACCTTTTCCTACCTTGCTGACACTATATCTCTTAACACCAGACCACACTACTGTGCTACATCTATGCCATGTATACTTATACTATGCCATACTTATTGCTATCTTACTAAGCCATGCCTTGGTTGGCCGCCATATCGGTTGGCCAGATCGGCCGACTGTTGCACATGTATATAAAAGAGGGTAGGTACCAAGCCTACTATAAAAGGGTAAGAAGGCAACAAGCTTACTATAAAAGGGAATATGCTAAGTCTACTATAAAAGAGGGGCAAGCCTACTATAAAGGAAGGCACCAAGTCTAAAAAGTGGAAGTGATACTAAGCCTACTGTAAAGAGGAAGGATACCAAGCCTACTTGGAGATACTTAGAGCTTACTTAAAATATATTAATATTATAATAAATTTAATACTTAGCAAGAATTAACTATAGTCTATAAATATAAAAAAATAAATACAATACTTTTCTTTTAAGTCCAACTAATTTAGCTAATCACTAGATTAGCTTATTTGTTTATAGCATTGGCATAGGACTAAGATACTCCTAAGTACCA
This sequence comes from Macrostomum lignano, assembly GCA_002269645.1. Taxonomy (NCBI): domain Eukaryota; kingdom Metazoa; phylum Platyhelminthes; family Macrostomidae; genus Macrostomum; species Macrostomum lignano. The sequence continues at coordinate 220,054 of NIVC01000151.1, read as the reverse complement.
ATATCATATTGGACAAAGCTATTTTATATTTTTGTATCTATAAAAAACAAAAACACAAAAAAAGTTTAACAAATGATTAAAAGAGAATTCCCAATTCTGCTTTTGTCATTTAAAGGTTTATCCAAGTTAAGCTTTAAACTTTTTGGGCCTATTAGAACCTTTAAACAAAAACAACAACAAACAACAAAATATGCAACCTTGCATGCACAGTTGCAGTTAGAGCAGGGCGCGTCAGATGGCACGCTGCAGAGCCTGGGAGCGAACAAAGTCTACTAACATTGCACAGCAGGCAGTCCATGTATCAATGGGTTTAGGCCTAACCCCGCCTAAATGGGCCATGCAAGGTGAGCAGCAAGATGTCCTAAACAGGTTAGGGGCAATAGCCCTCAGCCTGGATCATGTGACCTGCTAGTTGAGGTTGCTGCCAGCACAGAATGATGAACAGGCGCTGCAGCTTGGCCCGATTATACAAGGCCTCAGTCCCAATCCTTTCATCAACCTGAAAGGTTACACAGAGCAACCCTGAGTGCGCCAAGTCCAGCTGCCACTCTAGCGTAGCTGTCAGCGTCCATGTCTTGGCATTGTATAGGCCTAGCAGGATGGTTTTGACCACTGCCTGCTAGGCTACAGCCAAGCCCTTTGGCAGTTGGGCAGCGCTTTGGATTGGAGGATAGCTTGGATTGAATGAAAACTTAAAACAAAAAGCCTAGGCCTATTAAAGGCATACTTTTATATTGAACTATATGGCACATACTGAAACTATAAGAAAATAAGCCTAAGGTATATAGAGGGCCTTAGTGAATATAATTATAATAGCAAAAATAGTTATTTTTATGGTTAACACAAAAAAATGTAGGCCTACTTTCTAAATAACTTCTAAGTAACAAACATGCAATGTAGGCTATGTAAATATAGACCTAGTAATTAAAAACAAAGAAACATTTTAAATATATTGATACAATATTACAATGTTAGGCTAACTTTATATGGTTCTTGTTATTGACCTTAGTCCTTAGCTAGCTAGGCCTAACTTATGAATGTTAGGCCTGTTAAATTTATTCCAAGTGCAAGTTCTAACTTCCAATAGCTATAAAAAATAGCCATTTTGCTTTTTAGTTAGGCCCTATATACTAGGGCCTAGTATAGTGACTACAAAAATAATAGGCCTAGGCAAAGCTACACTATTTAAAAGTAGCCTAGATAGTATGAGTAGGCACTTCAGTGAGAAAATTAAATTTCAGAAATTGTTATAGGCTGCTATTTCACTAGATAGATCTTACTTTCCCATTTCCAAAATGGCCAAACTTTAGTGATTTGGTTGAGTAATAAGGAAACTACAGCTATTTTAGTAACCCCGATTTGTGCCTTTAGCCAATGGAATTTTTACATTACGGTTTGTGATCATTTTTGGCCAAAAAGTTGGCTTTTTGTCTTTGAACACTTGTAATTAATTTTCTAGCCAACCAAAATGACTGTGCTTGGTGTCATTTTGTTCAGTTTTTTAGTGTTAATTGTATGAATTATATATTTTAATATTATTTTATATGCCCAAGTTGCTAAGCTAATTGAAACAGGATGGGTGTATGAAATTTTGACTATTTTAACCAGATACGCAATGATTGCAATTTTAAAAATACAATAGCATCTGTTCTGCTTGCTTAATTTATACAAGGCTAGTGTCATTTTGTTCAGGTTTTTACCTACTATAATACTATTCTACTTCTTGCCCTAAATTTTTAATGCATGACAGACACCCCAACTGCAATGTAATGTGCTCTACAGGCTTTGTGCATGGGTTTATTAAAAAACGGTTTTGCCTATCGTGTTCAGCATAGCAGAATTAGTTAAATGACACAGAGAACTAGTTTGCCGGAAGGCAGAGTCTCACAAAAAACACGAAATACACGTTTCAATGGGTATTTTACATGTAAACGTATCAAAAAAAGAAACCTCCACAAAATTTTTGCGCCTATAGCTATTGGCAAGCGTTTTTTTACTGTGCTTGTATTGTCAATAGGTAATGAAAAATATAAAGAGAAACAATGCAGGAAAAGGATTTCATGGAAAATTTTGGATTTGAAATTTTGCATAGAGCCATATGGGCATTAAAAGAAAAAAAAATTTTTTTTTAACACCAGAAAAATGTTTCTAAATTATCCCTTTACACTATAAAACCTTTGTTTCCATTATAAGAAACACATTGCAGCTAAGAAAAAGCATTTTCTGAACCACTGTTTTTTTATTCATTTTGGCTTCAATTTTATATTCCTCCTAAAAAATGGTCAACTTTAAAAATAGACAGTGCAAAAAGTATAACAAAGCTAGACTTGCAGTTGGTGTCATTTGAAAGAGCTCCTTTTTACCTTTTAAATGCATATTTTACTTTCATCCTGGCTTCTATAGTTTCTTTAAAATCGCCCTTGAAAAATTGAACTTTTTTCTTACTTTTTTGCCATTGGCACGCACTTCTTATAACTCACTGAAGTCCCTAGTATGAGCATACTTGTTTAAGTGTTGATTGTTGAATATAAAAAACCATCTTGCTATTTGTAATAGTCACAGCAACAACTGCAATTTAAAAATCTTTTCTAGTAGGCCTATTTATTAGGCCTTAGGCCTAGGCTTGGTTGAAAAAATACACAAAAGATGCGTGCAATTGAATGGATCTAGGCTAGGCATACAGCGACTATTTGCAATTTTTTACTGCAAAAAAGCGTGAATTTTTACTAAAAGCTACTCTAATCACATCACATGTCATAGCCAAAGCCCCCTAGCTAGCTCATCCTCATCAGTCATCACTCATCACTGGGCCCTCTTGTCTTTAGGCTCTTTCGAGTTGCCAAAACAAAACTTATACTGTTTGAAGTAAATTGTCTAATTTTATTTCTCATTCCTTCCCTTTCTCGCCGCTAGGAGATGACCTCAGTGGTTTTAGTCTAGTAGTGAGTCTAGTAGTGAGGCAGTGAATTTCTAATATCTAATTTTCTTTAAAATGAAGTTCGTTCGTAATCATCACTTCATCATGCACCCATAATGACAAGCTTCTAAAAAATAGCTAGATTTTTTACTTTTAAAAATTTATTTGCAGTAAACAAAAAACGTGTATAGTAAAAGTTTGTAAGATTTATAAAAGTAAATTTTCTTTTGGTAAGTTTTTTTTTAATTTTATCTTATTTTTAGTTTGCCTAAAAATGCAATACAAAAACAACTAAGTTTTATTTTAAACTTCGTTTTGAAAGACTTTTAATCAATTGTTGTTATAAAATATATTGCCGAGTTAATGCATAACGTGTAAGTTCGTTAAAACTAGTATTTAATAAAATTGCATTCTCTATTGATTGGTTGTTTATTTTATATTACTATCACAAGTAATTTATTTTAAGTATTCTTTTTGCCTAATATAATACTAATGGTTATAATACTAATAGCTCTTACCAAGACCAGTTGGACAAAAACTATTAAGTATTAAGTATAAGTATAGGCCCTATGACTAGGATTCAGGATTGCTTCTCATTTCTGTTGTCTGTAAGCCTAATTTAGATAGCTTATTGCTATGCAAGTAGGCTTTAATTTGCAGATTAAAATAAAAGAGTTACAAAGTAACTTACTATAAATGGATAATTTACCGAACAGAAGTGTAGAATTGCCTAATTTACTTTAATTAATTTATACATATAGCCTAATTAAATTCTTCTTTTGAAAATTTGTCAAGTATTAAAAAAGTCATGGATCTTTTCATATCTTAAATTTAATTTTCTACAATTTTGTAATGCATTTTACCTAGGCCTATTATGCCTTAAATTGCTTAATGCTTAAACATTGCAATCATTTTGTCTAAGTCAGATTTATGTTAACAATAACAGTGACTTGGCCAATATAAATAACAAAACTATTATTTATATTGTCAAGACATAATGTTGTAAGACTATCTAGGCCTATGGTTTTAAACTTTATGCCATAGTCAAGTCAAGAAGATGGCCTTTTTCATAGAAAATTCTGGTATAAAAAGAGATTGGGTATGCACCATGCCAGTGCATTTTGTCATAATAACAGGCAAGAAAGAAAATCCAACACAGTTAACAATGATTATTTTCTATGAAACAGATTTAAATATAAGTTTTACTAGCATTTTTTCAAATGGGGAAAATACTTATATTTGTGTTTTTATGTTTCTTTTAAAAAAAAGTTCTAGTAGGCCTATATTGTATTAAGTAGACTTATTTGATAAGAATAGTTTTGGCGCATGGCAAAAGTAATTTTTTTTATTGGATTTGTTCTAGCATATGGTGCAATCAAATTTTTTTATAGGATTTGTTTCAGCATAGGTATGCTATGATCCTGGCTATGGACTTAATGTAACCATATATATTGCAAAACTATAGTAAAATCACTATGTGTAAAAATCAAAAGGGCTATTCTTATAGGCATTGAGATCATATAAGGGAAGAAATTAGTGTTTCGTCATAAAAAGGGTCCATAGCTATAGCTGTAAGCAAAACTATGGCTTATTTCAATTCTCTGTATTCCATAGCCATATAGACCCCAATATTACCATATTCTCATAGTTCCCATAGCCATAGCCATACATGCCCAACCTCCAAAATTCGGTCGGCCATACAACTTAGTTTTAACAAAAATGTGACATAGTTTTTGGCCAAAAATGCGAGATAGTTTTTGGCCAAAAATGCGACTTACATGTAAAAAAACCCTAACGCAAAATTAACGCAACTTTGGGTAAACGGCAAGAGTAACTATGACTGTCTTATAAAGTCAAAATGCCTTATCAGCTACTTAGTACTACTACTTTGGTATTTTTTAGGTGGGCATTTTTGCAACTTCCTTGGTTGGCCGCCAAATCGGTCGGCCAGATCGGCCGACTCGGCCAACTATTGCGCATGTATGGCCATAGCCATAGTTTTACCAAAAAGTCTAGAAAACAAAATATTTTGAATCAAGATAACCTTACTTAAACAACTGCAAATTAAGTTAGAAAATAAAAGAAACACTTGATTGCCTTTGTAAGATTATATTTTGTCTTTTTACAGTGCAACAATACTTATTTGCTACTGAAAGTACTAATGCTGAACTTTTTCACAATAATAAAAATTAGAGTTTTCTAGTGTTTTATTGTACTTTATTAAGTCTATTTCTTAAGTTTTTTAAGTTGATAATACAGTTTACTACAGTATCTTTGTTTTACTCTGCCTGTTTCAAATTTTTAAAATTAATAACTATGGCTTTGGGAATCTACAGAATGTGGCAGCAACTATCATATTTCTGTAGTCGTAGCTATAAGATCAGCTAGCTACCGTAGGCATATCCATAGCTGCTTTAGGCATCTATTTTACCATATTTGCCATAGCTATGGCGGAACACTAGAAAAAATTATTTATATAAATTATTAACGAATATGTAAAATAAGCTAGAGCCTAGCTAAAGTTGGTAATAAAAACTACTAGAACTAGAATTTACCATTGTATTAATATATTGATAATCTATTTTATTTTTTAAATTTAATAATTTTTTCTTTAATAAGTTATGTTTTTAATTTGCACTGCAATTATGCAAGTTTGTTACTTAATTTAAATGATATTTATTTGATATGTTGATTGTAAAAATGACTATCTTACTATTTATATAGTCAGTATAACAAAATCAACTGCCTTTGTCTAAATATTTTTGTAATATTACTTTTTGTAATATTTTATAATAAAAGTGAGTTGATGACTGATATACACCAATGTAATTGCCTTTATTTATCTTTTTATGTTTAGGCACAACCTTGGGATTCACTTGGCCATTTCTATGCTTAGGCGCAACCTAGGGATTCACCTAGCTGTTTTTATTGGCAACACACACATTCCATCCAATAGTAAGTCACTATTGGATGGTAAGTCACTATTGGATGGAATAGTAGTCACATGACTGCTCTTAGCCAATAGCAACTTACATGTATATGTTGCTAATAGAAACAGCCAGGTGATTCCTAAGGTTGTGGATGTATATATCTTTTTCAACTTAAATTTTCTTATCTTATATCTTTATATTTTATAAAGCCAAATTCCAAAACATTTTTTTAATTTCAAGAAAATATAATCCCAATGTTGGACACTAATAAAAATCTTCATGTGTATTACTAGCCAGAGCATAAGCTTTAAAACAAAATCTTAACTTATTAACAATTGATTTTGTTAAATTAAAAATTAATTGAATATTAATAAGTAATAATCTATTAATGTTAATATAGAACATATATGAATTAGGTATTTTTTATAAAACTAACTTTATAATGCACTGTTTTTGCTTTTCATCTTTTAAGCTAACACTAAAAGAAATGCTATCTAAGCAATTTATGATTTATTAGGTACTAGGGAAAAATAGGTAATATGGTAATAGGTGATAGAGAAAAAACATATAAATGGCTACTAAAGTAGTATAAAGTAAGAAAATAAAATTCTTTATTTGATAATTGAAAGTTAATAATTGATTATTAACATTGAACAAGAAGATTGTTCTAATAATACTAGCAAGCATAGCTAAAAGTAAAAAAAAACTATTAATATATAGTAAAATCAATGAATTAAGTAATACTTATATAGTCAAGAATTAGTTCATACTAGCACATTAAGCACCCATGGGGGGAATTCAATTCAAAGTTTAACCCTTAGATGCCGGGTGGCTAGCAGAGCTGACCATAGCCATAGAATAGAAGGTGACAAGAAAAAAAATTGGTAGTCTATGGCCAGTGAGGCGCAGAATTGCAGCTCCTTTCCTGCCGAACATGGTCAGCTGAGCTGACCATGGAATAAATAGCGCACTCACTCAGTCTGTAGCACTCTGTAGCAACCACTAGAGCAAATTTCATGTACTAACAATGGCACAGAAGAAAGATGCAGTTTATTGTTGAATTAATTTCGAACTATAAAGTTAAAGGGAAAGTTAAAGTTAAAGTTCAAGCAAAAGAAGATATTTGTCCAAAAGCAACAAAAAATTTATGATTTTGAGATGCAACTACATGTACGCTCGTATAGTAGCATATAATAATACAGGGAACAATATTGTGGTAGAGTGCCGCAGTTGGACATTTAATTATTTTTGTCTTAACATAAAGGTAAAAAATTAATAGTCAATGCCGAATACAAACGCGAATTATATAGTATGGCTGGTGAAAGGAGTTCTTTAATTCAGTGATTCACATGCCACCGTTCAAAGCAGGGACTTGGGCACAGTCCAGGTGCATTCGGACACGCACTGCAGCAGAACACGGTGCGCTTCGCAGTGCCGTTGCGGTAGCACACGCGGCATCGCTTCACTGGCCTCGGGCACGATTCCCTTGGAGGCAGCTTTGATGGAAAGTGCTGCTGAGCTGCGGCCGCCGCTGGTTGCCTAGCTGCCGTTCGCTGTCTTCCTGGTCCCGTGGAGTCAACCAGTAGGGTGATACAGCTCTCCAGGAATTTGAAGAACTGCAGCCGGCCACCGTGCTTTGAGTATACAACCCATGCATTGTGTACAAGCAGCAGGCAGAGATGAAACCCCAACTTATGAAACCACTTGTAGGTTTTGCGGCAGCTGTCGTACGGTTTCAGCATGGCATTGAGTCGGTCAACGCCTCCCATGCAGCGGTTGTACAGCAGGTTCGAGGCGCTTTTCTGCACTTGCACAGCTTCACCATTCTTGCGAATTCAGTTCGTCGCTACTTTCTGAGCTGAGCCGTGGGTGTCGATCATGAAGAATGTTTTCAAGCCGCTTTCCTTGCGCTCCAGGATTTTCATGGCCAGCACTGGCAGCTTCCTCATGAAAACTACGTCATTCAACGGCACCTGCTGACTGCGCAATGCCAACGGCACTCCACGGTCGGCTCGAACAGTTGCTGTCAGCAGTGTGCTGCGTTTGTACAGAAAAGTCGCAAGCTGTACTGAGGCAAACCACTTGTCGACGAAAAGGTGATAGCCGAAACCGAGCAGGTCCTTGCAAAGGTGCACTACGATTTTCTCGCTTAGAGACAGCTGGTCACAACCGAGGTCATTGCCAAAATGAGAGTTCTCTTCAGCAGTCGAATGTACTAGAAAGTTATACAGGTAGCCAGATGCAGACTCACAGGCGCAGTACATTTTAATTCCAACTCTGGCTCTCTTCGATGGGATGTACTGCCTAAACTGAAGGCGCCCCTTGTACAGAATCAGGGACTCGTCGACGCTGACCTGCTGCTCCGGCTGGTACACATTCGCGCAGAGCTGCTGAGCCAGACGGAGCAGCGGCCGAATCTTGTGCAGTGGGTCGTTCGAGGCGGGTGCTCGTGCATCGTAGAAATGAAGGAAGGCCAGCAGCTGCTTGAATTGGTCACGGGTCAAGCCATTGGGCAATTGAAAAAACGGAGTACTGTGAATGACACTGGTGCTCCAGTAATCATGCAGTTCCGGCTTCCGTGAGATGCCCATGAACAGGTACATACCCAACAGCTTGGATATCTCACTGCGGTTTGTGTCCTTCCATGACTTCAGCAAGCTCGAAACATCTTCTCCATCATGTGTCGCCTGCTCATACTCAGCCCAAGCTTTTGCATTTGTCCACTCCACGATCTTATCCAGCAGCTCATCGGTTAGAAACAGTCGTAGAAAATATTGGATGTCTTCACGGTCTTCGGGAAGGACAATGCTGGGGTTTACACCCGAAATTCCAGTGAAACTGGGGCCGTCTTCAACAATGTCTTCGCCTGGCTCCACAAACTGCCAATCAACTTCTACTTCGCTGATAGTGACTGACTCAGACGACTCGGAGTTCTCCGCTATTCTAGCGTCACTTTCGGAGTTGGAAGTCAACAGAATATCCATATTTGGATTGATTTGAATTACATGAATAGAATTGTACAGAATTTGGCACAGCCCTTAATATACTAAAACTGGACTGTCTATGGCCAGTCTTGTACAGTTTTGATAAGCGTGTGTGCAACCCATTCCAAATGTACATTCTCCTTCAACCCTAGATTAGACCAGCGATGGCTGGCTTATTGGCAGGAGTGGCAGTGCAATTCAGTTCACTGAAAACTTGAAATAGTCTATGGTCAGCTCTGCTGACCATGCCGGCAGGAACGGAGCTTTCTATTTAGGAATTCAGGCTTGAAAAGGTTAAATATTGAAAGCATGAAAAAATTGTTTTTAAATATTAGACTTGCTAACAAATTGATTTTTTCATTGTCTGAAATTTTAGATACCCATCAAGGTCATCCCAAAAGTTCTATATATCATTGAATTACTCCTACAAACTAATAAAAATTTTGAAAAAAACTGCACACAAACTTGCACTAATATCTACAGACAACATTGATGAATTTTCATGAAAGATCTCAATGCAATTAAAAATAACAAGCTGAGTTGTCCAACACCTTCAGAGCAAGTAGATAGCTTTCAAATTGACTTCTTAAACTAGCAAAGTGCAGCTCATGCAGCATCACCAACTGAATAGGCAAGTGTCATAAGCAAAAGAGTAAATGAACTTGATAAGAATTCCATCATTTATTCCTGACTGATTGGCTGACTCACATGACTGGTCAATGATGCTGCATCAGCTGCACTATGCCAGTTTAATAATTCAATATAAGAGCTATCCATTTGCTCTAAAGGTGTTGGACAACCCCAGCTTGTTATTTCTAATTGCATTGAGATTTTTTCATGAAAATTCATCTATGTTGTGTGCAGATATTGGTGCAAGTTTGTGTGCACTTTCTTCAAAATTGGTTCCAGTTTGTAGGAGTAATTCAATGATATAGAGAACTTTTGGGATGACCCTCATATACTTATAATGTGCCAGTAAGCAATTTCTCTTAGACTATTCTAAAATAAAAGATATGAGCAAACTGATTCAGTAGCTTTAATCTATCCAACAAAACCCTCACACACTACACCTCTCTCCTCCCACTTCATTCCTCAACTGCAGTTGCATATAGTTGCAGTTGCAACTTAGTTGCATTACTTGCAAAGATCAAAAGACTTTGCTTGCACTCTCAAAAGAGGCAACCATAGACAGAATCTTCTGTGATGATGACTTTTCGATGTCTAAGTATATATAAGCACACTACCACAATAAGCCCCTAATGGTAGGTGTTCAAATAAAAAATTCAAACATTGAAAGCATTAAAAAGCATGTTTTTTTAATATTTGACTTACTAACAATTCGTATAATATAAATAAATTTTATATAAATTTTATATACCAATTTGCCAAATAAATCTTAATTAATTAACCAACCCCATTAGCTACTGCCCTTATCTGCAACTGCACCACCCAGTGTTGTATTCATAAGATAAAACAAAAGATCAGAGCAGTTTAGAAGGTTGATAAATTTCAGGCCAGCTTTTTAACCTCCTATGCACCCACTCTTTTCATCAACTGTCTATTAGACTGGATAGTAAAAAATAATAAAATTCAACCAACCACACAAATTGCCAGCCCACCATGTGAAGGGTTAAAAAACTCTTTTAGCTTTAATGTAAATTTATATCCTACATTGTACATTGGCCAAGGAAAGGCCTAAATGGTTGAACTGAACAATTGAATTTAGAAACAGAAGTGCCCATTGAAAGCATTAAATAAATTGTTATACAAATATTTGATCCATTCATTCAAATAATTTTTATTTCTAATTTTTATTAAAAAGCTAGACAGTTCTCAAAAAAATCAATGACAGACAGACAGACAGACAAACAATGCAAAGTTAGTATATAGATTTTAATAATAATAAAGGTAATAAGTGAGAATTTGTTATATTGCATAGTCATCCTCATAAAAAAGAGATTAATTAGGCATGCAGGTAAATTAAATTTGTAATGTAACTTCTTATCAGACATTTTTGTTCTTTCTTAGTGTCTTTGGACTTATTGACATTGTCATTAGCATTAATGATGAAATTGCTATTAACTCACAAAATCTTAATGGCATTCTGTTAATGTTAATGAAAAATCTTAACATTTATTATTATTTATTAATAGATTAACACTTATTAATGGACTTGTGCCCAACACTGTATCATCCCTTATTTTTATAAGTATTAGGGTTTTTAAAAAAGCCATTTTTAAAAAAAAGATGATAAGCTTGTTGGTATTTTATTTAGTAGCTAACTATGCTAAATATATTTTAGAAGCCTTTTGACAAAATGTTTTTTCTATTTTGTCAAGTTCTAATTTACTTTTTATTCTGCATTAAAAGTTTTACAACTATATATTCATTTTATTTGTACTATTTGTGACTATGATATTATCCAGTTATGGTGATCTTCCAGTTTGTTTCCTGGTTTTGTTTTCAAGTTTGAATTGGTGCTGCAACATAGTGCCATGTTAGAAAATGGTGTCTATGGTCAAAAGTAATAGGAAATGGCATTAGAAAATGCTCTAGCTTTTATATCTGATCTACTGCTTTAACTGTATATTGAACTGGCTAAATTTGCTTCTTTCCTTGGTTGTGTAATTTTGTTACATTTAGAAAGAGATAAAGACAGGAAGCCTTAGCTGCTTCACCATAGGCTTAGTCTCATTTAGTAGTCTTTATTATCATTATCATAAATTATAGATATACCATGATTCTGTCTAAAACCGAGACAGCCAAACTAACCAATGGCGCAAACTAAATAGTAGTAAAGTGCATTGCTAGCAAAAGTATTTCACAACCATGAATTATTTGTAACTTTGTATTTGCATTGCTTTTTGCCGCAAACTGCTGCTGCGCCATCTCGCACGCGCAGACTAAAAGCCAATGGGAGCCTTCCTTGACAAGCCTAAGATTGACAAGCAAAATGACAGCGGGGAGGGCAACGGCCTGACCTACGGCCTGTCCAGCATGCAGGGCTGGCGCATCGAGATGGAGGACGCCCACTGCGCCGTCACCGGCCTGCCCGGCAACCTGGCCAAGTGGTCCTTCTTTGCCGTGTTTGACGGCCACGCGGGCGCCCGCATCAGCGCCCACTGCGCCCAGCAGCTGCTCAACGCCATCGTTGAGACTGACGACTTCAAGAAGCTGGACCCGGACGCCGTGCCGCCGTTTGAGGACGTGCAGCGGGGCATCCGTGACGGCTTCCTGAACCTGGACAGCAAGATGCGCAAAATTCCCGAGGTGGAACTCGGCCAGGACAAGAGCGGTAGCACCGCCGTGTGCGTCCTCATCAGCCCGCACCACATCTACTTCGCCAACTGCGGCGACTCCCGCGGCATCCTGGTGCGCGACGGCAAGGTGGCCTTGGCCACCATGGACCACAAGCCCATCAACCCGGTTGAGAAGGAGCGCATTCAGAACGCCGGCGGCTCCGTCATGATCCAGCGGGTCAACGGCTCCCTGGCCGTCAGCCGGTCACTTGGCGACTACGACTACAAGAATGTTTGCGGGCGGGGGCCCACCGAGCAGCTGGTGTCTCCCGAGCCTGAGATTTTCTCAGAGTCCAGGTAAATCGCTGCCTAGCTTGGCCCGTTAATTTGTCACCAGAATCAAGTGACTTGCTTCTGCATTCGGTCTTGAGATGGCGGCTTTTATTAGCTGATCCCAATTCCCAGGTGACTAAGCCTCAGCTGA